>JAPZEB010000014.1:18667797-18699199 GCA_029783705.1 Chaetodon striatus | reverse complement strand
AGCTCCCTCCGGATGTCCGAGCTCCTTACCCTATCTCTAAGGCTGAGCCCAGACATCCCACAGTTGATTCTCATTTCGGCTGCTTGTATCTGTGATCTCATTCTTTCTGTCACTACCCAGAGCTCATGGCCATGGGACATGTTATTTGTTTTATTCTCCTTGTGTTTTAAATGTGTTTAGTTTTATTATACAGCACTTTTTAACTGTGTTTTGAAAGGTACTATATAAGTAAACGTTATTATTATTATTATTATTAGTAGTAGTAGTAGTAAGTTAAGAAAAGTAAATTAGTAAGTACCTCAAACACTTAGGTACACTTCTTGAGTAAATGTAATCAGTTACAATGGAAATAAGTCTCAGACTTTATTACGTTATTTTTAACATTTTTATAGAGTAATAAAAAAGAGGCGCAGTAAACAGAGAAGTGTGACATGAACATAAAAAAATGTACAAACGTATGAATCAAAGAATGATAGTGACTTATCAAAGTCAGTTTGATTGATTTCAAAACTTGTAAGATACATCGATTATCCCACATCTGGTCAGTGGTGTCTATGATATCACAAGTGATGAAGTGAGGAGACAAATTTTAGCATGCTCAAAATGAGTTTACATTGGGACGGTTAAAGATCTTAGCAGGTCGACCACAGACTATAAAGATAATGGACGTAGTCACTATGACGTTACCCATTGGTTTGTGGGCTCCTGTTTTGAAGCCTCGAGTTTGGCACTTGGCTGTAGCCATCTTGGATATATGGAGCCAGAAGTGACCCAAGGTAGAAGACTGCCTTTGGATTGAGGTTATCTCGCTGGAACAATTTGTTTTATCTTTGCCGGGGATATAACTTGTCAAGATGTCAACAAGTGAAGCAGAAAATAAGATAAAAGCGGGACATTACAATACAAAAGAAAAGTAAGGCAAATGGAAAATTATAGATAGTAATTATAACAATAAACCTCAGGGAAACCAGAATAACTGTAATTATGAATGAAATTATGCACCAGTGCTTATTACTAACAGGTATGATTATCCTTCTTAATACCACAGTAAAATAATGTGTTTTCCCTGTGGCAAAGGAGAAGACTCAGTTTATTGATAATCAGTCTCTTGTGTGGGCATGTATGGTCACAGTCTTTGGGAGTGTGGGCGGGAGCATACACACACCCTGTGGGAGAGGGCAGGAGCAGGATTAGGAAAACAGCCTCGTGCAGGGCTCTAACAAGAGGCAACCATATTTTATTAAATTAAATTGGTGAGCTATATAAAAACACACCCTCTGCACAGATCCAAAACATTGTTTACCAGGTTGTTAACATGTTTACTTCTGCTGTGAAGTTGGGCATTTAACATGGGTGTCTATGGGGCCTCAAGAGGTCATTTGAGGAAACGGCTTAATTCTAAAGTTGCTACTTAAGGACGACACACACACACACAGCTACATTTTCTCACCCATTCTCTGTCCGTCTCTGTAAGTGAAGCACTGGTCCTTGTGTCTCAAGCCTCCAGATAATGACCTCTCCATCATGGCTCGCCGTGGCAACAACCCCCAGAGCAGAGCACTGACACACAGCCAAGATGTCTGATTTGTGGACACCGCTGGACTTCCATGACATGTCAGCTCTTACATACAAATCCTATATGTACAGTAAAGATGGAAATATTAAACAACAGCAAAGCTTTTTACTGATGACAAAAAAATAAGGAAACACTTGAATGTAGTATTCAGGTTGAAAACCAGAAGTTTTGTGCTGACATAAATAAGATATTCCAGAAAACGTAAAATAACCTTGCTGTATTCAGGCTCCACTGTGTGCGGGAGCTTGTTGGTCGAAATTTTGCAACTCTTTGCACATCACTTCCCACCGTGTGACAGTTTACAAATGATCTGAAATAACATGTAATTGTTTGTGTTGCCTTGTGGAAAGCAGCTCTATTTCCTTCTCTGGTTTACTGATTTTGTTTACACCTCTGGGCTACAGTGTTGAGGTCAGCTCTTTAAAATGGACTATGCGGAGTCTCAGCATGGCGGACGCCAGAGAAATACTGCTGCAGATGTCTTGCATGGCAAGGATGTCTTTGATCTCAGCAGGTGCGTGTGTAAATGTAATTTACGTCATTCGCTGATATCATTTACTCCTAAAAAAACATCTTCACTTTTTTTTTTTTTTGCCTTAAAATGTTTTCTCACAGACCTGGCTCTGCTGACACAGGAGGCTTTACAATGAGAAACATTATGAGCAGGGGAGAAACAGGACGGAGAATTTGCTGGAGAAGCATGAATACTGAATGTTACTGCTGTAGTCGAGGGATGAATCCAACCGCAGAGCAGATGGTAGTTACAGGTTGAGAGGTAAAATGTAACACAAGAATTTGAGGTGTAAAAATATGCATGTCTAGACTTTTGTCTCATGTTGCAGTTCATACTGGTGTTTATACTGGCACTGGCAATGCTTCATCTTTATTTCTTGAGACCAGAGTGTCAGCGTGCATAAATGTGTCGGGGGATGTGGTGAATCTTTTTTATGCCCTGAAACATTCTAGACATTACTAGCAATAAAAAGACATAAGAGGTCTGATTTAAAGATACCGCAGATTCAGCTACATATTTATTGGATTTATTCAAATACATTTCGTGCTACAATTGCAGGAAATATTTTCTGAGGCTCTGTTTCTTAACAAAAATGCAGCGTTTTAAGTCTGTACCAGATTAGTCACTATGGTGACAGCTGTTTGTGTGGGACTCATCATCCAGCATTCAACATCTGGGGAAGAACTTGTGGATGAGCAGAAGCGTGTAGGCTAAGACTTTTAGATGTGTGCATCTTGATGTATTTAAGCTATTTGGTCATTAGTGTATATGTGAGCGGAACTTCCCGGAATCGCCTGTCAATCTTAAGTTCTTGTAATGTATTTAATGCTGTGATTCTCTGTTTCAGCACTTGGTGCCTCTTTCTTGTATGTCCAGTAACGATCTCTGACGATGCTCACGCTAACTGCAGTTATCCCTCTATTTTCTAAACAAATGGCTGTAACTGTTAGAAACATGAGACAACAGTATTATGCAACATTATTTTCTGTCCCACAAAGCATTTTTCCCAGATTCTCACATTCTTATTCCAACCTCGTCACATATCGATGTTTGGGTCATGGACCTTCCACGTCTAGATACGACGTGAAAGGTACCCTGGGTGCGTTGGTTGTTGACATTCAGGGACACCGTGTCAAAGTATGCCTGTTACATGCATTGCCTTCTTTCAAAATAAACTTCCATTTTCACAGGAAATTTACCGTTTACATACAGTCTCTTTCAAAATAAACGCACTGCATCAGTACAACACCCAAAATTGATGTTTTTTTCCTCCAACAACTAACGCACATGGTGGAGTTAAGGCATCAAAAGCACGTAGTTTGGCTTTATAATCTTACTGGATGCGAACACACAGGTGAAAGTGAGTTTGTTGGACTCATACATCAACCTTCCCACCCAACCTACTTGGACTTTCGCCACCTTGGCTTTCATTCTTGTCCGGCTCCATTTCCTTCTGATGCCACCGAGCACAGTTAATTTATGATGATGACCGCTCATGTTTTTTTTTTGTGTGTGTGTTAGAAAGCTTTATCCAAATCAAACCCAATGTTTGCCATATTACTTGAAATGTGAGCTACTCTGCAGCAATGCACAAAAGACAGCAAGGAAGGACAAGATTGCTAGCGATATACATGGACAATGCGATTTTAAAGTTCTTACAAAAAAAGGGGTATTACAAATGTTTATTATGTGGTAAAGTTGTACAAAATGGTACCTTTAGTTTTCTGTCTCTTGACTTTCTATTAAAAATGAAGGGAAAAATGTAAGACCTGGAATACCAGGGTAGGTTATGACCTCCATCAACAAGGACATGTTTTTGATTCAACTTTTTTTTGTCTGTTTGTCAGCAGGATTACAAAAAGCTGCTGGCCCAGTTTTCATGAGACTTGGTGAAAGGTTGTGGCATGGGCCAAGGAAGAACCCATTCAATTTTGAAGGAGAAGGGACTCGCGGTGCAAACACACTAATTACTTTTCACCTTTGTTAATACTGCGAGACAGGGCATTTGGCCTTGGCGTAGTGAACACCATTCATCTTCAAATCCAGTAAATGGTAGTAAAGTTCAGCAGTGACCACAACAGCCAGTTTTAGAAATCCATAACAACTCCATGTCACAATCCATGTCCATGGATGCCAGTAATCCTCCAGTAATCCATGTAGTCAACGTTTTTTCTCAAACTAAGGTGTGGCTATGGAAATGTAAGTACACACATATCATGTAACTAATTACAGTTTTGCTCGCATCCAAATGTGAATTATCTGCAATAAAATCCACCAAGAAAAATGTTCAAACTTTATGCCTCTCAGGAGCAAGCAATAAAATTGACTGCAACGTTGTTTTAAAAAAACATAATAAATGCACAGCTGAGGTGATAAGGTTTCAGTTAGGCACGACAGTATTTTAACATAATTCTAATAGTTTTAGAAATACATCCAGACATATAGTGGTAATGCTTGCAGATGTGCATATCAATAAAGACTGGACTACTGGCTTTGGCAGAGGTGTGTGTTCTCTGAGCTCCCTTCTGTTTATTTTGTCGTGTTAAATAAAGCTGACAGTTAAAGAGCAACTTAAAACCCCCTTAAAATCTTGTTTTGTTGCTTTTCAGAGGTTTAATTTTTCACTTTGTTGCAGTGATACTACATGAACCTACTACCTGTGACATCACTGTGATTACAGGTGCAACAGGCTTGAAACGTTCGACCAGAGATGGCACTTAAACACTGCTTTTCAGCCTGGTGTAAAGTCACTCTATGTGAAAGTGCAGTGGAATGTCAATTTCAGGCAACCTTAATTGTACCTTTGCAGTTGCAATGTCGTACTGAGCGATCCGCTGGCTCCACCCCACAGCCAGCAGTTGGTTGTCATGGAGACAGGTCAACCCGGTGACCTCAGAATTGGTGACAGGCTCGAGTTTGTGCAAATTAAGGCCGTTAAGAAAGTTCCACACCTACTGGAGAAAAGATCCTCTCATTAACAAACTCTGACTTTCTCATATATGTGAAATAAATATGTATACACATTTTTGGTGCACCAATTCTCACAAATTCACAGGGTTTTTTTTTTTACAAACTGACAGTGAGAAGTGGCATCAAACCTTAACAGTGCCATTGCGAGCCCCAGTGATCAGCCTCCTGTGGGAGATGTCTAGCGCCATGGAGGTGACCACGTCTTCTCCGTGAGTGTTTAAGATCTGAAGTCGCCTCCTTCCTGTCTCCACATCCCACAGAGACATGGATGAATCGACATGTCCAGTCACTACTTGTCTCAGAGCGGAGTTGTACAAAGCGCAGGAAAGGGCAGGACCACTTTGAATTTTTGGTCCGGGTTCCCTTCCTTCATCTGTCAGCCATCCGCCCCCTCCTCTTCTTGTTTCAGCCAGGTTGATCAGGGCGAGGTAATCCTTGCATCCCACCACTAAATGAGACTGTGTATGCTCAGGAAGAGGAGGGCTCAGCAACAGGAAGGGGAAGTTGCCGTGTTCTGGGATTCGACCTGGCTGCTGGCAGGGGAACTGAAGGGAGATGGCTTTCAAACAGTGATGACTGGAAATGTCCCAAACCCTCAGCTCCTGACAAAGAAAACAATTCATTAACTTAAAAATACACAAGCTCTATTGTTATCATGATGCCTAAAACAAATCCCATATATGATTTTATGTCATAAATATGAATGTACTTATTTTTTTCAGGCCACTTCTCTGTTTCAAACTTCATCTTTAATGACTCACAGCATCTCTGGAGTAGCTCAAGATCTGTCCAACAGGTTGGTAGATTGCAACATCCAGCACAGTGGTGTGGTGACCCAGCAGCGTAGCTACAGGACGTGTGGTAACAAATCGAGTCCATAGTCTAACTGCTCGGTCACAACCTCCTGTGACCATCAATTGCAAAGACGCATTGTAGTCAAAACATTTAGCTCCCTGAAATGAGAACAAAAGACCAGGATGGGATACACAACATGTTGCTCAATGCAAATACATTCCATTATGTTAAAGCGAAGGCAGACATCTCTACGACCGATATCTCAAACACTCCGCAACCTACACCATAAGAATCTATATTAATAAATAGCAATAAATAAATAGCACTACAGGTTAGAGGACAAATCTGTATTTTGATTTTGGAAAGAACTGTCTCTTTAATGGCTCTGTTGCTTGAAAAAATAAAGCATGTTCACTTCTAAAAATATAAATAAAGTCAGCTGGTTTCATTATTTTTGAACTGGGGAGTTTTTCATTGTTAAAATGTCCAGACAGTTAATTGGAGTATAAAATGACTGCTCATTTCAAAAAAAGCCATTGTGAATAACAGGAAGCCTCACCACCCAGTTTAATAACATTTTGTGCAGTAGCATTACTTCTTCTCTCCACAGTCGGTGGTACTGTCTGCCTCTGCGAGCTGGGCAAGAATCAAATTTAGAAATAAGTAATTTGACTCACATTTCACATTTGCTCTCCTAGATAAAATTGGCTCGGGATAATTCACCAAATGAGAGATGCACTATTTGCATTTGCCGTGTAAGGACATTCATTGAGTTATATAAATATTGAAAGGAGTGAAAGTGGATTTCCAAACCCAGTTAGGACAGGGTCACCCAGACCGGAGTAGTGTGACACAAGTTAATCTGACCTTGATCCACATCATAAGTATATAATGACAAAAATCATTACACTCTGTCCCTGTTCTTTTATTTTTCTCATTCTACTTTTAATGGAGGAATAAATGAGACCAAAACACTGAGTGCTTAAACCTGACGCTGTGAACATGTGTGTTTCTAAAAGTTCTTGAAAATTCAACAACAGAACCTTTCATTATACATATACTGTTATATAATACATAACACATAATAACCTGCTATTAGCATCAGACAAAATCACTCTGTGTCATTTTCAGTGTCAGTTACCTGCTTAAGTTTCCAAATATAAGGCTCCTGCCTCAGCGACACATTCATAAAGACCACAGAGGTGGTGTCACTTTCTGATGATGTCATAATAACATTGGCTTCAGGCTCAAACATCACTCTGTTGATTGGTTCCTGGTGGACATTGGGAATGTGACGATGGGAGACCATGTCGCTGTGTTTACCAAGGTCCTATTGTCACGAGGGATAACAATAAATTGGTGTGTAAATAGCAAAATTGGTGTGTAATAAAAAAGTACTTATTATTGCTGACTCACTGCTACGCTGTTTAAAACTCAAGTTCGCATGGCACTTTTCTGTGCAAGAGCCAGAGACTGAGCTAAGTAATTAAAAAGGCAAGGCCACGCTTACTGGAAAAAAGATCCTCTGTGGGCTGTTCTCTGCCTTGGATGGATTTTTGAAAAGACCTTTAGATGGGTTCAGGAACCACATGAGGTGGACTCCTCCTCTTTCATCCCCCAGCAGCAGCAAAGAAGGTCGCTTTGGACACTTGGAGGGAAAATCCACATGAAGTGATGAGTTTATTGATTTCAGAGTGAATTTGTGAAGCTAAAAAGGACATCTCAAAGGAATAGTGGTCCTACCTGATCATCATACCAGTAACAAAGAGCAGTCGGGACACTACGAAACCCTTGGAGCAAAGCGAGACAAAGAATTGGGACTTGAAAATTTAGATTTTTGACAAGTCATTGATTCGTATTAGTAACCAGCTCAGTTTAGCAACACTTAGTCCATGTTAGCAATCAGGTATACCAAACAAGTGGACATCCTCAAATACACTGCCCGTGGAGACATTGACAAAGTGCAAGTCCCTGCAGTCGGTTGCTATGGCAACCTTGTGGACGTTGCCCATAGAGACAGCATCAGTGGTCCAGCCTCTGAATCTCCTGGTGTTGGCCACTTCCTCTGTTGGATCTCCAGCAAGCTGCATTCAACAGAATTAAATATAAAATGTGTGAGTGAGTGTGTCATACTTCCATGTGGATGTAAAAGTAGTACCATGATGTCACTCACCCCTAGAGTTTTGAGGATGTGTAGGCTGCTGCTCCAGACAGTGATCTGACCTCCCTTACTGACACTAACATAGCGGAGCGGAGGAGGGTGGGAAACAGCAACCACGCGCACTGTTGGCTCCCGCTGTGGAGGAATGAGTTAAAATATAATTAATAGAAAAGGTCATTGGAGCAATAAAAGTATTACTTTTAGACAAATTATGCATAAGACAAGTATAGAAAAGAAAATTAGAAAACTGAGTGCAGAAGGATGGAAAACTGCAGCTAGTGTCACCCCACACAAGATGCTAACGGCAACCTCTGGAGCAATCAATATGCCTCAACCTGCCTCACAGCATTGGCACCTAACACTTAAGTATCATTTATAAAAACTGAATATGTCTTGTAAGTTTTATATCCATAAGAATATATTACTGTTAAAGCCCAACCTGGGAACAAGGAATAGACAATACAGCTGTTGTTTTTGGCTACAAAGGGGCAGAAGACCTTCATTAGCTACCAACACGCACAGCTGGCTAACGTTGTTAATATGCTAGCTAACTGCTTACACATGCAGCAAACAGACAACAGACATAAAGCAACATTTTTCTTCATCGGTGCCCTTTTCTGCCCACCTGAGGAATATAAAGCCCATGTTCACTTTCTTTTTTAGTTTCATTTTGGTCTCTGATAACTTCTGAGGCTCTTTAGCTTGCTAACGTTGGACTTTCATCACCAGCTAGCATAACTGCCATCTTTGCTAGCTGGTTCTCGGCAGTTAGCTTTGTACTAAAATCTTCTGAATGGTAAGTTGGCCAGACAGGCCAGTATAATAGTAGGTTTGTCACTATTAGTGACCTTTTTTCATATTAAATGTAACGTTAGCTGGGGTTACTTACATGTAAGTTAGTGTATGAATGTTTTGTTGTATTTAAGTTACATTTATTTGTTAGGCTTTGACTGAGTAATGTTAGAAAAAAAAAAAAAAACTGTTATTAAAGGGACCGTTTACCCCCAAATTAAAAAATACAGTCTAGATTATTTTGGTGTGAGTTATCTAGTGTTGGAGATATCAGCATTAGAGATGTCTGCTTTCTCTTGAATATAATAGAACTAGATGGTACTCAGAGTCTAGTGCTCAAAGCAGCAAAATATACATTTGAAAAACTCAACAGCAATGTCTCTTTCTAGAAATTATGATTTAAGATAATCCATAGAGCTTGTTTTGAGCACTCTCATGTAGGAACTATAGAGTGCCCCAGGAATGAGAGCTAAAACCTGGAAAGGAGCTAGTGTTTTTGCCCTCTAAGTTCGTTTGTCTTACTGTTTTTGAATGGGTTTTTGATTAGATGTTCTTTGGTTAACACAAGCTAACCCTAACACAAGGACTTTTATGTTTTGTTATACAACATAAAATATGGCAGTAAATATCACACCTGTTTTGTTTTTTTATAGCTTAACTTTTTACATCTGGTGACTAAAATTAGGCTTCAAAGATCATAAAGGAGGTGTTCATTTCGGAAGATTATCCTGCTGAACAAAACGTGTAAGTATCATGAAGTTTTGTTTGCCACAGAGCTTATTTGCTGCAACAATCCAAAATCCAATGAAAGATTCCCATAGGCGTTTTGACAGGGAACCAGGGTGATGCTAACTTCCATGTTGGCCTACAGAAAAACATCCTCCCAGGAGCACTCTGTTTTATTTTCACTAAACTACACCTGCTAACTGTATCACAACGTAGAAGGAAACCTGTATCTACTAATGTATGAGAGGCTTGTGCTCGTGACAGCGCAACATTTAAACATTAATGGCATCCTTCTTGGCTGAGCTGTAATGTTAGCTCAGTGGTGCTAGGTGAGCTAGCAGGGGATGTGGGTGGGTGTAGTTAAGTAAAAAGAAAATAGTTTCTACATGAAACTGCTCACAACAGGGTCTGTAGATTATCTCAGTCATGTGTTCTGGAGAGAGACATTGCTGTTGAGTTTTTTAAATGTATTTTTTGGCACCCTGAGCACCACAAGCAGAGTGCCATCTAGTTTGATTACATCCCAGAGAAGGCAGGCATCTCTATGGCTCTTATCTCCAACACTCAGCGACTCACATCGAAATGATCTAGATTGATAAATAGTGCTACAGGTAATTCATTTTTGGGTGGACTGTCCTTTTAACTTAGCTTCCACATTCCCTAAGCAGGTAGACACAAAGTGGGTGCAATCTGTCTCTACACAAAACTACACTGAGACCTGTTAGTCTTTCAAAAAACCTTTAAATTTGGCACCCCCATATGGCCTTCGGTGTAATTGTTTAAACACAGGAGCAGCCTACAAAGATGTACCATTACTTCTCACCTCTCATTTTACCAGATATTGAATGCTGGATTTCTACCTTGTTATGAGAGCAGTGTCTCATCTGTGGCTGGCAGTCCAGGAGAGCAGCCCTGGGGATGGAGGCTCTCTCTCTCTCAGTGTACTCCAAATGCAGGTAGGAACAAAGCTGCTGCCAATTCACCTCCCCGGTGCAGCAGATATCTACCTGGATATGAAACAGCGGCCCTACATCATCATACTAAAAAATGTGTGTTGGCACAGTGAGTTTATGCTGATGGATGGGTTGTGTTACACTATTTAATAGCCTGTAAAGTATGTAGCCAATGTGCTTTCTCATAGACATCTCTTTATTCCTCCTTACCTCACTGAAGAACCTCTCAACCCATGTGTCCTCAACATCTGGACAGACCACAGATTTCAAAACATCCCGGAACTCGTCGAACTTCATTCCATGGTCTTCATTTCCTCCTCTGTTCCTTCCAGTCCTTCCTTTCGGCCTGTTTTCGTGTGTCTGTGCTCCAGCTTTTGGATGGGTAAATGCATTTCTTAGGAGCTGCAGGTGCTCGGGGCTCAGTTTCTCTGCAGGACTGACTCCACAGGCTGGATCACTGCAGCAATGAGCACAAAGAAAAATATTATGTAGGATTGAAGCTAACAGAAACCAAGGACTGATTAATTAGGGAGAATTTCTTGTCTTAGCGTTACTTGTTTTAATTTTTGTTAATAAGTTTTTACTGTCAATTAATTCCATCAGTGACTGGCTCACAGCATGAATGAATGCAGCGCTCCCATGTGGCAGCACTGGGTTAACATACTGCTGATACAAAATTAATCTTTCAAAAAAGTCTTTATGTTGCATAATCATCTGACACGTACACTGAGTAACAGGACTATATGTAATCTGAACAGCATACTTAGTAAATGTTACGAATGGGGAATAAGTTTGGTTTTGGGGGACGTGTTTAAAACATCAAAGTGTTCTTCACCACCAGCAGCTCCTGTGTGGCCCCGTTACTCAGGGAGACTACAAGCTGGAACAATGAGTCACATGTCTCAGCATTGTGAGCTCTTTTCCAGGTCCATCAGGACATGCATGAGTGGTCCTTTACATCATACACATTTCTCACTGATGCTAATGGAACCATAAAATAATTAAGTAATAAAAGTGTATTAGTTCGCTGAAAAGGGAGCGTAGAAATGGCTGTTGTGTCTCAAAGAGTTGGTGACACTGTGTGAAGGGTGGAAGAAATCCTTGTCGGTGTCTGAGTGGAGATAATATGTGAATCTGAACCAGAGAGATGCAAATGTACAACTCTATAGATGACTTATTGTAATGTTATGGAAGGATAGACGTGTGGGTTGATGGGTGAAGGCTGAAGACTGAAACCAGCATGTCTTTTGCACTGTGTTTTTTTTTTTATTTGACAGGAAGAGATTTAAGATGTTAAAATGTGAGATGTTGTCACAGAATATAGACAGAAATTGTATGATATGGAGACGTATTATGAGGTGCAGCCTCCATATCACATGCAAAATTGTCAAACAGGCTTTTCCATGCAGTAACAGGTCATATACAGTTTATTATTAGTGATTAGTTAAATTTAATGCAATAAAAACAAGCCAAAGAAAACTCACCAAAACCTGCTGTATGGCACTTCTGTCTCATAAAGCACCCATGGATTTTTTTTGTTTCTTGAGATATCCATACTGATAACCGGAGCCTCACTGTTTGAACCCCTTTTTAAACTCCTCCAGACACCAGACACTGCTCCATCTTTTCTTCTTGAATTTTAAATCCAGCCCAAAGATGCAGCACCTACAAGTGTTGAGGCTGTCTGAGATCGTCACCATGCTCTGAGTCTAAACATGCAGGGCCTTTGTTACCATCCCTTCCTCTCTTGTCCTTTCAGGCAAACCTGATTTGCTCAAACAAAGCTTCTCGTCTCCAAACAGGGAAGGAATGTCCACGTCCACGGATCAATAAGTCATCCGTCACAAGTGTTTGACTGCTCAGAGAAGGGGAGAATCAACACCTCACTGGTGAGAGGAGCATGGAAAGATGAGTGTGTCCAAATTAAGTGAAAGTCTGCTGGGGGTAACGGAGCCACAAACCCTACAGGCAAGCCCTCAGTGGATTAATCATTTATAGAAGCAAGGTTGGCCAGAAGGACTCAGGAGAGTTAATATTGGTAACTTTCACACAGGGACAGTTCAGCTGTGCTACCATAATAAGGCCTATGAGGACGTCTTATATATTATACTTAAGTATATACCCTTTGCAAATATACTTTAAGTTAAAAACAGTTAAATCAATTTTACTTTGTCATAGTTTTACTTCTATAACTAATGCAGTTTAATTATTGCCAGGCAACCCACAGCACTCTTGCCTACCACTTCAGTGAGCATGAGGCAGAGTGGCCTCCCACTATGTTTAATGAAGGCACCCAGGTCCCAGTGGAGTCTGGTCTGCTGGGCAAATCCTTGCACCTGGTCTAATATTAGACCTCCACACACCAGTGGCCTATACTGTAACTGCCTCAAATATCTACATGATACATGTGTTGTATGATGCAATGATCGGTAATGGACAACAGAAAATAATGGCACACAGTAATACACTTTTTCCCCAGCATTTTTTGCTTGTTATAAAGATAACCACAGGTAGAAATATCAAAATTTAAAAAAGGGCCTCCGGTGTTGCCATCCTGTCAACAGCAGGATCTGTTATAGCAGTGATCAGTGGGTCTTTGGGGGTGACTACAGGCATCTTACAGTGAGACAGATGGTTACTATTATGAACAAATTCACCAGGGCACATTTGTCAGCATTTCTGCAGATATACCAGTATTTAGCTCCTGTTCCATTTATATTAGGTAGCAGGAATAGACTTGTTTCCAAAGTTATAAAAACTTGTATAGTAGGTAACACCAGTGATATGAAGCAGTGCAAAGACAGAAGCAAACAATGCAGGATAATTACGCTCATATTCCAGGTCACATTGCATGTACGCTCTCAAGGTTAATTCATTGGGTTTTTTTTTACAGGGATGTACACGGGGATGCACAATGGAATGCACTTGTAGTCCATTTTGGGCTACATTATTATTTTTAAACAAAGAGCGTTGCAGCAACAATCGTCAACTCTCAAATGTACATGCTGTTGCACTGCACAGCCACTAAACAGAGCACAGGCAAGGCACCTTTATTTGTAAAGCACATTTCATACATAAGGGCAGTCCAAGTGCTTTAAAGAGCAATAACATATGAAACTTAAGGAGAAAAAAGGTATAAAAGGTAAAATTAATTACTAAATGATTAACAATTTAGAGATTAATCACCATTAACAATAGCAAGTGCAGACAAGAGGTGCAAAGATCAAAAGCAAAATATCTGATAGCAGTTGGAGTCTATTTGATGCTACACAAGAAAAAACAATGGTGGAGTGGAGGATGTGGTGGAGTATTGAAATTGCAGTTTTTATGTATTTATTTGCTTTTGTTGAAATGTGTTTTTGCCCATGCGATGCCAGTAAGGCAGTTTATCTTTTTTTTTTAAAGCCTTGTAGGTAGGCTGCTTACTAGGCAGGAATGACCCTCCAAGTCATCTGTGTGTGTCAAGGTGAGTGTGTGGGTGTATACATGCTATTGCACTGTACAGCCACTAGATGAAGCCACAGCCAAAATATGTGACAGCAGTTGCAGTCAATTTTGCAGAGAATGATTTGAAGTTGAGGAGTTGCAGTATATATTCCATCTTTTATTTGTTTGTTTTGGGGTTGGTTTTGCTTTTGTTTTTTGTTATTGATATTTATGCTTCCATTTATTTATTCATAGACAAAAAGCAGTGCAGTAGCGATAAGGTAGGCTATTTTATAGGCTGGGATGACCCCTCCCAGTGTCAACTCCCAAATATACATGCTATTGCGCCGTACAGCCACTAGATGGAGCCACAGCCAAAACATCTGACAGCAGTAGTCCGCTTTATGACACACAAAAGAAAAACTGTTTTTCGTGGTGGAGTTGATGAGTTGTAATACATTTCAATAGCATTTTTGTTGTTGTTGTTGTTGTTGTTGTTATCGTTGTTGTTGTTTTGTTTTTGCTTTTGTTGAAATGTGTCCCCGCCTTGCAACGCCCTCTCCCAGTGTCCCCACTGTCAACTCTCAAATATACATGCTACTGCGCGGTATGACCACTAGATGGAGCCACAGCTACATTATATGATCAGACCTCAAGCATGCAGAGGCAGAGTGTACCCGAAGACTGGCAGCAGCTGTTCATACAAAGAAAACATCTATCGACAATACATTTACGAAACAAAATAACCATTTAGGCTATTACAATATATAAATGTTCTGTATTAAATGAAGAAAAACGGAACTCTTCTCTTCCTCTGTCAGTGTTATGGTCTGTGCCATCTCCTCTCAGCTGTACTCACACGATGGCAGCAGCAGCTCACTGACTTCCACTCAGGATAATTACACCCCCGTGATCCGCCCCTATTTCCCCCTTGTTCTCACAAACGGGACTTGGAAATATACTTCCTCAGCCCTGCCCTGTCTGCTTCTGTGATGGGGCAGTGAGGATGCCAAAGCACGACAGTCCTGTGTAGACTTTTTTTTTCCATTTCATATCTCAACTTCACTGATTTAATCATTTTTAACCTTGTCTGTGACCATGTTGCGGGTTGTGGTAGAGTCGGCTAAAGGTCTGCCTAAGAAGAAAGTTGGAACCCCTGATCCAATCACCTCTGTGATCTTTAAAGGTAAGACTCATTTTAAAAGTCTTTTAAAGTTTTAAGTGTGTGTACTGTGCAGTAAAAATCACTTGTAGCCTATTATTTGGGCTTCAGTAAGGATGTAAGGTGTGTTTGGGGGACTAAATGTTCAGTTCATAGCTGCTCAAGTCACTATACTTTAATCTAGCATGACGTCATTTTATGGATTTAGTAGTTTTACTGTGATTTTATATGGTAGTCCAATAAATAAACTATACAGCAGTGTTATGCTTAAGTGTTCTTGTACTTGTGTATTAATTAGAAGTCCAGTAGTCCATCAAGAATTTAAAAAGTTAAGGATATAAGTGTCAGTGTAGTCCCTGTTTAAATGCACCATGTTTAAAACTCTAATCTGCACAAGTAGTATTGCATCATTAAAGACTTTCCCAACATGTCACTGCACATCCAGATGCAAAGACAGCTGGGTAGGGACCATGCTTGGACCTGTAGTGTACACGTGAGCTCAGGCATGTCATGGAGAGAAAGGACACATTATAGGTGGTGCAGGGAAATTAGCCTTCAGCTACTGAATTAAAATGGTATCAGATACAGACTGGCATTGGCTCTCTGATGAGGAAACGATCCTGGCAATCGGCCCTAGTTGCTCTCAGGTGTTTTCTTTGTACCCATGTCATCATCATCACCCACAGGTGTGGCAGCTTCTCTGTTTTTTTAGCCCTCTTTCCCTGTGACGGCAGAAACTGCAGCCCTCTGAAAACAACTATCACTCTTCTCATAAAGCATTAAGATCAATGCAAATTTACATACAGCAGTGATTGAACTTTTTCCACAAAACAAGTGTGTAAAATGTGTCCTTATCTTGAGACATGATGCAGTACTTTTTAATGTCTATCTTTCATTGAATGTAGAATAGTTAATATTCACAAATAAATTTCACTTTCAGATGAGAAGAAGAAAACAAAAGCGATCGACAGTGAGCTGAATCCTGTGTGGAACGAGGTAAATCTCCATCATACATGCACAAGCATGTAGATATCTCTGCCTCTTTCATTTACTTTGATCTTTAATCTGAGTTAATTTCAATCAGCTTCTGAGGAAAGCAGGAAAAATGATATATTACAAGATATCCCCAATTTAAATGCAGCATTACACATCACATGGTAAAATACAGTACTGTGACACTCATCATATGACTCAAAGTATGTACCGGCCATGCCAAAAGATTATGTTATGGACATAGATAAGTCTAAGAGTACTGAAGTACCATATCTGATGGACTGTGTTTCCCTCATCTTGTCTTGCAGGTGCTTGAGTTTGATCTGAAGGGCATTGGGCTGGACGCTAGCTCCTATATAGATGTGGTTGTGAAAGACTATGAAACTCTTGGGAAAGACAAGTAAGTGCAATACAAACCCGAGCTCCCTGTTTAGCTTTGGCTTTGTGCAACAGACGGATCATAGCGATGGAAAAGAAGATGTGTGCCTCACCTTACTGAATCACAGTGCAAACAACTTCTTGTCTGAACAAAGACTTTCTGGGGAATGGGTCTGTTTTATTAGACAGAAGGTTAGCTAACAGTGGCATTTTCATTTGTACGGCAGTCAAATATAAGCATTCCCTAGTTCAGTGTCAATCTGAAGTAACTTGGCTGCAAAATAAGTATTAGTACATGCAGAAGTTCCCCCACCTGCTGGTTAAGATACATATCATTATCAGCACCGTCACAGTATTAAACAAGAGGTTAGATACTATCATAGTAACCCTGTGTTTGAGTTATGTAGCTGGCTGTTTCTGCCCCCTCACACCCTTCTTGCCATGCTGAGACTTGCCTGCTTGTGTGGGATGGCTGAGCCTGATTGGGTAACAATGAATGGATGAATTGCTGTTTGTGTTCTCTCCCTCTTTTGGATTTTTGTGGCACTGTGTCACAGAGGACAGGGTCAAATCTTAAAGGCAAATACTTTATTTGGCAGTTACTTGCCAGACCATTGCAGTGGTGTAATCCTAGTGCATACAGTATGAATGAAACTGTGTGAGGAGAGGTGCTGTAAAGCAAAATACTCTTTAAGTTGTCCCAAAACAGTTCGAGGTTGCTGCTTCCATATAAAGCCAGAGTCACATATGGGACCAATCTAGACCAACCACAAAGAATGTTTCCTCGACATCACTAATTACTGTGATCAAAGTCTTGTCTGTGATAAGAAAACAAAACACATGAAAGTATCCGCCTTTATAATTTATGTCTAACACACCATGTACGGTGTATATGTTTTTCTGCTCATAAGTTTTATCTAGTTAAAGTTCCCCCAGTGCATGGGACAGTCATAACTGAGGGAGGAGCCTTTCAAATGAGTCTCTCCAGCACTGAGCCCATGTTAACTTGAGTAAAGTTTTCCACTGGGCCGGCCCAGCTGCCACACTCCCTCAAGATCTACGCAGTGGGAGCAGAGAAGGACTTCTCTCTTTCTTAAGCAGTTTTCCAGCTGCTGTTTTGGGTAATCCCTGTTGTCATAGCAACGAAAGGGGGAACCAGGAAAGAAGCAATCGGTGTCTTCTTAATCAATTGGTTTTTAGAAAGGAATGAGGACATGGTGGGACAAAGTTCCCGGTGTAAATAGCAGCACAGTTTTCATCATAGGGTCTGAGCATTAAAATCCACCCAGTGAGTTTCATGACTTAAATTATGGCTTATTCTTTGGATGTGACATGATACATGACTAAGTTTTGATTTTCTGTCTGCTTTAAGTTAAATCTTTCTAGGGGCTATTTTAGGAAGTAAAGCCATTTTATATTCAGCACATGCTCCGTTAAAGCAGTGGTTTGTAAACTTTTTCTGTCATGCCCCTCTTCAGAAGCCAAAATAAGTTCAGAAACCCCTGGTCATTGACAATAATTGGGGATGCAACTAATAAAAGTATCCATGTTGAATTTGGTGAAATAAACATTAGCATGATAGCATAAGCAACTCTTGTGTATATATATCAATCTTATATACTCTTATTCACTCAACTTTCCCTCTTTATATTACCCCTGGTCATCCACGCCCCACCCACTGTCACTCTATGCCCCCCCAGGGGGGCCCGCCCCACAGTTTGAGAACCGCTGCATTAAAGTATTTCAGACAGGCAAAAACAAGACTGCAGCCACGAGACTACAGCCATGCCAGCAGCTCTGTGAGGAGTTACTGAAGCACAGCTGTGCTCTGAGCCAAATGCTTTAGTCAGCATACTGACATGCTAACAATGACGGTGCAGATAATGTTGGTGTGTTAGCATGCTAGCATTTCTCAATGGGCACACCAAGTACAGCTGAAGTTGGAGGGAATGGCATTAGTTTTACAGGAATTCAGTCATAAATGAAAGTATTGGACCAGTGATGGCGCTAGATGACAAGTCAGGGGATCACCAGAGTCAGTAGGATGCATCCTCTGGGGACCTTAAATGTTTGTAAAGATTTTATGGCAGCTCATCTAATAGTGATAGAGAGATTTCAGTCAGGCAGACTGACATCGCCATCTTTAAAGTGAATGTATACAATCAAAGTATCTAGACAGTGAAGAAGAAAATGTTTTATCTTAATGTATTATTGTCCTTCTTGTTTTTATCATTAAGTCACAAACTGTTTAACATCGACCAATAGACTCTTGTGTGTAATTGTTTTAGCTACTCATCCAGGAAAACAGTCCTTGAGGTGTCCTCTTGGTGTAGGGCACCAAGATTGATCAGAATTGTATTGATAAATTATCCTATCCAGAGGTTTCTGAGTCCAGTTCACTTTTCTTGTCACACAGACCTCTTGATTAGCTCAGCCCACAACCCCACTAGCCTTTGATATAATACTAGAAAACCTTGCTCTAAATGTCAGAGAGAATTCTACACCCTTGCAGTGAATAAAACTCATCTGAATCAGTCACAATTGGACCTGAAAGAAGTGTTTCTTCAACAACAGTTAATTTTTACCTACAGACTAGTTTCACAAAATGTCCTGCCATCTCCTGCTTTGCATGCAACTGTTCAGAGCTTTTCTTCCTGCTCATTTTCACATTAAAATTAAGGTCCATGAACTAGACGAATACTCGGTAATGTTCTACATAACAGTGCTTCAGGCTTTTAGAAGTCGTTGCAGGGGTTAGTTTTTCGATAACACTAACATGACAGGGAAATGGCCGCTTAAATATTTTCATTATCATTAAATATTAACCTGTTCTGCATGAGTACATTTAGCATGGTTTAATGTGGGGATGGTGGAAACCAGGGTTAAAGTTTTTCATAGGATATGGCTGGAAAAGTGTTTTCACATCAGGACCTTGAGAGTATTGTTTCATTTCCTGTCTTATAAAACGCAGAGTCAGTGCGTCTGTCCAAATGTTTAATCTACCTTGCTTGTAGAAAGAAATCCTGGATTTTAGAGCCTTGCAGGGCTGAAACTTCTGATAAATATGATGCATAATCACAGAGCTGTGATTTTCACACCCTAGTTACAGATCTGATATGAGTTGTATCATCGCACTCATCCATCCTAACAGATCTGTGACAGATAATCATGACAGGGGGTGGGTGCTAACTTTTGAACCGCAGCCCAGCCAAGGATACTCGTGCTCTTGTGGAGCTGCTACAAGTTTAGTGGCACGCAGCACTGCTGTCTGTAGTCTGACTGTAGGAGGCTGACAAAGGGAAAAACTGCATCTACATCCAATAATAACTCCATACGCATAATTCTACCCTGTCTGTGGGTGAGTGTTGGAGGTGGGGACATAATCAGCTGTGGTGTGACTCAGGACTTGGCAATAGTCACAATGTCTGTTATGGTCATTCCTCTGTGTTTACATAGAAAACAATGGGGAAAATTGTGCGTCAAAGCATGACTTCCATATTACATACATACAGTACTGGGTGGTAGTAATTGTCCCATGACTTTTGGAAAATGTGAAGGCAAATGTCAGTGCTCTTCAGAGTTTGATACCGTACAATCATTCTATATGACTTAATCTCTGTCGTATTTGAATGCTGTTATCAGAGCGCAGTCAAGCTGAAAACAGGAGTTGTAAAATGAAAAATATACGAGAAGGGGCAGTAGTTTGGAGCAAGAGGCAGCTGGCAGAGAAAAAATTCTGAGGATAGCAGATGAGTCACATCCTACCTGAGGCCTCTTTTTGATTAAGTTCAACATTAGGCCATTGGTAAACTACACATAAGCATTGTTGGTCACCCAGTGAGAGTCAAGGCTGCATACCAGGTTTATAGAGTCACTGACTCCCAGGAGAATCCCAGTGTCAGCCTCCTTCCTGATGCAGTGCTGCCAAAACAATAACTCTCATCCTCTCCCCTCCCAGCAAAACACTGTCCAGCTATTTGTGTTGTGACCTAAACTTTTAGTAACCTGATATGCAGCTGTCTGAGTAATTGTATAAAGTGCATTGAATTATTTATTATTATTTATCACACTCAGTGGAGTGCAGCGCAGACTTTATGGTCTAACGCTTCAATGTATGTTTCTAGTATTTACCTTGTCCTTGGACTTTCCTGATAATAGAAGAAGTCAAGTTCAAATTAATTAATGTAAGGTCAGTTGGCTTTTTGTAGCCCACTGGGGGTCTTATAGCAAATGTCTTTGTCTCAGGATGTTTTCCATCTAGGCCAAGTACAAGTCATTAGCAACATGGAAGAAATACATCACTTTTAATGTTTGTGTCCAGTTGGAAGCTTGAAGTTCTGGCAAGTCTTGGATGTAGCTGATTCTAAGCCTACAATGGTGTCAGTGGATTTAGCGTTCGTAGTGAGTAATTGAGTTTCTGTCTTGGGTGAATTCCTCCCGTCAGGAACGCTGCCAAAATAATATCACTGTTCATCCAAAGAATGATAAAGTTTACATGATGTATTGCATTCCTCTAGCTACATTGTCTAAAACATGCAGTCTAATACCACAGTCTGCCAAAAAGACCTTCATGAAGGTTACAGTTTTTTTGTTAAAGTGCAATTGTGGCGCTACAGAATTGTATTGTATTATACAAAGAGGTGTTTCTATTATCTAGCCTGCCTCCATTGATTTAAATGAGGTGGAAAAAAAGAAACATCTGTGTCTCAAGCATGTAGGCTGCTAATAAGATAAGATAGAACTTTATTTATTGCTCTGCAGCAGTTACAATGCAAAATGGAGGAGTACAGATACAAAGAATTCAATATACAAGGACTAAAATAACATTACAAAAAAGCAAAAGGATAGCAAATATTAAATAAAAAACATTGTGAGTATATACCAGTACGGATGATAAAGTATGGTTGCCTATAAATATTTTGTACAGTGTCAACACTGAGGTAGCTGGTGTAAGGGTTCAAGAGTTCAAGATGGTCGAATGATTTATTTATTGGCAACATATGAGATTTGAAGAGTATTTTTCCTTCCCAGAGTTAATAGTTTGTTGTTGCTTTCATATTTACTCATTAAGTGTCTGGGCATAAACAAAGCACACACTGAGCTGTGTAGTTTTTGGCTGCACACCAAAACGGGCACAGCAACAAACCACAAGCAATAACAAACTGCTTCAGAGCCATTTATTCAACTGACACAGCATGAAAAGGCCACTGTACTTGTCTAACAAGAATCCAGTATTATTGTTAGACAGATCAAACGGGGACAGACACATTTAGTTTCACTTAATTTTGTCCTTGAAATACCTGAGTTAACAAAGGAATGTGATTGATTCAGTTGATTCATTTGTTATTTATTTTCTACTTCATCATTAAAATATTAATGATTTCTTCATTCCACAGGAAATGTTGTAATGAACAAACCATAAGGAAAATGTTCACAGAGGCAAATGACTCACTGTGTGATATGGATAATGTTTTTGCCATCAGGAAGTTCCTGTGATTTTCAGCCAACTTGTCAGGTTTACTGTATTGTTATTTAACCAGTGGAAAGATAGTAGGTGGTCTTGTTTGAGCGCCTCCAAGATCACCCTGGTTGTGCTGTTTATAGCTGGCGCTCACATGACCTTCAGATGGAAGGATTAGTTCATTTCAGTTCTCCAGATGATTTAAACACACCGTGAATCAGTGGCAGGTAGCCTCTCTGCAGTGTTGACTGTGCGCTGGCTCATGGGGTGCGTTTGTTTGTCTGAGCAGGCAGGGTTTGTTAGCTCTGGGTGGTGACCTGCTACATGCCCCTTTTGTGAGTGTGAGTTCACGAAGCGCAGATACAGCATTTCATTTCTGTTTGGTCTGAAACCTGATTACTGATATCTCAGCTCACTGAAATGGCAGGCTGAGTTTTGCCATGTTACATCTAGAAATCAGTGCCAAATCGTCACCTAGCAGACTCTGCCCATAGTCCCATGTTACACACGTATGAAATTACAGTATCTGACCATGGACACATTTCTATTTATTTTTTGTTTTCTGTGTGTATCTTCTGAGAAAAAGCACAGAAAAGGAAAGTATATACACGTTATATGTATTACTATATTCTGACATATACAGAAACTGCTCAAATAAATTAAGGGAACACTTAAGTCACACATCAGATCTTGACGAACGATTTATTAAGTTGAAAGCCTTTACTGATGTAGATTGTGTAATTTGTTGAGAACAAAAATGACGTTACAATGGTCAATGGAAACTAACATCATCAACCCACTGAGGACTGGATTCAACATCACACCGAAAGATCCTCTCAGACCTGGATTAGGGCATCAGTGAGCTCCTGGACAATCTGTGGTGGTACTTGGCAGCATCAGATGCACCAATACATGACGTCCCATAGGTGCTCAGTTTAATTGAGGTCAGGGGAATGAAAGGGCCAGTCAGTGGCACCAACGCCTTCGTCATCCAGGAGCTGCCTACACAACTGCCTCACAGTTTGGTCAGAAACATGCACACCAGCCTGCTGGAGGTCATTTTATGGGGCTCTGGCAGTGCTCTTCCTGTTCCTCTTCACACAAAGGAGCAGATACTGGTCCTGCTGCTGGGTTGATGCCCCTCTACGGCCCTGTTCAGCTCTCCCCGTGTAACAACCGGTCTCCTGGTATCTTCTCCATGCTCTTGAGACTGTGCTGGGAGACACAGCAAACCTTCTCATGACCGTATATATGGATGTGCCATCCTGGAGGAGCTGGACTACCTGTGCAACCTGATTGGGCTGCCTCATGCTACCAGTCGTGACAAGGACACTAGCAGAGCACAAAAGTAGAGAAAAATCAGACAGGAAGGAGGGAGAGCGAGCAAATGTCTGTGGCCACCACGTGTAAAACCATTTCCTTTATTCAGGGGTTGTCTTGCTTTTGTCTCTCTGTTGCACCTGTTGACATTTTCATTTGCACCAAAGCAGGTTAAACTGATTCACAGTCACTTGTGTTTCCTAAATGGACAGACTGATATCTCTGAAGTTTAATTGACTTGGTGTTATACTGCGACAATAAAGTGTTCCCTTAATTTTTGAGCAGTGTACATTCATACATATGTTAGGCCTGTGTACTCTGTGTATATCTTACAGTGTATAGGTGATGCACATACTGTCCACAATAAAAGGATTCACTATTTTAAGATACACAAAGTCGTAAAGACAACTGCCAGTTAGTTTTTCAGGAATCTTGTTGACTGATAAAACTGTCCCTCCTATTGATTATATCTTAACTCTTACTATATTTTTTCTCAATACAAATGTATTTCTGTATTTTTAATGTTTCCCTGCTGTGTTGTTTCCTACCAGATTCCTTGGGTCAGCCAAAATCTCTCTGAGAGACCTTGCCACAGGTCAAATGAGATCATTACCCTCCAAAAATGTTCCTTTGCTCAATGAAAGTGGACAGAATATTGGAGTAAGTTTCTTTTTATAAATTAAGAAATGGAAGCAACAGAAAGATTTCTTTTTAAAGAAATAAATGAAATAATAAACCATCCAATCATTTTCTTTTCAGGCTACAATCAACCTTGTGATTGGCTACGATCCTCCAGCCAATGCTGCACCAAACCTCAATGATCCTCAAGCAGGAGATGCCACAGTGGATGCTGGTATGCTCATGTAGTGATGCAGTAATAAAGGTTTACTGGTAGCATTAGATTGCTAGGTATTTGATCATGTTGTTTTTCTGATAATTAGGTGGTGGTGGCGAGGAGGGGGATGAGACTCTACCAGATGGGGGGCAGGGTGGCTCCGCTGGGGTCCCCTTATCCCCTGGTCAGCCTGCTAACCTTCGCAATCGGCTAGCAAGGGCACAGAATCGCCACCGACTGGCCAATAAACCCCAGGACTTCCAGGTCAGTGTTTTGGCCAAAGAGCTACACGATTTTCAGCTGAGACCAACAACTACTGAGCTGTTTCAAAGTTTTTATACACTGATAATGAACTGAGTTTGTTCTTGTATCAAATCAATCACTAACAGCCATGATTAGTTACATAATTAAAGTGTCTTTTAAAGTATTCCGTTTCTATTTGTAGAAAAATGATGCAAGTTTGTTGCTTTTCGCCCGTCCATCTCATTGTTTGTGAGGGGAGCGATAGCAGCATGCATTGCTGTCTGCACATTTATCTAACAACTTTAAATGAATATACCCGCTGTGGATGCTTGTGGTGAATCATAAGAGGGTCACACGCAAAAGCGTGACCTCCGTTCATTTTATCACAAAATAATCATATTCAAATTCACAGCAATTAATTTGACCCTGGGGGAGAATTAACAAAGGCACATAGCGTAGGACAGTGACACACTGTATGGGGATAATTTAAAAAATGCAAAAAGCTGCCCACATCATAACACAAGTTTAACACGTGAATGCAAAAATAAGCTGCACACACCATGATGACAGTTGGTTACATATCTTAAAGTCTACAGTGTATTTAAAGAAACTGAGATGCTCTTGGTCACGATTCAGATGCTCAAACTGTCATGAGTTATACTCATTAAGCCACAGTGATACTGTGTCTTTCTTCAGATTCGTGTCCGCATCATTGAGGCCCGTCAGTTGTCGGGAAACAACATCAAACCAGTGGTGAAGGTTAATGTGTGCGAACAGACCCACAGGACGAGGATCAAGAGGGGAAACAACCCCTTCTTTGACGAGGTACTCTCACTTCAGTCTCACAGCAGATGACACAGATTTTAAATGAAATAGAAATGTGTTCCTTTTTATTTCATTGATTGGCTTCCCACTTTAAAATAATTTTGCAAGGCTTAGGTTGTGTTGGGTGTCCACTTGAAGCATTTTCACTTTATCTTTATTGAAACCTTTTTTGTATTTTTGCAGATATTCTTCTACAATGTCCACATGCTGCCAGCGGATCTGTTTGATAAGCACATCAGCTTCCGGGTCAGCACACACATAGATTTTGACGTCCTTTCCTCTTGTCAATATGTACAAATATATAAACAGTGAATTCTCCTCTCTGCAGGTGTATAATTCCTATTCACTGAGAGCTGACAGTCTAATGGGGGAATTCAAGGTGCCTGGTCTCATTTTGTGTCTTCACATAATTGTTAATAAGTAGGAGTGTGGTTAATGTTTTAACGTGAGTTTTACTGATCTGGTTTTGTTCTCACACACAGGTGGACGTTGGTTATGTTTATGATGAACCAGGTAAGCTCGTCACAAACCACAGATTTGTGTGTCATTTACATTTGCTCAGAGGATCCTGTTGTTTGGCTTGTGGAGGTCAAAATATCTTGTTTTTAGCTGGCTTATATGATGTTTGATGATGTTCAGAATAGGTCTCTCTAGGATGTGATGAATGTGGTTAACATGTTTTTTGTTCTCATTTATTGTTAAAGCAACTCTTAAGTGATCTTTTCTAATAATCAACAATAGGTCATATGACTACTTCTGTGTGATTGGTGTCAGTCATAGTGATAAACCCACAGTGAATTTGATTATTTTCGCCCGACTCTGCAGCTCTCCTCAACTCTACAGAGCTTTTTGACATATTTAGGTCATCGTTGATTTTCCAACCTGAAAATTAGACTGAATTCAGAAGAGGGTGGAGACCAAAACGGCGCTAAAAGGATAGTTTAAGTTAAACTTACATTTGCTAGGTGGCCAGAAACACAACTCCAAAAGGACAGCAATGTTGTTTCATGTCCTCTGGATGTGTAAATCAAGGAAACTTCCTTTTCTTGATGTAAATATGTTTTCACTGCCCATTTGATGCTGCACGCAAGCAGCCAAAAAATCCATTTTTGAAGGGTTGATTGGAAGTAAACAAACTTTTTCCCTCAAATCATTATTTTGTTTACTCGCTGCATAAAAAATAAATAAATAAAATAAAATAAAAAATTGCTAGAGAATACATAATTTAAAAGAATTAAAAGGCTTCTCACCTTTTCTGTTTTATTGTTTTTGTTTCTAAAGCTAATTTTTTCAACTTTGTTCTAATTTTTCTTTATAATAATGACCGAGAGGGAATAATATATTAGCTTCAAATAAGCACAAGGTGTGAAGTGCTTTTCTTTTACCCACACATCCTACCTGACGGGGCTGTTTGTCTTAATTAACACTTAATTAAAGTGACCTTCGTGCCGTATATTTATGTACGTGTCTTATTGCAGCTCACTGTGTAATGAGGAAGTGGCTTCTGCTGAATGATCCCGATGACTCCAGCTCTGGGGCTAAAGGCTACCTCAAAGTCAGCCTCTTCGTAGTGGGAGCTGGGGATGAGCCTCCGGTACGACTGACCAACTGACTGCAGCATCACAGATGACTTTCAGTGACGCTGGTTGCTTCCTCTTTCCTCATGTAAATATGGTGGCTCTGCCCCTCGCGCTCTCTCAGTCTCTTTTCTGTTCTTTCTGCCTCACATACTGCAGGTGGAGAAGAGGGAGTCAAATGACGATCAGGATGACATAGAGAGTAATCTGCTGCTGCCAGCTGGTGTGACTCTGCGATGGGCCACCCTGTCGCTGAAGGTGTTCAGAGCTGAGGATGTCCCCCAGAGTAAGACTATAGTTTTAACAATTAATGTAATTATTTTATATTTGTAAAAAGAAAAAGAAAAAAATGTCCTGTGTAAAGTTAAGCTTGTTAAAACTTAATTATTTCCCATTTTATGGATGTCAAAACTAATAAAGCAAGGACTCAACTTTATACAGCACCTTTCATATAAACTTGCAGCCCAAAGTGCTTCACATAGCAAAATTGAAACAACACAGACAAATAAGTTGAAAAAAAAAAACATGATTTAAGTTTTGCTTGACTAGAAAATGACCGCAATAAAACTATAAAATATTAAAAATCCATAAATAAAAGTCTATAGAATAACATAAAATAAACGAACACCAGGGATAAAATACTGTTAAAAACCAATCATTAAAACTGAAAACTAAGGTCAAACATTACTCCAAATTAAAAATCCAGATTAAAAAGATAGGTCTTTAATGTCCTTTTATAAATACAGAGAGAACTTTTCATTCTAATATCCCGAGGCGGTGAGTTCCACAGTTTAGGGGCATGAAATCAAAGGCACTCTCTCCAGTACTTTTAAGGTCTCATGACGAACATTTAAAAGAGTGGAAGATCTTACTGATCTGGGTGGAACATAAAATGAAAGAAAACCTCTAATGTAAGGAGGAGCAAGGTTATTAAAAGCTTTATAAACAAGTAAAATAACTTTAAGATCAATTCTTAAATATACAGATAGCCAGCATAGTGTCGTAGGCAGTGGAGTAATGTGGTCCTTTTCTTTGCTCTAGTTAACACTCTGGCTGCAGCATTCTGCGCTATCTGTTGTTTTCCTGAAGATGTTTTAGGTAATCCAGTGGAAAGGGAATTACAGCAGTCTAAACAGTTAGTAATAAAAGCGAAAGGCGGTATTTCAGCATCTTTGTGGATTAAAAAAAGATCCGATTTTGGCAATATTCCTGAGATTTTAAAAAGACGCTTTAATAAGCTTGTTAAATTTCAAAGTAAAAATTAAATCAGAGTCTGAAATCACTCCCAAGTTTGATATTTCTTTTAATGTGTTTAAGGCCACCAAAATCTGAGTGCAGTTTTTGTCTTGTTGCTTTAGGTCCTATGTAAAGAATCTCAGTTTTTCTCCTCATTTATCTTAAATAATTTATTTATTTAATTTTCATTTAACCCATATTTAAGCAGGTAAGTCACATTGAGATCAACGACCCAACCGACTAATTTGACCTTGTACTTATTAGAGCTTTAAAATCAGGTAGAAGGACCAGTTCATGTGGTTCCAAATATTTTTGAAGGTTATTCAAAGTGAGAGGAGCAGAGCACATAAAGCTTTCTTTCCCAGCTCTGTCCGAGCACTAGGAACAGACAACAAAACTAAATCTTGAGATCTCAGACTGTAGCTACAGTCTCTGTTCAATCACAGTACACATGTATGAAGGGCCTTTACCCAGTATGGATTTATAAATGAACAAATACCAGTGACTGAGCCTACAAAAGGTCAAAGATAGCCAAACTGCCCTGGAATAAAGTGTACAGTGATGAGTAAGGCCTTTACAATTTGTAACAAATCTCAGTGCACTGTGATATGCAGTGTCTAACATGTGCAAGCAGTGTGATTTATTCATGTACAACAGATCACTGTAATTCAGTACTGGTAAAAACATAGCAGCAACTAGGAGAAACGGACTTGTTTCTGAAATAAAACCCCAACTTCAGCCTCAGCTTTTTAAGAAGATTATCAGCCTGAGGTTTAAAAGTAAAGACGTCAGCCAAATACCGAGATATTTGTCACAAGTGACAACCTCTAACTTTTTTCCTTCAGCAGTCATAACATCAGGGGTGTTCACAGGCTTCTTCCTAGCAATTGAGAAATGCATAACCTTAGAGTATAGAAGAAGAGTATAATACCACACTGTTAAATAAATTAGAGAGGATTCTTTAATGTTTCCAATGTGTTCTGATTTCAGTGGATGATGCATTCGTCCAGACCATGAAAGAACTCTTTGGAGGAGAAGAAAACAAGAAGAACCTGGTGGATCCTTTCTTAGAGGCTCGCTTTGCTGGCAAAAAGGTTCCTGATTGTTTGTCTCTTTATAGTTGCAGGGGTAAATGTAAGCATGCTGGATGTAACACTGCTGCGTAACAGAATAAAAGCTGACATATAGTTTTTTTGTCTCTCCAGCTGTGCACTCAGATCATTGAGAAAAATGCAAACCCTGAGTGGAACCAAGTACTGAACCTTCAAGTAAAGGTAAGAGTGTGTAAAGGTGTTTCCTGAACCAGCGCAAAAGTAAGAAATGGACACAATGAATCAGTCTCAGTATTTTTTTTAACCTGTGACTTGTATTTTCTGTAGTTTCCCTCGATGTGTGAGCGTGTCAAACTGACCGTTTTTGATTGGTAAGTTAAACAAGATTGCACTTTTTATTTAAGAGATTGTAGCCTGTGGTATTTTGTATTCAAGAAAAGGCAGTGTTATTTTGTTCTTGGAGGTATTCATGGTTGAGAAAGTGCACCACAGAATTTCTGCAGTGTGGTCAATTGTGCTGTGTGTGTGTGTTTCTATGCCCCATCACCAACCACATGAGAATAATGTAGCAGCCCTATGACTCAGACCATGGAGGCCCCTCCCTTCCCCTCTGTAACACGCTCTGGGATTCTGTTGGCACCATCTCTCAGCTAATTTTCATTATTGTGTGTTTCTGAGCGAGCGAAACAGTCAAATAACTCACGTCCAGGAAGGCTGAGGGGAAATGAGTGCAAGAGGAAAGGTTAGAAAAACTGTGTGCCTCTAAAGGTGTTGAAAACACTCTCGGATTCGAGAGCCAATAAATACATTGTTGAAAAGACGCAGACATGAACAACAAGAGAGAGACATTGTTTTTCTTTACTTCCCTCGCAGAGTTAGTGAACAGGCAGCACGCAACAATGTCCCTACACGGGGAAATTTGCATGATATTTAACAGTTACGAGTACAGTGGTGTGTGCGTATATGCAGTGTGGGTCTGAAGCTGTCCTGTGTGCCTGCAGGGATCGTTTGACAGGAAATGATGCTATTGGCACCACATACCTGAACCTGGCCAAGATAGCCTCCTCTGGTGGAGAGATCGAAGGTATTATTTTTGGATTTTTCAAAAAGAAAATATAATGTAAAAAAAAATACATTATTGCTGGAAATAAAATGCCTGATAAACCTGGATCTTTTGTGTTAAAAAAGACGTTGTTACTCTCATGTACCTGTTTGTGTTAACATCTAAATGGAACTTGAATTGTCCTTTTTCTCCTGGAATAGAGGAACATGCAGGAAATGAGGAAATGCCGTCATATGAAGGTTCAACTGTGCTCTTTTTTGCTCTGTGTTGCATGCAATGTGACGCACGAAAGGAACAGTAACACCAAAATCACAAAATACATATTATTTCTCTTACCTGTAGTGCTGTCAATCAATCCAGATTGTTTTTGTGTGAGTTGCTAAGTGTTGGAGATATCAGCTTTCTCTTGAATATAATGGAACTAGATGGCACTCAGCTTGTGGTGCTCAAAGCGACAAAAAACACACATTTGAAAAACTCAACAGCAACCAACCATATCACTAGGTAGAAGGAAGCATGCGTCTTCTCAAGGACAAGAAGCTCATGCTTGTGACAGTGTAATATGTAAACATTAATAGCGTCCTCCTTGGCTGAGCTGTAACATTAGCTTGCTCAGCGCTGTGCGGTGATGCGTTCGGCAGTTGTAGTTCAGTAGAAAAAAAGAGTTCCTACATGAAACTGCTCACAACAAGGTCGTTGGATTAAGTGGAATAACCAGGTCATGATTTCTGGAAAGAGACATTGCTGTTGAGATTTTCAGATGCATTTTTTGCCGCTTTGAGCACCACAAGCAGAGTGCCATCTAGTTCCATCACATTTAAGAGAGGGCAGACATCTCTACGGCTGATATCTTCAACAGTCGGCAACTCACACCAAAACAATCTAGACTGATAAACGGCGCTACAAGTAAGAGGAAAAACATGTATTTTTGATTTTGGGATGAACTTTCCCTTTAAGCATGTTGTGCACGCTAATTTGCTGAATAAAGCTAATCCTGTGCGTGCACATTGCTAGTAAAGCCGTGCTGTGCTATGTTTTGAAATTAGAATTAGAATTTAAGTGTTTAACCATTTTGTTGTCGCAGTGCCTGCCACCTGCTTCATCTGTCCATCACCACCGCCTCAAATACAGCATCACTGACTTACTAACAGTAAAGCTTTGCTTGGCTTAGCTTGAGTAATAATCATAAAGAAGGTTAAGTCTATTTCTATTTCCACAGCTAACACAGGGCAATCTGAAGTGGGTTTCCTCCCCGTCTTCGGGCCCTGCTATGTCAACCTGTACGGCAGCCCCCGAGAGATCACTGGCCTGCCAGACCCCTATGAGGATCTCAATTATGGCAAG
>JAPZEB010000014.1:18652203-18667697 GCA_029783705.1 Chaetodon striatus | reverse complement strand
TGGGTTTCCTCCCCGTCTTCTGGCCCTGCTATGTCAACCTGTACGGCAGCCCCAGAGAGTTCACTGGCCTGCCAGACCCCTATGAGGATCTCAATTATGGCAAGGTAGTGATGACTTGATTTTTCAGAATCAGAATCAACAGTTTTAATCTTTCTCTTCACTTCTATCCCCGTCCTACTTTCTCTTTATTGGTTTTTCAGCAGTTCATATCAATGTCTTTGCAGGGAGAAGGAGTGGCGTACAGGGGCAGGGTCCTGGTCGAGCTGTCCACTAAGCTGGAGGGGAAAGCAGACAAAACAGTAGACGGTATCTCCAGCGATGACATCCTGGTGGCACAGGTATTGTGACTATTTATCCGCAGAGAGATTCCAAGTGTAGTTCAATTTGACAGTAGTGAGGTTTCACTTGTCCCTTGTTGTAGTTAATTTTAGTTGATTAAAATATTTTCTACTTCTCTTTCCCTTTTCTGTTTTCTTCCTGACACTAGAAATACCAGAGGAGGAGGAAGTACAGTCTGTGTGCAGTCTTCCACAGCGCCACCATGATACAGGAACCGGGAGAGCCAATCCAGTTTGAGGTCAGCATTGGTAACTACGGCAACAAATTGGACACCACCTGCAAACCACTGGCCTCCACCACTCAGTATAGCTGTGCAGTATTTGATGGTGAGTGAGGAAGCTACTATCTGCCCTGGAGACACATTTTAAAACCTGCTGTCTTTAATTGGTGTGTAATTTTTCCAGGTAACCACTACTACTACCTGCCCTGGGCGGACACAAAGCCAGTGGTTGTGGTTCTCTCATTCTGGGAGGACATCAGCCACCGCATGGACGCTGTCAACATCATCCTCTACATTACTCACCGCCTGGTAATACTGCATTATCCTCTGCAATCCTCAACACCTTACACTGTATGATTTATTGATAGGTTTGCTCCCTTTTAAAGTGTACTGTATTTTACTAATGTTTACTACGTGTCTGTACAGCGTGAGCATCTGTGGTAGAGGTTTAAGACAGAAGCACAATCCTTACCCCTATTTTGTTGTTGTTACAGAAATCCAACCTGGAGGCATTTAAAACTGCCATCTTGGCTAAAGTCTCTGACAACCAACTTGTAGAGGTGTGGCTGAAGTTGCTCAATCAGCTGATTGAAGACCTAGAAAGGTAAATAGGGGATGTGGTGTTGCTGAATAATCCAGCAAGATCATTTCTATTGTCTGTGCATCTTTTAAAGGAACACCTCACCTCCCCAAATGACCACTTTTATATTAATTGCACACCCTGCCTTACATTAAATTCATGAAGAAAACTCTGTTTTTCTCACATGCCTCCAAGGTGAATGAAGGATCCACGAACAGAGAATATTCTTGATGAATTGAAGGCATAGGGGTCCACGTTCAACATCAGCAAAACTATATTAAAACATAAGTTTACAAACTCTCACACAACTCATGCACTATAATCCAAGTCTAATTTATCCAGTTGTATGCTCAGTACTTCTCAAACACATGCATTCTCACTAAAACTTTACTATTCAAAACACTTCTGCATAAACAGTTTCATGCATGGATGAGTAGCGCACCTGGGCAAGCACGTTTGTATGAGTCTAATGCATGCAAGCCCTTTGCAACACAAAACTGACCTAAAAGTTGAACTTGTCTATGCTCTCCTTAAAGCCTGACTCCATTGACAAAAACAGTAATTTAACTCACTGAACACCGGACCTGCTGGTCTACCACTGCCATGATCGGTAGTTTGTGTTATTGTGTGATCTCGATGTTTTAAAGGGTTGGATCAAATTTAGCAAAGTCTGACAATAATACAAACTAACTGATCATGACAGGGATAGACGAGCAGCTCACATATTCAGCGAGGTAAAATTATTGTTTTTATCAATAGAGTCTGGCTTAGATGAGAGCATAGATAAGTTTACTTTGAGTTTCTGTTTGAAAGGGTTATCTTGGGAAAATTCTGTGCATACAACTGGATAAATCAGACTTGGACAGTTTTGCTTTTGTTAAACATGGACATTTCTTCCAAAATTCAGCATAACATGGGGTGAGTAACTGGTATATAAATGGTTATTTGGGGGGTGAAGTATTCCTTTAATGTAATAAGTCAGGTGAACTCAAGACAGTCAGACAGAAAGGAAGGAAAATGTGTGCAGTTTCACCAGTAATCAAAAATAGACACAAGGATTTAAGAGTTTAGTAGTTATTTATTCAGTATGATCTCTGTATGTGTGTTGTTTAGACTGAAACAAATTTTGTCTCCGCTCTCCTCTAGTTTCCCAACACCTGAGTTGGAGGGCCGCTCCAACCTGACATCTCTGGACATCCAAATCAAGAAGCTGCGAGACAGCGCTTTGACCACCATCAAGGAGGGAGCCAGACACATGAGAGAGGAGGCCAGAGAGATACGTGACACTCTGCCTGAGTTAGAGTCCTGGGTGGACAAGCTCAAACAGCTGGCTGAGGAGGTTTTAGCATTTGAACGTACACTTTCCAAGCATTATATTGTTTGTTTTGCCCGTCTGCAATTCACCGTTTGTCCACATTGTTTTTGTTCAGCCCCAGAACAGCATGCCTGATGTGATCATCTGGATGTTACGGGGTGAGAAGAGGGTGGCGTACTGTCGCATCCCCGCTCACCAAGTCCTCTTCTCCACATACAGCGAGCAGGCCTGTGGTCAGCACTGTGGCAAGACACAGACTGTCTTTTTACAGGTATACATCTGTGGTCAAAAAAAAGAGGACAATTTGATGTAGCAATCAAGTCTATTAAATTTTGTCTGAACAGCTTTAATTTTTTTAGTTTTTTCTTTGTGCATATAATAAAAGAAAACAAAAGAAAAAATACACAGTATCCAAATAAGATATACTAGAAATAATAATAATTTAAAAAAAAACAAGCAGGGAAAAGGAAAAAAAAAGTTTACAAAAACATATTGGCCATGTTTAGTTCTGTAAAACTGATTTTATAGAAGATCAACAGATCTGGTGTGATAACAGTGGATCTTAGCCCTAATTACAAAGAAACTTTGAAAGGTAAAGGGAAGTGAATTGTTAAGAAATTTGAAATACAAAAGTATCTATTTGAAACAGCTTTTATAGTCTCTAAGATGGATGACTCATTTTAATCTCAGGGGTAGCAGCTTGGTACTTTGCTGTTGCACTGTGGGCTTTAAAAGTAGCATCATGATTCCTCTGAAATCATAATGCTCATGTGATTTTTTTTTTTTTTTTTTCCCCTTAGTACCCCATGGACAAGACTAAGGGCCAGAAGGTGCCTGTTCAGATTAGAGTCAACATGTGGCTGGGTCTGACTGCACAGGAGAAGAAGTTCAACTCCTACTCTGAGGGAACCTTCAGTGTGTTCGCTGAGATGGTATATCACTGTAAAATATAATGGTCATAACACATTCCTCACAGTAAAAAATCTGTGTACTTTTCTATATTCAGAGTATTGCCAAAAAATGTACATGTAGTCAAACCAACATCTAAACCTGAACATGTCTCCCTTTGCATTACAGTACGAGAACCAGGCCCAGGTGTTTGGGAAGTGGGGGACAACGGGACTAGTGGGACGCCACAAATTCTCAGACGTAACAGGCAAACTGAAGCTGAAACAAGAGTATTTCTTGCCCCCGAGAGGGTGGGAGTGGGAAGGTGACTGGTTCATCGACCCAGAGAAAGCGTGAGTGTAGTTGTAGATGACAATTTGTCATCTTCCTTCATATTAAATGCAAAACATTTGACCAAGAGGAACACCTTGTACTTTGCTGTTTCAGGATTCAGACTAGTTGCATGTTTGAGGGTCTTGAGGTCTTCCACTGCACACACACACATTCTGTGGGCTTAAGTGGAGGAAGTGGGCTAAATCTGCTCTCTATTGTTTACATTCCTCTCATGCCCTGGACCGTGATTTAATGACAAAGTACCAGACTGTGCCAGTGAGCTTGAAGTTATTTATACTTATTGTTTTAATCTACCTCTCAACGCACGCACAACCACTATCTGCAATGCTGTCTTGACTCCAAATGTACATTTATAAATGTTTGTTATTCCGTGCCAATGTTATAACTACATTTCTGTGAGCAAGAACCTTTCAAGGATTGACTGCTGTACATCTGCTTCATGCAGACAGGTGACAAAATACAGGAAGTACAGACACAGAAGGACATCCTGATATTGTTTTTCTAACTGCATATCATGAGTGAACCATTAAAACTGCCTATGTTTCATTTTAGAAACTTCATCTTAATAAAGTTGCTGCATGCATTTGTGTGGGGGTTTTTTTGTGCTGCCACTGGAGGGTGCCAAATTTCACACACTGTAGCGGTAAAGTAGGCCTTTGTAAAGTGTGTTTTCATGTGTCTCACACACAGATGGTACATATGTTTGACTTTGTGTTTCAGTCTGTTAACAGAAGCAGATGCAGGACACACTGAATTCATGGACGAGGTCTTCCAAAATGAGACTCGCTTCCCTGGTGGAGAGTGGAAGGCTGCTACCGAGTCCTTTACTGATGTGGTGAGAACAGCACGCTGACATGCAAATAATGTGCAGGGTGGCTTTAAATGTCACACAAGCACAGTTTGTAGTTTCCTGGTCCCTTTGTCACACAGCTCAGACATTTTCTTGATTACCACCCAGACCTTACACTCTTTCTCTTGGTTATTTATTGACTTTGGTGGCCATTAATATTTCCACTCAGGCTTCCTCCAGATGCTTATGAGTCGGCCAAAACACATGAAGACAATAAACAAAAACAATGATCTTGTGCAACTTACTGAGGTTTTGTGTTGCACAGAATGGAGAGAAAAGCCGTCACCCTGGAGAGTTTGACTGTCCTCCAGGTTGGGTGTGGGAGGACGAGTGGACCGTGGATGACAACAGAGCAGTGGACGATCAAGGTGCAGAAATTTACCTCACCTGCTAAACTCTAGAGTGCAGTGTTTTTGGGAGCATTGAAACCAAATGACTAAATTGTGCTGCATGTTTTTTATTTACAGTTCTTTTTTTCCTCCTGGTTCCCCAGGGCTCTGACTCACTCTTTCCTCCTTACGAATGCATAATAATGATAATAATAAATTAAACTCACATGATGAAATTCAAACCATATGTTTTCGTGTCCAAACAATACTGAAACAAAGTAAAATTGTTTGTGCGCATGTGTCTGTGTGTGCACTCCACAGGCTGGGAGTATGGAGTCACCATTCCCCCAGATGACAAGCCCCGGTCCTGGGTGCCTGCAGAGAAGGTGTACCACATCCACCGCAGGAGGAGGCTGGTCCGACCTCGTAAGAGAGCTGCGCTGCCTGCAGGAGCAGCTATGGAGGTCAGCACAGGACAATAGTGCACTGTCTATACCATGGCATCCTTTGTATTTTGATGCCATATACATTTTTTTAGCTGCAACCAGCAGCTCTATGGGTCGCTCTGTCAGTTGGTCTGTTGGTGGCCACGGTTTTTGCCCTAGGATGCTGATACTTGGCGTGAAGGTTTTTGTTTGTGTTCGAAGTTAGTTATGTAGGAAGTTAATTCTGCAATGTCTGATAATGTGATAAATAAAACTGATATCCAGGTGTCTCTCACAGTAAATAGTCTCGCATTACTAATGATTGTATAACTCAGATTTTTATTTAAAAAAGTCAACGCTACTTGTTTGTCTTTGCTCACAGAGGCGAGACCAAGGTGACCCTGAGGGCTGGGAATTCTCTTCCTTGATTGGCTGGAAGTTCCACAGGAAGGAGCGTTCATCGGATACGTTCCGTCGAAGGCGCTGGAGGCGGAAGATGGCACCGGAGGACCGGCTCGGAGCATCAGCCATCTTCCAGCTGGAGGGGGCGCTGGTGAGCAAACACAGGAAAATATTCTGATTTGAACCGCTTGTTTGCGTCAGGATCTGGTTTCATAGAGACAGTCTGAGTTTGGCTTTAACAGTCAGAATGCAACATCAAAGTATCCGTCCACATAGGAGTGGGAGAGGAATAGCTTGCATGAAAGCATGAACCGGATCTGAGTCACCAAATATTTTCAAATATTTACTTAAGTATTAAACACATCTGCAGTGCCATGGTGTGTCTTTATTTGGCAGTGTGTGGCGTGTGAACAGGTAAAAGCTTTGAGGTATCCCTTTGGTTTAATCTGCAGGGTGTTGATACTGAGGAGAAAGACAAAGGCTCTAAGGGAGACGCCACCAAGATGTTTGGTGCCAACACGCCCACTGTGTCGTGCTCTTTTGACCGTGAGTGATACAAATGATCATGTACATACAAACAAACATGCTTCAGTTTATTCTACTGAATAATGTTTTGTTTTCTCCACATGGTCACATATGTACCATCTTCGTGTCTACGTCTATCAGGCACATAACTTGTCATCTATGGACAAAGATAGTTTTTCTGGTAAAATTCTACAAATCTGATTAAATGATTAGTTTCTAATATCAATATTTAAAGGGATGGTTCAGATTTTTTGAAGTGAGGTGGTATAAGCCTTAGACAGACTTATCCTTAGTCAGTGTAGTACCTACAGTAGATGGTAGTCAGCACATCCCCAGTTTGGAGAAACAGGCTGGAGTAGCAGCACAGAAGCTAAGCAATATACTGTTGTGGACAGGCGCAGCAGCAAAACATATTTTAGCCATTTAAAAAAGGTCCAACTTAAAAAGTCAATATCAGTGTAAGTGTACAGAATATTTAGAATATTTCCATTGACAGCTTTTTCCGAAGGTGAACTGAAGCCGTAATCTATGCTGTCTTTAAAACCACCTGACTCCTTTTGACGAAAACAATAATTATGCCTCACAGAACATGGCAGCTGCTGGTCTATTACTGCCCTTAGATTGTTTGTGTCATTGTGTGACTCTGGTGTTTTTAAAGGGTTAGTTTGGATTCACCAAACTCACACAATAACACCAATCAATTGAGGCAAAATTACTGTTTCTGTGAAAGGCGTCTGGTGCTTCTGAAGAGAGCATAGATAGGTTAAAGTTGAGTTCCCTACTGGAAAGAGCTGTCTGACCACAAGGTGAAGTGCCCACGTCCACAGCAGTACATTGGTTAGCTCCTGTGATGGCACTCCTGTCTGCTTTTCCAAACTGGAGGCATGCTGTTTACTAAAGATAAGAACCTCATACAGTTCCACTTAAAAAAAAAAAAAAAGTCTGAACTACCCCTTTAAGACTGCAGATGGATTTCAAGTGTCACATTTAAAATGAGATGATACTCAGTGCAAAATAGCTGTTACTGATGGATGTGAAAACATGACTATTTAACCACATGTTTTTTTTTTCTTTCACAGATCCATATGCACATATTTCATTCCTGCATCTCAGTAAAACAACAGAGAAGCTGCGGGCAACACTGAACCCAACCTGGGACCAAACTCTGATCTTCAATGATGTGGAGATTTATGGAGATCCCCAGAGTGTCGCTCAGCACCCACCTAATGTTGTACTGGAGTTCTTGGACCACGACCAAGTGGTAAGTTGTTGTAGATATACATTTGTACAACTAATACGCATATGGATTTTCCCAAGCAGAAAATGTCCATTAGACATTTTACACTATGATCTGCCTTCCAAAGAACTCTTAATGTCTTTCTTTACATTGTTTTCTCCACCCTTCAAGTAATGCCCACCTTTCCTCTTCACTAAAACAGTAATGTTTGAGAGCATCAGCTAAAGGTGTGCAAATATAACTGGGACATATTCTCTACTGCCTAGGGGAAGGATGAGCTGCTGGGCCGCAGTGTTTGTGCACCACTGGTGAAGCTGAATCCAGGCATGGATGAGACGCCCAAATTGCTGTGGCAACCCATCATCCAGAAAGGTCAAAAGGCAGGGGAGGCGCTCGTGGCTGCTGAGCTTATCCTCAAATACAAGGTTTGTCCTGAAAGGAATAGAGAAATGGCTACTTTAATGTGTTTTAAAAAAACGCCTGTGTTCTCTAGGCCTGTAGTTGTTTGGCATGTTCGAGTGTGAAGTTACTGGTAAAAACATAAAAGTCCATATAATCCATACTCTGCTGTCTCTGTCTTTGTAGTCAGGCGAGTCAGAGCTTCCCCTGGTTCCCCCAAAGAGAGCAGAGAATCTCTACATGGTTCCTCAGGGCATCCGGCCTGTAGTGCAGCTCACTGCTGTGGAGGTAACACACAACCTTTACACACATCCCTCTGAACTGATACACATAATGATCCGAACATCAACTCAGTTCTTATGTTTCTGTGTTTAGATTCTCGCGTGGGGCCTGAGGAACATGAAGTCGTACCAGCTGGCCGCAGTGTCTTCACCCAGCCTGATCGTGGAATGTGGAGGACAGAGGGTGGAGTCAGCCGTCATCAAGAACATGAAGAAGAGCCCTAACTTCCCTAGCTCCGTCCTCTTCATCAAAGTGGTAATGGCAGGGTTACACTGGCTTGTGTGTGTGTGTGTGTGTGTGTGTGTGTGTGTGTGTGTAAAACTGAAGAGGGGAAATAATGTTAAAAGGAGTATTGTAAAACTGTTGTATCCTCTGCCCTAGAAACCTGAAAAACAACCTCAAAGTGAGTCTTAACACTTCAGTTCTTCCCTTCTCTACACCCTCCTCCTAGCTCCTTCCAAAGGAAGAGATGTACACACCTCCTATTGTGCTGAAGGTTATCGACCACCGTCCATTTGGCAGGAAGCCTGTGGTGGGTCAGTGCACCATCACTTCTCTGGAGCAGTTCAGATGTGACCCATACATCATCACTGCAGAGGGAGCCATGTCTTCCAAAAGTAAGGAGGCGTACAAAAATATACGAATAACTGAGAATAAGCTGATACAATAACGGCAGATAAAGTTTTAGTGTTGTCTTCCCACTATTTACAGTGGCTCTGATGATGGCTTCTCCTTCCAAACATGTCTCTATTAACATGGAGGAGACCAGACCACTGCTTGAAGCTCAGGTACACTAAACTCCACCATCTTACCACAACATTTCCTCATGTTGTTTGTGATGAGTTACTGTTTGTTCTTCTTTCCTCTTGTCACTACAAAGTGCAGAATTTGACTCTCTGGTCAAATTTGTCAAACTTAATTACTCTGGCTTACAGTTTATGTACAGCATGTCAGCTGCCGTCAACAAAATGGCTTCCCCTACCTCCTCCCACTTTGTATGTATAGTTACTTATTATAGCTTTCTAATTCACAAGGCTGGGCACCAATGACACTGGAAGGCTGAGATCACTTAATCCACAGCACTACAGCAAACTTGGCAGAAGCCTCAAAATAACGTCACAATGCCATTAATCTACTTTGGAACTGTCACAATTACCGAGATTGTACTTTAAAGAATATTTCATCCCCCAAATGACCATTTGCATATCAAGTACTCACACTGTGTTGTGTTGAATTTGTGAAGACTGCCTCCACAGTGAAGGGAAATCCCAAAAAAGGAGAATATTCATGATATATTGAAGTCACAGGGGTCTGCATTTACAATAGCAAAACTACATCACTTCTGTTTACGAATCCAAGTATCATTTATCCAGTCGTAAGGTCAGTACTTCCCAAACAGATGGAGAACTTAAGTAAAAGTTGAACTTATTTATGCTCTCTTCAGAGCCAGTCTCCACTAAGAAAAACAGTAATTTTACCTCGCTGAACACAGGATCTGCTGATCTGCCACTGCCTTGATCAGTAGTTAGTTTGTGTTATTTTGTGACTTTGGTGAGTCTGGACTGACACTTTAAAACACAAAAGTCAGACAATAACACAAACAAACTAAGTGATCGAGATCCCAGATCCCTTGTTCAGTGAGATAAAATTACTGTTTTTCTCAATGGAGTCTGGCTTTGAAGAGAGCATAGAAAAGTTTTACTTTATGTTCAGGGCTGTCTGGGATGTGTTGAGCATACATAGATAAATGAGACCTGGATTCAACTCCAAGACTTGTGTGACAGTTTTTAAACTGATGTTTTGATAAAGTTTTGCTGTTGTTAAATGTGGACCCCCATCACTTTAATTTATCAATAATTATCTCCGTTCTTTGACTGTTAGTTAACCCTGGAGGCATTTGAGAAAAACAATGTCGTCTTCACAAATTCAGTGTAACACAGGGTGAGTAACTGATATTCAAATAGTGAGTTTGGGAATGAAGTATTCCTTTAAATTAATCGTCACCAAATTAATGAGCACATTTAATTATTTTCCACAGCAAGGGCGTAACATGGAGCAAAGAAGGCCCCAAGGCTTCTAACTTTCATAGAGGTTGATTTTGCTGAACCATCACCGCCGTAATGTGGCTGGAAGTACAGTTTTTAATCCACTTAAAACAAAAGTTGGGCATTTTGGAAAATGTGCATATTTAATTTCTAAGATTGATTCCAGTCTGTCTGTAGGCTAAATATGAAGCTTAGCAGCACAAGCTTTTCATAAAGACTGGAAATAGTGGGAAACAGCTAACCTGGCTGTGTCCAAAAGTAACAAAATCCATCTTTAAGTGTAAAAACAGCACGTTGAGGTGTTACAGGGGTTTTATGCTCTGGCCAGACTATTTCTTGGCCAGACACAGTCACATCCTGAAGTCTCTGTTGGTTTGTTATCAACCTCACACTGATGACAAGGCTCCAGGAAGTTACTGTGCCTGGCCAAGAAATAGTCTGGCACATGATCCCCTGTAATTTGTTGTCTTTATACTTGTATTTTATACGGTTAAACACAAGAGATGTAACATGCTAAGAGGTGCAGTAGGTGGATTTTATTACCTTTTGGATATAGACAGGCAAGCTGTTTCCCTGTTTTAGTCTTCAGTCTAAGCTAAGCTAACCAGCTGCTGGTTGTAGCTTCATATTTAACATACAAACATGCAACTGATGTCAATCTTCTCACCTAACTCTTGGCAAGAAAGCAAATATGTGTATTACATTATTATTATATACATAACTCAAACCCAGGTTTCCCTCATGGTAGGCATGAGAATCACTTTTGTTACGCCCTTGTTTTCAGATTCTCTGTGAATCGTGAAATCGCAGCTGGGATCTCTTTTTCAACCTATTCTTCACTGTTTCACTTTCTTCTCAATACTTGTAGCCTATTGTTTGTACTGTGTGTATGTGTTTTTGCATATTGTCAGTACTGTATGTGTATATACTTGTGACTTCTCTTCTGTTTTGTGTCACGTCCCATCTTGTTTCTCCAAAGCTTTTAGAGAAGGTGAGAGTAAACAAAATGACTTAGATTTCATATTCTCATACCAAATGCAGAGAATGTGTATAAATATTAACACTGTGCAATTTAAACTTTAGGAAAAAGAGACGGTTGATTGGTGGAGTAAATTCTACGCTTCAACTGGAGACCAGTTGAAGTGCGGGCCTTACCTCAAAAAGGGATACGACACCCTTAAAGTTAGTTGGCTTTATTTCTTCCTATATGACACACCTTACAATGTTAATTCACTTGCTTTTTCTCCTGAGCTGTAGACTGACCTAAATGTGACTGTGTATTTTCAGGTGTATGAATGCCAACTGGAGGATGTCCCAGAGTTCAAGGGGCTGACTGATTTCTGCAGCACTTTCAAACTGCAGCGAGGCAAGACTGAAGATGGGGATGATGACCCCACTGTGGTTGGAGAGTTGAAGGTAGACTGATGCCACTCAGAACACAAACACTTGATCAGAACCTGTCAAAAGTAAAGCTGTAAAATGAGCTGAATCTCATCAGCTCAGGACCAAACCCAGTTCTAAAGATTAACATGTGCTCGCTTAACCCGCAGGGCTCATTCAAGGTGTACCCTCTGCCAGACGACCCAGGTGTTGCTCCCCCTCCCCGTCAGTTCAGGGAGCTGCCAGAGAGCGGACCTCAGGAGTGTCTGGTCAGGATTTATGTGGTCCGGGCCATAGACCTGCAGCCCAAAGACAACAACGGCAGAGTGAGGATGAATTTGTATAACCAGCAATAAAAGCAGCATATTTCAAAACACGTGGCCTAGTCAGCGCCTTCTGCTTGAACTTGTGTTTTCTCTTCTGCTTAGTGTGATCCATACATGAAGATTTCACTGGGAAAGAACACAATTGATGACAGAGACCATTACTTGCCCAACACCACCAACCCTGTGTTTGGAAGGTAAAAGCTATAAATGGACTAACTTAAGCGATGGAGAATATAAAATAGATTATGCTTAAAGGGTAAATCCAGTACACATTCTCAAATGTCAAACATTCCTTTTGTTTTGTCTAGGATGTTTGAGATGACATGTTTCCTGCCTCAAGACAAGGACCTGAAAATCTCTGTCTATGACTATGATCTCCTGAGCCGTGACGAGAAGGTCGGCGAGACCGTGATTGATCTGGAGAACCGCTTCCTGTCCCGATATAACTCCTACTGTGGCCTACCACAAACCTACTGCATGTAAGGGAACGCCTTAGTAGCTCAGTAGTTCAGTAGCTCAATCCGTGGGGACTTGGCTTGAGAACCAGAGGGTCGCCAGTGCCAGTCCTTGTACCAACCAAGTATGGAGCATTGACTGGTAGTTGGAGAGGTGCCAGTTCATGCTCCTGGGCACTGCTGAGGTGCCCTTGAGTAAGCCACCAAACCCCAACTGCTCAGGGCGCCTGTCTATCTCTCCATTAATGCATATGTACAGGTTGCGTTTGTGCCAGTGACTGTATTTCTGGCCCTTGTGTGTGAGTGTGTGTACTCTGTAAAACAACAACAGAGTGAAAACATTTTATTTCCCCTTGAGGGATTAATAAAGAAATGCTTTCTTTCTTTCTTGGGTGGAAAATTTAGGAATTATTCCTAAAAACCTGCAGTCATCATCCTCACTTTCCTTTCTGTTTGTGTCTCAGTTCTGGTATCAACCAGTGGCGGGACCAGCTGAAGCCGTCTCAAATCCTGGAGAACCTGGCTCGTCTAAAAGGCCTGTCTAAACCTAGAACAGAGGACAACGGCACATCACTCAGCTTCAATGGCACAGAATACACGCTGGCTCAGTTTGGTAATTTCAGTTGTTTAAAATATTACATGTAGCATGTGTATTACATTGATTCCACCCTACATCAGTAAGGATTACTTTATTTAAAAAGTCATCACAAATGTATTTTTAAACAGGTATTAAAGGAGAAGTGTGTGGGATTTAGGGGGATATATTGGCAGACATGGAATATTGTGTTCAGAATTGTGTTTTTTCATTAGTGTATAGTCACCTGAAACTAAGAATTGTGTTTTTGTTAGCTTAGAATTAGCTACTTATATCTATACATGGAGCAGGTCCTCTTAAACGAAGCCCTCCATGTACATCTGTGTTTCTTCAGGAGCCCAGAACGAACAAACCAAACACTGGCTCTAGAAAGGGCCTCCTGTGTTTTTACATTGAAGTGGCAGCTTTAATTTGGTGCCACAAATGCACCTGAAGGCCACTATAATGGTTGACCCAACTGGCCTGATAAGTAGCTTCATCCGAATGCCACGAACCGCTTAGGTGTACAGCCACCATAACTGTTCAATAGCTACATTTTCTGCAAGCTAATATAACATAAGCAATCTTTAAAGTTGGTTTTCATAATAAGACTAAGGGTCTACAGCCAGGCTAGCAGCTCTGTGAGGCTGTACTGTGGCACAGCAGTGAGCTAAATGCTAACATCAGCATGCTAACATGCTCACAGTGATGATGCTATCTTGATGATATGAGCAGGTATAATGTTCACCATGTTTACCATCTTAATTTAGCATGTTAGCATCCTAGAATTTGCTAAGTAGCACTTAACACAAGTATAGCAGAGGCTGATGTCATTCCCATCAGCAGGTATTTGGTCATAAACCATAAACCAAATATAGAATAAATCTTCACGGTATGGTTGTCCTATGCTACAGGGCATTACACACATTATTGCACTTTTCAGTTAACGACAGAAGGCTGTTGTTGGACTGTATGACTTTATTGACTAAATCTTTTTCCCACATCTAATAATATCTGATATAACATGAGCCTAATTACATGTTTTTCACAACCAGAGAACAACAAGGAAATTCATCAGCACTTGGGTCCTGCCCGAGAACGCCTCTGCCTGCATGTACTCAGAAAACAGACGCTTGTACCTGAACATGTGGAAACCAGGACCCTGTACAGCACCTTCCAGCCCAATCTCTCTCAGGTTAAATGTCACAGCTCACACATGTTGTATCTGTACATGTCAACCGTGACGCAGCTATTTTGTGAAACCTATATATTGTGTGAATTTAGGGAAGGCTTCAGATGTGGGTGGATGTTTTCCCCAAAACCATCGGGCCCCCTGGACCTCCCTTTGACATCACACCACGCAAACCTAAGAAGTGAGTGCTGTGCCGCTCCTCAGTACCTCATCACTGGTCACATCAGATGACAATGAATTAACGTTCACTGTGCTTGAATGTTCAGGTTTTTCCTGCGTGCTGTCATCTGGAACACCACAGACGTGACTTTAGACGAGACCAGCATCACAGGAGAAAACATGAGTGACATTTACGTCAAAGGGTACGGCTGAAAAATCAGTGTAGTTTCTGCAGTTTTTTTTGTGCCTTATGATACTATTTCTCATCAGCGATCATTTCTTAAAATCCTCTTGTAGATGATTAACTGACTGTTTAATTCTTGAAAAGCAAAACTGTATAGTAGTGAGTTGAACCTGTTGGGAGAGGACAATGAATGCTCACATCTGTTGTTCCCATTTGCCAGCTGGATGCCAGGCATGGAGGAGGACAAGCAGAAGACTGATGTCCACTACAGGTCTCTGGACGGAGATGGCAACTTTAACTGGAGGTTCGTCTTTGAATTTGAGTACCTGCCTGCCGAACAACTCTGTCTCGTGTCCAAGAAGGTGAGGCTTGACTGGATTATTGACTTGAAATAAAATGAGGGCCATTTACAGTATAGATGGAAAAAAATATGGCCTGTGTTGAACATGTTTTCGCTCATTCAACAGGAGCGCTTTTGGAGTCTTGACAAAACAGAGTTCAGGATCCCTCCCAAGCTGATTGTTCAGATATGGGATAACGACAAATTCTCACTGGATGATTACCTCGGTAAGATACTGCACTTAAAGTTAAACCAAAACTCAACCTATTTGAAATGTTTGATTTACCCAAAGACCAACATTGCAAAACCTGACTGATAATGTAATACTTTGTGGTCCCAGGCACACTGGAGTTGGATCTGCGTAATCTGGTTGCTCCTGCAAAGACTCCAGAGAAGTGTTCTCTGAAGATGATGGATGATGTGGAAATAGGGGCTCCACTGAAGACAGAGAATGCCAAGTCTCTGTTTGCTCAGCAGTCAGTCAGAGGCTGGTGGCCCTGTTCCATTGAAAAGGATGGACAGAAGGCTCTTGGTGTAAGTATGAAAAGAAAGTACACCCAGAGATAGACGGCCTTGTTCAAACCTGTACTACTGAGCAATGAGTAAACAGTGACAGGGTTGGAGTTCAAAACTTTTGGTAGGAATTTAGAGGACACTGTTGGCTGAAACTTGTAATCCCAAGTAAACATCTACC
>JAPZEB010000014.1:18635705-18650206 GCA_029783705.1 Chaetodon striatus | reverse complement strand
GAACAGTAATGACGAATAAAATGCTCTTGAGCCAGGCACTTAAAGGACCAGAGTGTAGGATTTAGGGGGATCAAATATTCATTTAATTATTACATTTCAATTAATGTATAACCACCTGAAACTAAGAATTATTTTTGTTAGCTCTGAATAAGCCATTTATATCTACATGGAGAGCAGGTCCTCTTGCACGGAGTGCGCCAAGAGGTTACAGCGTCATAGATACATCACACACACACTGTGAAATCTGGTCTGCACTTGCTGTAAGGGTGAATAGCTGGTATGCTATCACTGAATATGGGGGTGATTGATTTATTTCACGCCTTGAGTCAGAGGTTTTATATGAAAAAGACGGAGAATTATTGAAATAAGGTTTAAGGGATAATGTTTTAAATTCATAAAAACTGTATGCGACATTTAACAGTCAGATATGTACAGCACATGTTGTAATGAAGTCCCAGTTATATACAGTACGTGTTGACAGAAATGGTCAATTTCTTGGTATCTGTACCTGAACACATCATTTAGTGTTACGACAAAATATGAGTAGCTAAGACAGTCGGGCAAACTATCTTCATTAGTTTCCAGTTCATAAAAAAATATTCATTTAGTCTGATCCATTGGTGGCTTTACTCTTCCTCTGAGTTGTGTTTGCAGTGCTGCTGCAGAAAAGCCTCCACCTCCCCTCTGTGTGCCAGGCTGTTGGCTTTGCCTTGGAAACGTCCGTTTTTTCCTGCCCCCTTCCCTTGGAGCATCTCTAACACCCTGGAGAGCACAGAGAATCATTTAGTACCAACTTAAGCTCCATTCTTTTTTGAAATTGAGGCAAACTGAATATGTGGTGGCGGCTCTTACTGTGGTCCCATCTCAGCCACTTGTTCACTTGGGCCAGCCAGTAGAAACAAACCAGGTCCCTTCTCCTCTCCAACAGTCAGGAAAACCAGAGTTTTCTAAGAGGAGACAAAACGAGGCTTAACCAAGATTTTTAACAGCTAATGCCAAGAAGTAAGCAGTCAGGTTATAAACTTACCTCAGTGTTTAATTCGTTGGCGATGATATTCATGAATTCATTGTCACCCTCTTTCCTGTAGAGAAAAAACAGACACCATTTTCTTTCTGAAATACTCTCACAGATGTTTGGACTTTAAAACTCAGCCAGGTCTCTTACTTGTGCATGCTGAAGAAGTTGCCTCTCTGGGGGTTGTTGTTAAAGTTCTGAGAGATGAGGACAGCCATGTCTCGTAGCAGGCTCAGGTTAGTCTGCCCAAAACATTTTTATGAAGGTTAGGGAGTCTAAGTGCAATGTTATGTTGCATGATACAGTACTTGTCTTACGTATGGGACACTCTACAGTTAATGACATTCCGGCTAGCAGTAGGATAATGGCGTGAATATAGACAATGCAGCGCACCAGGGGCCAGTGTAGGGGAGCGATTTTTGCCGTTTGGAGAAACCAGACTGTGGCGGTTTAAGTCCAGAGCAGGCTGTTGGATTAGCATAGATGAATCCAGCACTTCAGCAGTACTGATCAAAGACTGGTTTACAGGATGGGTGGGACGTTCATCAGCTCAATAACAGGTGCAGTTGTTTTGACACACACCTTTCAGCTGCGGTGTATTTTGGCCTTACTTTGCCAGGAGGAAAGCGGGCAGCGGCTCACAGACCATGAATGTACCAGCTACAATTCAGCCAGCGAAAACCCTGAGGGGGGTCTGATCCCAGACCACCCCACCTCCCCACCAGTTCAGCAAACATTCTGTTGCTGCCTATACATACGTTATACTCTGAACAGCACTGACCCAATTTAATCTCTGGCTGTGTTTTTCTGTGCATGTGTGTGCACAGAAGCATGTTTGGGGTGAGGCGCAAGAAAAATATTTGCACTGAGGCCAATCACATTATGTTACACCGCTGCAGCAGGAATTGCTTATCTACAGTTCTCAAACATAAAGAGCACGTGCAGTGAATGGGCATCTAGAAAAGAAATCACTGATGCAATTTTCTTACTTTCTGTAGTAGCTTAACAGACTTCTGCAACTTGTCAACGGCTTCAACATGCTCATCAGGTCCAGTCCTGTTTATCAACGACAAGGTTTTTTCACTTTATATTCTGTGAATGAGTTTAACTCATGTTGGTGATATTTGGATGATTCAGACTTACTTTAGGAGAGACACCAGTGATCGCTCTGTGCTGTAGCTTTTCTCAGCATACTTCAATACCCTGTTTCCTGCCAGGAAGATCAGGTTGGTTTTGTTTTTCTTCCCTTTCTCAGTTCCCAGTAGCTTTATCGCCTACAATTCAGATAAAGAGAAATGTTATAAATATGACATGAATGTGTAAAGTAATGTACATAAGTCTGATGAGTCTAGGGCTGGGCAAAATATTGATATTCTAACAGGAGACTACATACCGTCTTAGATTTTGGATGTTGTAATATCTTTTTTTTTTAGCTTTAAAGGCTAAATTACAGTAAAGTGATGTAATTTTCTGAACTTACCAGACTGTTCTAGCTGTTCTACTACTTGCCTTTACCATCTTGGTCATTACATACACATTAGTGACGATTACTTCTCAAAAATCTCAGTGTAAATTATTAGTGAAAGCACTAATAGTCAACCCACAATATCGATAGAGGTATTTCTTAAAAAATATCATGATTTGTGATTTTCTTCACATCGCCCAGCCCTAGAAGCAGCACATTTAAGTGCTTATGTGTCTGCATGGGTGCATAAAGTCAAACCTGCAAGTGACTAAGGTTAGACACGTGGGTTCCACAGCACATGTTGGCATCGACGCCCTCGATATCAATTATCCGAATGGGCCCTGCATGGTCGTCTGGCAGCCCTCGACTCCTCACCTGGTTCACGCACACACAACTTGTATCATATACTGTACATGTAAAATCTCTTTTGTCAAGTTAATAAATGTACTACATTCAAAATCTAAATTGTTTTGAAACAATATCTAAAACCTTGAATTTTGAGCTATTGATTACACAGTAAAAGGATTGTATTTTAACACCAGTAATGTCAGTGTATTGACCTTTTCCACAGCAGGATCGTCTATAGAGAGAAGCTGGACAGTGACAGGGACGTGGACTCTGATCTTTTCGTTTACGACTTCCTCCAGGGCCTGGAGCTGGGCAGGCTTCACAGAGGGAGTGTCCAGTTCAATGGTGCTTCTCTGACGCCCCAGCTCCCTGAAGAAGAAGAAGAAAAAAAAACAGGAGAAAGGTAAACCTACAAGTTTTTATTGTTACAGTGGAATAAATCTGCAGTGGTGACGTACCAGGATGTTGTCTTGTATCCAAAAAGGTTATCTGCCAATGCTGTGATCAAATGTTGACCTAAGAGACAGGAGGAAAACAATCATAGCTTGTAACAAGTGTAACAACAATATATGATGCAAGAGTCCCTTACCTTATTCATTTAGTTTTGCTCACCTGAGTGTTGCTGCATGTGGTCAAATCTCCTCTCCCAGTCCACCTTTACTTGCACCTCCTGCCCCACCTCCAGAGGTGAGGTCACAAAATGTACGGCTTCCGGCCCCTGCCTTGTCACCCTTAAAACTGGGACATCTCCTATGAACCCATGGTCATCTGGCTGATGGAAGACAACACAAAACATGAAAATTATGGGACTAATATCATGTACTATGGTTTTGTATTACTTCTGATACAAACAATTCCCAAATGAGCAACATGAAAATGTTTGTGCATGTTTGCAGTGATCAGTGACAGGACTTGCTTGATGCAGAAAGTATGAGTTTGGAAAATCAGCTTACCTGGCCGCCTCCTTCAGGAAACAAGATGGTATCTTGGAGTTTGACATTGAAGCCCTTTAGAGTTTCTTTCTTGCCATTGACTTCATGTTTGAGCTCAGCTGGGCAGCAGGACGCCACACAGGTAACAAACTAAGACAAAACACACAAGAAAATCTTTACTTAACTAAGGTTTGGGTTTGCACAAAAAAGATAAGCATAAAAGCAACTGCGTGCATTTAGACCACCAGATACTGAGTGACATATGAAGTAATAAACATAATTGTTGACATTTTAAAATGCTACAGTGAGTGACTGTAATGCTACAGCTGACAGTGGGTTCTGGTTGACAGCATGAATGTGAGTGGCTAGCTTAGCAAGGAACACACATTAGGCTATTACTCTTTAAGGATGTCACAGCATTTCATAACTCAACAAATACCAAATGTGCAGTGCCCAAAATAAGTTAAACAGTAACTTTATTAGTTACAGTGGGTACCGTTAACCAGCTCGTGCTCCCACTGTAGTTAGCAACCATGCTAATCCCCTCAGCAGAGAATGAATGTAATATTTAACGTCAGGTGTTGTCGCGCGCTATAAACACTTCAGTGCTGATAAACTGTCTTGAAACTGTTCATACCTCTTTCATATAGCAGTCTCGTTGACACTGAAAAGCCATTCTGGCGTGTTTTTGAGGAGAAAATCCACCTGAAACAGGAGCTGGTGTTGTATAAGACAGACAGACTCAGGAACAGCTGTCGGCTTACTACGGCAAGCAACGTGGTCCAAACTTAGTTCAACCGACTTTGGTTGGCTCCGACCAGAGCCCTTGAATAGAGGGTTAGGGTGTTATTCTACGGCTCTGGCTTTCGACTTGTTTTCTGTTTTATTTATTTATTTTATTGACATATCTTTTATTTAAAAACTATTTTAAAACTTATTTAAAAACTAGAAAAACACATTTAAAATGTCTAAATAGAGAACTTTTAACTTTTATTCTCCAGGAGTAGAATTTTGCCTTGTAATACATTGAATAAACAGACTTGGCCATATGAGTGCATTATTAATAGGATAATAATAAGACACAGACAACGTATGTAAAACATGTGTTACAACCCGTACATCATTACCTATCACCAACGGTTGTGTAGAAAACTAATCATCTTCTGAAATGTAAGCATTTCAAACATTTTGATGGATTTGTATAATAAAAAACATGAAAAATCTTGCTGATAATAACAAGATTTTTTTGCACACTTTTTCCTTTACTGTTGAAGAATGAAGAGGGAAATTTAACAAACTGCCCTCCTTATTGCTGCATTACTGCCATCTTCTGGAGCTACTGAAGATCACAACCATGTTCAATTCACTTCAGTTTTATTTATAAAGGCCAGTATCACAAATCACAATTTGCCTCAGAGGGCTTTACAGCATACAACATCCTTCTGTCCTTGGACAGTAAGGAAAAACTCCCTCAAAAACTCTTAACAGGGAAAAAATGATAGAAACAACCATGTTATGCCATGCTCACCTCCATAATCCAGTATAAAGCCTTTTAATTACCGTTAAAAGTCTGTTAACATAAAATATTTTACCCCATTCTCCATATTATAATGACTTTCAAACCACGGTTGATTAAGTTGTTTTTATTAAAACTGACAAAGATATGTCAGCATACAGTGGACAATAATATGCCAATAAATAATGCCATAGAAAATGTCACATATATAAGAACAATATTTTGGACAATAACATATCAAATTATCTGCAAAAATTACAAGCTCCAGAAAACAAAACATTGTCTTCAGTGTCCTGGCCATTCAGGAGAGAGGGTACTGAGAGTCTCAATCAGACTGTGGATGAGAGGGAAGAAAGTGGTCAATGCAAACATTTAAATAATCAATAACATATTAATTTTTGTTTCCAGCGTATAAAGTCATACATCCAGATTCATACAGGATTCCTATTTTTAACCATTATTCGGTTGGCAGTATTTTTTAAAAGCAAAACACAAGTGATTTGACAAATTAAAGGAAATAATCCAACTGCATTAAGTAACCTCCACCAGTGCTGCACTTACATCACTAAGATCATCCATATCTGGTGTTTTTCCTTTATTACTGGAGGCCAACTCTTGGATCATCTGAAAAATAAAAGCCAAGTGATTACACACAAGCCAAAAGAGAGAAATTAAGCTCTTAACCATTATTAGAGTTGATCTTATTATTAGGCACATTGCATTTACTCACATCCACGTATCTATCGTACTCTTCCTTTCCTTCATCTTCTTCATGCTCCCAGTCCCTCCAGTTATCAAAGTCTACACAGATCCAGCTAGCCTGCAAAGAGATGGAGAAACAGCACAAAGTTAAGTTGAGAGGGGGTTGCTGGCAAGTAGCTGCAGAGGTGTGGACTCAAGTCACATGACTTGAACTCAAGTCAGACTTGAATCACAAATTTGATGACTATAGACTTGCACCTCCAAGAGACTTGCAAATTAACTTTAACACCAAAGACTCGTGACTTCACTTGGATTTAAGCCTTTTGACTTAAAAATACTTGATACTTTTGTGTGCCACAAATAGATTCATTTCTTGAATCAACTAACTTAAACACTATTCATTCCTCGTCAACACCAAAGTTCCCAGATCCACTTTGTTTGAGCCAATTCCACAGCATTCAGTCAAGTTGCAGGAGTGAACCATGAGGAACTAACATACCATTACTGTGTGCCAGTTTCAAAACTAATTTCCTTCACATACCAAAAGTATGTGCTGGTCAACAAAGAGCAAATTGCAGTATGCAAAATGTGCAGGTGACGGAGAGGCAACAACTTCCAGCTCCGTTCCACATTAAGAGTTGGACAAAGCATGACAAGTGGAGGCCAATACTAACAGAATGCAGATAGCATGCTAATGCCTAGTTCATGTTAGCAAGGTAACTATCAAACTGTAAAATGTGATATATTATTACTCTGTTAGAATGGCATTACTTTTATTAGAGAGCCCAATATGACTTGTTGAGCACTCCAAACTCAAAATTTAGGACTTGGAACTTGTCAGTCTTGACTTGGGACTTGAGTGCAAAGATCTGAGACTTACCTGTGACCTGCAAACCATTTACTTGGTGCCACCTGTGGTCAGCTGTGTTACCTACAGGCAGCTTTAAAAGTGTACTTTGAGATGAAGTGTCATTCAAACTCACAAATATAAGGAGTCAAGCCTGTGTCTCTTTTTGAACATGTGCTTCCTGAGCAGCAACAGTGAGTCAAGAGTTTACCTCACGTGGTATCTCTTGATTTGCATGGTGGGAAATATAATGAATAATTCTGAAATGTATTGCTATTTCTATATGCTCTTAAAAACACAATACAAACATTTATTCATTCATTTTCTGTAGCCGCTTATCCTGTTGGGGGTCACAGGGGGGCTGGAGCGTATCCCAGTTGACACTGGGCAAGAGGCGGTGTATACCCTGGACAGGTCACCAGGGCTAACACATAGAGACAGACAACCATTCACACTCATTCACACCCATTCAATTAACCTAGATTTGGACTGTGGGAGGAAGCTGGAGTACCCAGAGAAAATCCACTCTGACTTGAGGAGAACATGCAAACTCCGCACAGAAGGGCTCCCTCATCCTATTCCCCCCACCCTGGATTCAAACTGGGAACCCTGTGAGGCAGCAATACTAACCACTGCACCACCACGCTGCTCAATACTAGCATGTGTAATAAAATTCGCATGAGATTATGAGTGTTTTGACTCAAATTGGGTGTGCTGCAGCCAATGTTGAGAACTAATGATATAGAAAACCTTGTGACCAATCAATTTCAACACACAGACAGAAACACACAAACACACACACTCACCTTTGCCTCATCTTTCTGGAGACGAGGCCATGCATAATCAGGCTTCAGTTTCCTGAGCAAGACATTGATGCTGCGGTCGTAGACTTTTTCTCTGCAGTCCTTTTAAAGTGTTGGAAAGATAAAAACACACTCATATTAATCATCACACTGACTGTAAATTTCAGCATACAACATATAGAAGTAGTTATATTCCTCTGGTCTCATTATGCCTAAAATTGGATGCTTACATGCATTAGAACGTTCTCGTAGAAGTACAGCTCATTGTAGATGACATCATCCTCAGCGTTTTTGCAGCTGTTGTGAAGGAACATCGTTGTCAAGGGAACAATTTAGTACAAAATACACACAGCATTTTATTGTATAGACAACTGGCCACATTATTATTTCACTGCCTAAAAAGAAAAACCTTGTTGCACTAAGAATATAACACAAGACAGAGGTATAGAGATCAAGACAGAGATCTCACTGACATAGAAACAAAACTGCACTTGTGTTTAAACTCACCATAAAATCATTTTATCTTTCTGGAAATCAACCTGGACATCTTTAGGTTTCTGAACCATGAAGTTAATGGTGACATATTTCTTTCTGTCAAACCACAGCGCTTGTGCTGGCTGGCTGTTAAGACATGGAGACACTGTTATACTCATGAATCAAATAATGTATTAGGATTAGAAAGAAGCACACATTGGTCACTATTAGTAGCCTATAAAGAGAGACTGGTAGCACTTACCTCTCCTCTGGTCTGACAATTTTGGGCTTGTTCATATTGATTCTTGCGCAGTACTACTCCTTCAACTTCCAGAAAGTTAAAAGCATGTGGCTTGTTCGTTTGGCCTGTGTGCTTTAATGCAGTGTCCTGGCTCTGGAGGCTATATATAGAGCAGTTGGTATCAGCTGCTGGGAGGGTCGCCTGCCACAGACCCTTCCCCTGCCCTTTATAGGCTGTCCGTGGAACTCTCTGGAAAACAGATGCATTTTCCTTGTTCTCCTCAGCTGCCCCTAACTAGCTGATGAGAGGATTGAAGTGGGGGCAGGGAGACACAAGATAGAGAACAATAACAACAAATGGGACATGGGTAGAAACTGCATAATAAAAAAATAAAAATAAAAAAAGTTGAGGGGTAGGTCTGGAGTTGTAGAACACTGGCAAAATTATAAAAGTGTCTCGACACCACCACACTACTGCTGGAAACACACACACACACACACACACACACACACACACACACACACACACACACAGAGAGAAAGAGACTTTGTGGTGAATTTGCTATTTTTGTTGTAGTTATTTTGTGTCTCTTCATAGTCATCTTGTGTTACTTTTCAGTAGTTTTGCCTCTTTTTGTAGTTATTTTGTATCTCCTTGTGGTCATTTTGTGTCTTTGTTGATTTCTTTGCGTCTCTTTGTAGTTATTTAGTACTTTTTTGGATGTTTTGCCCTTTTATGTTGTTATTTTGTATCTCCGTGTCATCATTTTCTGTCTTTTTTTTATTATTTTGTATTGCTTTATAGTCATTTTGTGTCTGTTTTGGAGTTATTTTGTGTCTCTGTAGTAATTTTATGTCACTTATTAGTTGTTTTGCCCTTTTTTGTAGTTATTTTGTGTGCTTTTGTTGTTGTTTTGTATGTCTTTGTAGTCATTTTGTGTCCCTTTTTGGTTGTTTTGCCTCTTTTGCAGTTCTTTTGTGTAGTTTGTATGTCTTATGTCTTTGCCAATTGCTTGGTGTCTCTTTGTGGTGATTTAGTTTCTTTTTTGGATGTTTTACCCCTTTGTGCTGTTATTTTGCATCTCCTTGTTGTGATTTTTTTTTCTTTTTGATCATTTTTATGTACGATTTGTGGTCATTTTGTATCTTTTTTTGTTGTTCTGCCTCTTTTTTATACATATTTTGTGTCTCCCTGTAGTCATTTTGTGTCACTTTTCAGTTGTTTTCCCTATTTTGTAATTGTTTTGTGCCTCTTTTAGGTAATTTTGAGTGTTTTGTTGTTTTGTGTCTCTTTGTAGTAATTTTGTGTCTCTTTTAGTTTCTTGCATCTTTGCATTTGCCTCCTTGTGTCTTTGTTGATTGCTTTGTGTCTCTTTGTAGTCATTTAATGTCTTCTTTTGGGTGTCTTGACCCTTTATGTAGTTAGTTTGTGTTTCGTTGAGGTTAGTTTGTGTCTTTTTTGATAAATTTGTGTCTCCTTGTAGTTCCTTGTGGTCTTTCTGTCTTTTCCTGGTCAGTACCTTTTAATTTGAGTGACATTTTGCAGGTGCTCCCTATAGGCCCCTGGGCCTGTGTTTGTTAGGTCCATTCAGTAATCCATCCATGCACCTGAGGGTGGCCTTACTTTGACAAACAACAACAAACTTTACATTAAACCTAAACATTTATACTCCATCCTGAGGAAGATCATTAGACAAGGATGAAAGCTAAAAGCTGGTCTCTTTATATTTTAAAATATATATAAATGTAGTTTAGATGACTAAACTAGATTACTAAACTATATGCAGTAGCTACTATAGCAAGGTTACTGGTGATGTAGGCACCAATAGCACCGCGGCACAGAGTCGCCCCCTGCTGGTGTGGCGGATCACTCTCCATAGACTCTCACCGGAAATGCAATTCCCCACTCTGTCAGTGCGGGGAATGCGGCGGGTGAGACCCGGGCAACGCTGTGTACATACAAACTTCTGCCTAAAAAAATCAATAAATAGTTTCCTTTCGTCTTTTTATCCAACGTTTGGGGGATTTTACCATTTGTGACTACTAACCCACAGGAAGTACCGCTCACCAAGCTGAAAATGCCTCGTAGACGACAGGTAGGAACAAATGTAGGTCGCACAAGAGGGTAACGTTAGCTTAGTTAGCTTCACTCTCCGGATGAGGAGAATGTTCCACCATATTCCATTCAATAAGTTGACAATTGAACATGCCAAAACATTGCATTTGTTTTGCATACGTCCAGTCTATCGAGCAGCTTTTAACCATTTTATTGTTTTTTAACTTTATTATTGCTGGTTGTCATATTTTACATTTATCATAATTTTTAGTTAACGTTAAAGTGAGACAACTTAACATTGATGGGCGGCAACGAGAAGCTAAACCAGATCTGGAGCTTTACCTCGGTTGTTATTGAAAATCAACGTTGCTTTGTGAGTTATATGTGTGCCGAATTATCCATAAGACCACAATAACTCGTATTATTTCTATAATATGTAAATAGGCACAGGAACAAAAACACCAACAATTAGTACATCTTAAAATGCAAGATTTGTTAATGCAGTTTCGTGCCACCGTCTATTAGCCGTATAAAAAGGGGACAGCTTAGCTAGCATTACACGCGAAGCTATCAACATTATTAGGTTGCTGAAGTGCTGACCAGGCTAGATACAGGCACTACTATGGCCATCAGCTGTTACATTATTTGAACAAGTTAGCTGTTCTTCTAAAAGACTCAAATGCTAACTGTGGTGTCAATGTTAGCCGCAGACGGTAGTCACAGCTGTTTAGCCTACTACAAATCCAGCTAGCAGCGAGCTAGCAGCTGTGGCCTTTTCTCTACAATAACAATTACATAATAAGCTGGATAGAAGCAGCGGGCAAACCGATAGAAAGAGCTCTTGATACACAAGCATCCCATTGTCCCAGATCTTGGGATGCTGGTTTTATTTATCCAAAATCAACCCTGAATAGCAAGCTCATTGATTGTGCTTTGTAGGACAGACTCCTATTGTCATGTCTAATGCACGTCACTGACACTTGCCATGGCACACCAGCCTGTACATTTGTGAACCATGATTACAGACTCTCTGTAGGATGCTTGTCATTTTAATTTCTTTCCCCCTGACAGAGACACATGGTCGGGAGTGGTTCAGATGGAACTGAAGACTCTGACTCCTCCGCTGAGAGAGATCAAACCAATAGTTCAGAAAGTGATGGAAACATGCCCAAGAGACAGCGCCTCACCAGAGCCTCTACCCGCCTTAGCCAAAGCTCTCAGGGTTGGCCAACATCCTATAAATACAATACAAAGTTTTTACAATGTACACCATGTCAGCTGTTTAGTAAACATGGTGGTTTGGCTCTGTTTACTTTAGATACTCCGGACTTGAAGCGAGCTGCAGACCAGGACGAATCTCCACCATTGACGCCCACAGGAAATGCCCCCTCTTCTGAGTCTGAACTGGACATCTCCAGCCCCAATGCCTCCCATGATGAGAGCCAGGCCAAAGATCAAGCCAACAGAGACTCAGATAAGGACCTCTCCCATCGACCCAAGCGCCGTCGCTGTCATGAGACATACAACTTCAACATGAAATGCCCTACACCGGGATGCAATTCACTTGGTAAATTCCTGCCCTTTTGAGAATGTATACATAGGTCCATCAAGGGTATCCCTGACTCTTTACATGACATACTGTGTTTGATTTGTATTCAGTGACATTCTGTCATAATGTCATAGTATTCATATAAATTATCCTCCTTTGTCAATTTGCTCAGGTCACCTTACGGGAAAACATGAACGCCATTTTGCTGTGTCAGGTTGCCCTCTTTACCACAATCTCTCTGCTGATGAATGCAAAGTGAGTATCTCAAAAAGACATGGTTGATATTTTATCTTTTCGTCAGAGGTTTGATGATATATTTCAGTTACTTGGCTACTGGCTGTGATGAGGATAGCCAACATTGTTTAGCTCATTGTCTTGAACTTTAATTATAGTGTTAGTCTTGTTTTTGTTAGCTTTGTTGTGCTTGGCTGCTCAACACATCTGTTCTTCTACAGCTTATTTTTTTTCTCCTTTATGCTGTAATTAAAACTTACAATATTTATGATAACTTTTTAATTGTAATTAATAGGTACTTTTTATATTTAGACACAACAGTGGAGAATTGTGTTTTTCATTTAGTCGTTGTGGTAGGTAGTCTTATGGTTGCAGTGTCATATAATAAGTTAATAACTCCTAGCTGCACATGAAAAAATATTTGACAGTTTGAGCTGCATCTTCCTCTTTGTTTAAGGTGAAAGCCATCAGCCGTGAGAAACAAGAGGAGGAGGTGAAGAGTCAGGAAGAAAACAACTCACGCCATGCAACTCGTCATCAGGTAGCCTCTTTTTGCAATGATCGGCATCACATCAGTTATGCTCACTGTCCCACAGGAAGAACATATGAGTGTTATGTAGGACCTCACATTTGATAGTGTGCAGGTGGTTTGCTGTATAATTGGTTAATGCTTTGTCTAATTAGCAGAAAATATGTATCAAAGTACTAACATAGTTGTTATTGTGCTGTTTGAGATAACAGTTTAAGTGAATGTATTTCTGTCTTGATTTTCAGACACCAACGTCAAAACAGAGCAAATACAAAGAGCAGGTGGCTGAGATGAGGAAGGGGAGAAACTCTGGCCTTCAGAAGGAGCAGAAAGAAAAGCACATGGTACATCATATAACATGACAGCTGACACTTCATTTGTGTATTGGAAGTTATATTGTCTTACCTCCATTCCTCTTTCTGTTCTGGCCCAAAGGAGCATCGGCAAACGCACAGCAACACCAGAGAGCCTCTGCTAGAGAACATCACCAGTGAATACGACCTGGAGCTCTTCAGAAAAGCTCAGGCCCGTGCATCTGAAGATCTGGTAATGGGCTGTTTGATATCTCCCATCAGTGTCACTCTTGCATTAAGATTTCATGTATTTAAACAATCATATCACACTGGTTGATGCTAAAACCAGCAGTAACATTATGAATTCATTTGTGTCTTCTCATATGCAGGAAAAGCTGCGTATCCAAGGTCAGATCACTGAAGGCAGTAACATGATAAAGACCATCTTGTTTGGCCGCTATGAGCTGGACACTTGGTACCACTCGCCCTATCCTGAGGAGTATGCACGCCTGGGTCGCCTGTACGTCTGCGAATTCTGCCTCAAGTATATGAAGAGCCAGACCATTCTGAGGCGACACATGGTGAGAGCCGGACACCAAAATTTTCAAGTCTTTGTTACACTGTCAATGTTACGCCAAATACAGAGTTCAGTAGTATATTTGTTTTTTTGTCTGTTAGTGAGATATCTAGGCTACTGTTTTAAAAAGTCTGATAGCTGACCTACTCACTGATAGTTCACAGTGGTTTCCCAGACATTAGGATAAAGACTTGTTATCATATTACACATTACGCCTTTTAACACTGTGTTGTGGCCTTTAAATATATGTATATACTGTAGATATTTATGCTCCCTAGCTTTTTTGAAAATAACGCTGATGTGCATTTATTATTTGTCTTTTTAGGCCAAGTGTGTGTGGAAGCACCCTCCAGGAGACGAGGTGTACAGAAAGGGGGGTATATCTGTGTTTGAAGTAGATGGCAAAAAGAATAAGGTAGGCGACTCAGACTTTAAAATCTTTACTCCCACTAGTTTGTTGATATTGAGAGATTACATACACATCTGTAAAGCAAGCGTCACAGACAGTGACATTTTACTTTTAAGAAAACAAGTGAAGCAAGAGACTGAGTGCCATTTTCTCCCCAGATCTACTGCCAGAATCTGTGTTTACTCGCCAAGCTCTTCTTGGACCACAAAACGCTGTATTATGACGTGGAGCCTTTTCTCTTCTACGTCATGACTGAGGCTGATAACACTGGCTGCCATTTAGTGGGATACTTTTCTAAGGTAAATGGAAAAACAAGTTTACACTTATGGTGTGTGTAAATACAGTATAACAGAATTATGTATTGTATGAATTATATTTTTGTATACAGAAGCAGCTGGAATGTTTTTTCTTTTTATCACCTCCAGGAAAAGAATTCCTTCCTTAACTACAACGTATCCTGCATCCTGACAATGCCACAGTACATGAGGCATGGCTTTGGCAAGATGCTCATT
>JAPZEB010000014.1:18625210-18635605 GCA_029783705.1 Chaetodon striatus | reverse complement strand
TCCTGACAATGCCACAGTACATGAGGCAGGGCTTTGGCAAGATGCTCATTGACTTCAGTAAGTATATGTTCACTGATTTTACTATCACTTTATCAATTGTTTATTGAGCCAGTATAATTAAAATGTGTGTTGACTGTCCTAATAGTAGGAATACTAAGTGTAAAATGTTATTTATTTCCATACTTAAAAAAGGCCTGGAAAAATATGTTAACACTAAATGAACAAAAACCTCAAAATAAAATATTTAGGTAAATGAAAGAAAAAAGTTTTATCTTAAATCAGTTCATGCATGTTTAACGAAATGTGGGAAACTTCTAATATAAAGTTAAATTACTTTATATTATCCAGAGCTTGCATTCGATTGAATGAAACAGTTGTTTGTAGAGCTGCAACGATCATTTTATCAATAGAAAATTAATTGGCAGCTATTTTCACTGTCATTTTTTTTAGCAAAAAAAGCAACACATTTGCTTGTTTCGGCATCTTGAATGTGAGAATTGAATCCTTTTTTAGTGATACATGATAGTAAATTGAATAGCTTTGGAATTTCGGACTGTCGGACTGGAATTATTCAAAATCATTGACCATTTTGGAAAAATTGTGTTTTGTTAACCATCACATACATTTTGTAATTTCCTTCATGGGTTCGTCGCACCCTTCCTGTATGCCAGCTAACTGAAATTATGTTTAAAAAGAGCTTGAATTTCATATGTTTAAAAACGCCGGACAAATAGGGCAAGACATTTATGTCTTATTAATGGTCCTTGAAAATTCATGGAAAAGTCTGGAAAGTTGGTCCATAAAAATGTGTAGGAACCCTGGCTAAAATATGATGAAGCATAACTTGGACTTTTGGAAATTACACAGCATGGTGTGTTTCACTATTTTCTGACATTTTGTTGACAAACCAATTAATCATGAAAATTACAGAGTGCCCCACGGATTACATTTCTCTCTAGTACGATACAGAAGTTGGTATTGCACTGGTTCCTTCGTCAAAAAGCCTAAAGGATTTTTCCATCAAATTTTGGATCACTGTAGAAAATAAGCAAACGAACGTACATGACTCTTACATGTTTTCTTATCTTCACAAATGAACACCACTTTTATGATTTTTGAAGCCTAAACGCAATTGCCAGAAGTGAAAAGCTAACGTTAGGCTATAAACGAACTACACTATGGTCGCATGACCTAACGTCACCACCATAACAAGACTATAAAGCTGTGTTCAGTTGTGTTAGCAACCGCCTCTTTTAAGACACATAGAAGCCTCAAAGTTGAGTGGGGTATTTACTGACATATGTTATGTTGTAGAACAAAACATGAAAGTCCTAACCACAGAAGTTATTTCAGGCATCTAACCAAAAAAACCCTTAAAAAAAAAACAATTGACTTTGAAAAGATAGAACTATGAATGGTAAAATGCTAACTCATATCTGGGTTTTAGGACTCATTGGGGTACTCTGTTTGCAAATTAATCAAAATGAACATAATCACTAGCTGCAGCCTTAGTTTGTAATTTTATGTCTACCCTTTATATCTCCACTTGTTATAGCTAACACTATTAGGTAATGCACAGTATGCATTTTGTGTATAAATGTATAAGCCACTGCAAAATTTGTCATCCCAGATTTATTGATTAAATTGTCTGTTTTAATTGTATTGGTTTTTTTTTGCATTTTGCAAGGAAATCAATATTATTTAAATTTTATCAATGTCTGTTTGCACACCATACTGAAATATAGTTTTTGAATTTGCTTTTTTAAACTGCTGTTGCTGACGGACTCCTGTGTTTTGTTTAGGCTACCTGCTGTCCAAAGTGGAAGAGAAGGTTGGCTCACCAGAGAGGCCCCTGTCTGACCTTGGCCTCATCAGTTACCGTAGCTACTGGAAGGAAGTGTTACTCAGATACATGTACAATTTCCAAGGCAAAGAGATTTCCATCAAAGGTGAGTGAGGACACAGAACCCAAGCAAGTGTCCACTTGCCCTGCTCTACCACTGTAAAGGTTTTGTATACAACCTTCAGAGCATTAATATAGCAGCAATCAACAGCTGTCTATGTAAAGATACAGTGGAGTAATGGCGTCCTGAGCAGAGAATGAAGTCACGCTCCCTTTGTCTTTTGTAATCTGAGCTGCTCTGTTGTTTGCTGTTGTGTCCAGTCCAGTTGCACGTGCATGTTAGTGAGTCCTTGTGTGTGTATCCTACTGTTAAACTAATCTCCACCACCCTGTGCTCATACAGCGATTATCGCTGACAATGCTGACCCAGAGGTGGGACAGTGTTGTCACACAAGGCGTAATGCACAACCTCCAGTTCCCCCCAGATTAACACCATCAGCTCATTCAGCACTTTTGCCATTGTTAACACTGTTTGCTAGGGCTTCTACCAAACTATTATTTTCATTGTCGATTAATCTGTCAGTTATTTTCTCCATGAATAGATTAGTTGATCAGTGTTTCACAAAGCCCTAGATACCGTCCTCAGATGTCTTGTTTCGCCAACAACCCAAAGATATTCAGTTTAGTGTCAGGGGAGTGAAGAAACCAGAAAGTGTTCACATTTAAGGAGCTGGATTCAGAGAATTTTGACTATTTTTATGTTTTAAAAATGTACCTAAACAGATTAATCGATTACCAGGTTAGTCTGAGATTCATTTAATTGTTAAATGCTCCGAATATTGTGTACAGCTCCTTTAAAGTAAAATACAAAATATGTACATGTAGCTTGGTTGAGAAAGCTTTATTAACACATGAGAAGATCATCTTGAACATACACATGCTTACACTAAACATATTAATTGTTGTAATATTTGTGGATACACAGAGATCAGTCAGGAAACTGCTGTCAATCCGGTGGACATTGTGAGCACCCTGCAGTCTCTCCAGATGCTGAAGTATTGGAAGGGAAAGCACTTGGTGTTGAAGCGACAGGTAAGATGTCAGCCCATTGGCCTGTCCAGATTCTCTGTTGTATTTTACTGTTGAGGTTGTCATTTATCTAAATAATTTCATTATAACAACATTTTCATTTCAATAGATCATGTCGACAGAATTCTCATATGCTACTCAAAAGTTAAATCTTAAGTACTTCTACTTTCTCTACTAGTCAGACAAATCATATGAAGGATAACCAATGCATTTTTCAACCATATTTCCAAATGGTCAAAGAGACTGATGTGAGCATCAGTTTTTGAAATTGGTCCATTATTGAGAAAGCTGGCAGTGGCCGGCAGCCACACAACAGGCTGTGATGTAAGCACACGCGGCAACTGAACACAGTTACTGTGTGTCCATTAAAAGAGGTTATTTTTGAGAAGTGTTGTTATGAGAAGTGTCTCTAGTGTCTCTTTAGCTTTCACTTGATCCAGTCTGTTTGTTATTGTCTCATTAAGCAGAAGCCTCCTTCTGAAATATCACAAGATGTCACTTGTTGCAATCAGACAACAATGAAAAATGAGTGACATTTGGAGAGAGTATAATAATTGGAGTAGTTTATAGAAATGTATTTTAGTGTTCTCTAAAAGGTTTTTAGTATCATGGATGATTACTTACCTGATTTTGACAATGTGGCTCGTGCCTTTGAATTCTATTACCATGTATACAGCATACGCATGAAGAGCGGACGAGTAGAGAGAGAAAAAGAAGGCTGCAGAGGTTTTTATTTTACTGTTTTTACATATTCATAACATCTTGCTGATGCTTCTTGTTATTACACTATCCCCTTTGCTGCTGTAACACCACTAATCTCCCCGCTGTGGGAATAAGAGATGATTAACTTATTAGAAAAGACTGTGTATAGGGTATGGTACAGTAACTAACATTACCATCGTCAGTTATTGCCACAGGTATCTCCTTGATGTTTAGGAAGGGCAAATATGGGCATAAAATATTTTTTTTAAAAAAGTTTTATAGGTTGAGGCATAATACATTTTTCAACCATGCACACACACTGTAGCATAGATAGTGTCAGTTTGTTGATATCACTTATTTTATCATTATGAATGTCAGCTGATGAAATCATTTGTTATAATCAGTGCTGAATCAGTTGATATTTAGCACCTCCTAATCGTTTATTGATTGATTGTTCTTTGCTGTTATCCCGCGCTAAGCATTGTCAACATAATAAATGTTGCTAATAGCATTAGCCTATATCCAGGTAAATCCACTTTTGGTTTTCTTTAGGAAGATTTCCTCTCCTCTTTGACAGATAGTAGTAGATAGTAGACAGATAGTAGATAGTAGGACAGGAGTGTTAGGATCCATTTGAAGCACAACTAGCCTAAACTTCAGCATGTCAATATCCAACAAAGATAGTCTATGAAAGCTTCTAGAAGTGAGGCTCCTCATTTTGTCTGCACAGGTTGGAAATGCGCAAACACGAACCACTCTTTTCATCATAGTCATTTTCTCTCTGTGGGCAGAGGCTGGTTCACCCTCTGCTGCCTTTTTTCCTCTCTCTCCTCATCTGCTCTTCATCCATATACTCACACAAATTCAAAGGCCTCATCCACATGATTGAAATTCGAAAATATTCATCCATGACATTGAGTATCTTTTATATAACACTTAACTGTGTTTACTGTAAAATACTCCTGTTATTACACTCTCTCTAAATGTCACTCGTTTCCACTGTTGTTTTCCTGCAACAAGTGACATGGCGATATTTCAGAAGAGACTTGTGCTTAATGAGGCAATAAACAGACCCGATCAAGTGAAAGGTAAAGAGACACTTCAGCCTCTTATGATAACAATCTGAGCCTGAGCGTGGTGAAAAGAACCACTTTTAATGGACAATGGTGTTCAATTGCCCCGTGTGCTTCCTGGACACATTGAAAATTTTTTGTTCACATCAGTCTTTTTGAGCAATTTACACAGGGAAATAGGGTCCAGGTTGAAAAATGTCAACATTATCCTTTAACTTGGAAGGACAACTTTTTCTGTGACTATGATTACATACATTTTTTTTTCATATGCTCTAGTCCTAATGTATTTTTCCTGTTATAAATGACAGTAATGCAGCTTTCCTTTAATGTAATCACTCTATATGACAGCCCAGCATCTTCTTTATCTCCCTTCTAGGACCTGATAGACGAGTGGAAAGCAAAGGAGATCAAGCGAGGCAATAGCAACAAAACCATCGACCCCAGCTCACTAAAATGGACCCCTCCCAAAGGGACATAAGCACTACGATCCTCAGGCTACTGAATGAACTCACCTCCAGCCTCACCAGCCACAAGTAGCCTCGACCTACGAACTGTCAATAAAGACCAGTGTTCATTCTTTCTTTCATGATTTTACCCTGCTTTATTTGTATCTGAACTTTTTTTTTTTTACTTTTATATTTTACTTTCGTTTAGACTTTTAAGCTCCATACGTTCCAAGTCCAATGATTGTTGGCTTAAACATTGTCAAACAATTAACAGTAGAGAATCTTTGTCCTATTTTAAAACTGCCTACATCTACTAAGCTTTGAATGTTAAATGATAAATGGTCCAGTGTGGTGGATAACATGAATGTTTTGCTTTGCTCATGCAAAAAAAAATACATACCTTTAGCAGCATTTACAGGCTGTTATTTTTTTATTTCATTTAAGAAATGTGCGTTTTGAAGATGGTAGATGTTTTTGTTTGGGATTAATACAATAATTGTTAGCATGAACTGATCAGTAAGCAGAGTGTATTTTGAGGAGTATGATGTATGGTAACGTCTTTGGTTGGTGTAAAATTGTATAGATCATAATAATGTGTACTTTTTTTCTAGCTCCATCAATACAGGATTTGGACCCATTCCTCTGATGAACCTGCCAAACAATGGAATAATGAAATATAGATATTTTTAATTTGCTCAGAATATGAAAAAAAAAAAAAAAGACAATACCACTGTAAGAGTGCACATAGAAATAAAACAACCTCAGGTTTTTATACTGATACAATCATACCTTGCTTGAGTGGTTTCTCCGAAACATCGATCGCAGTGGTTGTTGCAGGTGGAATTCTTCTGGTTAGAGATTCTGTAGTAAACAGAAAACCTTTCAACTCAACATTTCAATGGGACTGTATTTGCCTTGTACTTTGAATCATAGCTGTTAAATGTGTATTAGCAATTTGATATTTTTAATCTCAATAAAGCTGCTTTGATATTTTGAAATTAGCTTGTTGGTATTTGTGCTCACCCCCACTGGAAATGCTTCTTCCCATCAGACCCACAAACACTTTGTTTCCTACAAATGTGGGAAAGATTAAGCTTAGAAAGTAGCAGTTTCATGGCTATAATACAATAATTAAACTACAGTTACTAAGGTTACTGAGGAGGAAGTTGGTATAGGCTGCTCTTCATATAGTCCAAGCTTTTGGCTGATAGTGCAGGTTATCTGTAAACAGCCAGAAAACAAGGTGGGTGTATATCATAAAGCTACTTACGTCTATTGACTTTAAAAGGTTTCTTTATTCCTGAAGGGAGAAAAGAAAATTACTAGCAATGTATTTATAGTCATGTACCAGTCCAATCATATTCATTACCACAGACAATAACTGTAAAATGATCCCTAGAAGAGGGTTCATTTAAAAACTTTTTTTATGCATAAATGAGATTAAAGGCCACCTGAGCGTTTCCCCATGAGTCCATAGAAGTGAAGGGCTTTAGATCTTTTCATCAGACTGGCCATCGGGTGGATCAGACCTTCCTCCAGTGATTCATCCTGCCAGAAAAATCCACACTTTAATTTTTTTTTTTGTAGTTAAATCAACAAAATGAGTTGGATTGTGCCTCACAGAAGTAAACATTTACATTTTAATAGTATTATTTTTCTTTTAACTATTAGATGCATTTATTGTCTTTATTTAATTTAGACCAAACTAAAATACTCAAAAGAGAAACAAGGAGATAAGGATTTGGTTTAGAAATATTTCCTACATTGTCATCAAATCACAGAGCATTTAGTCCCTCAAGCATAAATTTGACAACATTTCTGCAATCGAAACAAATAATAATATCCATAATTGAATTCTCTTTACTTTCTTTAAAGTAAGAACATTAAATTGCAAATGTTTACCTGCCACTCTTTAGACAACCCTCTCTCCTCTTCTGCACTAGAAGACAGTGCCTGATAGATTTGCACCAAAGCACAAAAAGTCACAACAACAAGCTGAATCTTCCACTTATCCATTTTTTGGTTACGGATAAAATGCTTTGGTTCTGTGTCTCCTCAATCAAAGTAGCTAAAAATACATATGAAGATGATATCGTGCAGATGCGATTCAGTGTTATTCTGTCTGCCCCAACTGTACCCAGGGTGCATTTATACCTCTGCACCCCACGCTGCTCAACTCCTCCCCTCCCCAACACGATAACACAAGTCTACATAGCATTTGGAAACACCCAAATTTAATATATTTCAATAGGATGTCTCTTTTCAGCTCAGGTATTAAGTATTCTGAAGTCATTACACATTCAATATTTGATGGATCAACAGTTCTTTTCAATTGAACATCATGTTCTTTCTGTTGTTCTACAGTTGGAGCCGAGTGTGTAGGTTTTAACGGGGGACTAGGGGTCCCTCAGCCAGAAAATTATTTCTATAATTCCCTGCATTCTGGTGATTTTTTATGCCTTTTTTGTACCTTTCCTGTATCAATTTATGGTGTAAATGTCTCTAATTTTGTCAAAATTAAAGCCCTCTTCTACCTACATGTGTTGTTTTTTTGGGTGGGTGGGGTTGGATGTGCACACAAAAAATCTACATCCATGGTTGGAGCTAAGATGTCATCCAATACACAAGCTGTGTTAAATTCTAATAAACCCCCTGCATGTTCAATAATATTAAAGCTTAAATATTTACATTTGACATGGTCACCTTTCATTTCCATTTTTATTAGATAGCTGGATCGCTACTGGTCTAATTATATCTCTGTGACGTGCACATGCTTCTTTGATATCACAGAGGAGGAGGGCAGGACATGCAGGCGCGTCGGGTCTTTGACTGATGCTTTGCAAATATAACCATCTGCTTTGAAGGCAGTGCTTTATTGGTTAGCCAACTGACTTGGCAGCTACTTCTGGATTTATGAAGCTGGAGCACGACACAGATGTGACCTCTGACCTCAGATCTGTATTCATTTATAAAGACTGAAATACTGAAGGTTGCATGTAACATTTACGGTCAGTGGTCAAGCAGATACATGCAAATAGACAGTTGACATTTCAAGTGCAGTGGAATATGTATGAAATGTGTTGCGTGTCATAATCTGAATTATGTTAATATTTGTACATTTTGGATCAAGTGATATGTCAGCAGGGTGATTTATTTTCCATTTCCTGAGATGATTACACTGCTATGAAACCTTTTTCTGATCTTTACTAACTTTATTTAAATGCTCTGTTCTAATGAAAGGTGGGCTCTTTTTACAGCACTCCCGCTATAGAAATTTTTTAAGAGGCTATTACTTGACAATCTGTGCGCCCACCCACTTGAAACAAAGCTGACACACACAAATGACAATCCAATGCTTTGATCCACACACAGGTGCTTCTAAAAGCAAGAAAAGCCCGGGACAATTAGGCCTGAAAGGCAATTACACCTGAACAGCCCCTTGTGCGCACATATAACCCACAGCTAACATGGAGTGCCGAATCAAAAGAAATCAGAGGCACAACATTTGCATATGAAATGGTTTAGTCACAAAGAGCTCCCGTAATGACACAACACTGTATTTCCATGAGACGCAGGGGAGCGCTTCTGTGGGCCGAAGCGGGGTTTGCACTCCTCACTGCAGGTGTTGAGTCTGGTGTTAACCTTAGATACATTTCACCTTTAAATATGTGACTCCTTTTTTGATCTATAATCTCATATGACATTTCAAGTGATGCACAACTAATATAACCATGTGCATGGGCCCTCTTTGGAGAGCTTTGATTCTGATGAGCCCAGAAATATGTTATCTTCATTGCTGTGGATCACCTTATAGTTGTAACTGTAACTGTGACCTGACAAGTTTAATTATAATCACTGTTCATGCGTCTCTGGAGCTTGGTTGAAGTGACTGACTATGCAACATGTGCATCATGCGTCACTATTGTTATTGGTTTTTATTGAGGAAATGAAATTAACAGTCTATCTCATAACCCCCGTTATCATGCAATTCTTAATTTAGACAATTACAGGTTGCCCTCTGTTCGAGTAGGCTATGATTTTGAAATGTTGACTTTACCTTGATCACAATTTTATCAACACGGGCCTCATCAATTCAAAGTTTTAAAGAGCACGCTACAGATTTTAGACATGACATTCAGTTTACTCATCATTTATACTATCATTTTTATGCCTTTATTATACACTGAAAGTGGAGCGATAACAGGAAATGAGGAAATTATGAGATAACAGACATGGGTCCTTAGGCAGAAGGGGGGAAGGTGGACTATTGCACGCAATGTTTTTGTAAATTATTAATGACTTACCCAGAGCACTGCTTTGTCACTTTTTGACCCATCCTTCCAAATCCAATATATTGGCTATTTAGCTTCACCAAACTTGCCCAGTGTACATCATAATGCCTGGCTGTCACTTACGTAAACTTAGTGAGACAAAAATCCTGGTGTGGCAGCTGGATATCTTTTAAACCTCTGTTATGTATACATCAAAATAAAGCTTAAAACCTGTAGTTTTGGCATTTCAAAATGTATTAAGTTAAAAGATTTTTAAAGCCTTTAAAAATGTTTATTACAGAACATTTAAAGTTCATTTAAAGATTTAATGATTTAAAGAAAGAAGAACTGTGAAGCTTGTGGATTTATTTATTTTTTATTATCCAGTAAAACTACACATTCTCCATAGTTTATACAGTTTTAGGTTAATCTGCATTGAGCATTAGTATAGATTTTTAAGAGTTAATTTTCCCTGTGGTTTAGTTTTGTAAATGATTTGAAAACTTATTTATATCTTTAAACAGGAAATAAAACGTGAAAATGCATACTCATTGTAATATACATTTAGTTCAGCCAATAGGAACATAGAATATAACACAACCGTGAGACGTCCAGCCAATGCACTGGCAGTGGGCGGGGCTTCATGTGTCGCTATTATGATGGAGCATAGGTGCGGTTCAGGTGTGGCACCCCGCCGGGATAGAGCTCTAACAGTGCAAAGAAATGAACAACAATGCAACTAAATCAAGAACTGTCCATGTGGGATATGGCTATAGTTAGTGTAGTTGTAGCCTACCTTGATATAGTCAAAAGTGTTGGTAACAGGTGCATTCTGGGTCTAGCTAACATGCTAAATGCTAACACACTGTTGGACCTGCTGGGCCTATGTGTTGTGACTGTCTTCATTCAGTGAGGAACTTTCACCTTTAGTTAGCTGTGTGAGGCCTTTCTGCTGTGTGTGTCAGCTCTAC
>JAPZEB010000014.1:18611072-18625110 GCA_029783705.1 Chaetodon striatus | reverse complement strand
ACTTTCACCTTTAGTTAGCTGTGTGAGGCCTTCCTGCTGTGTGTGTCAGCTCTACATGTTTGTAACCTCTGAAGACCGCCATGGGACAGAGAGGCAGAGTGGACTGGTTATACTGAGGAGAAGGAGCTGAGTGGACTGGCTACACTCACTGTGAGAATTAAAGTGGTTGGACTTGGAGCATTTGAGGACTTCACGGTGCCCAAGACTCAGAATGACGTACAGGTGAGTACAACAAACTACCCCAAAGAAAGTCAATAACCACCCAGTAAGGTAGCATCATGTGTGTGTTCTAATCATATTGGTGGGATTAAAAAAAAACTGTGTGTTGCTTTAGTATGTGTGTTTGTAAACTGTAGTGGCTGTGGCCATTTTGTGTCTCTTTGTGGTTGCTCTGTGTGTCTTAAGAGGAAGAAGAGGAAGATGTAAGTTAGTGGGAAATTCTATTTTGTCACTCTGTTGTCATATACACACACAGGTATCTGAAATACACACACATGCACAAACAGGACCTGTACATGCATTCATGGAGAGATGTCAGAGTGTAGAGCTGCCCATGGACAGGAGCCCTGAGCAATTGAGGGTTCGATGCCGTGCTTGTTTTGCTGCTTTCTGTAGTTGTGAGTCTCTTTGCATCTCTTAATTGTTATCTTTTGTTCCTCTTTGTGATCTTTTTGTGTCTCTTTGTGGTTGCTCTGTGTCTCTGTAGTGGGTTTGTGTGTCTTTGTAGTCATTTTTAGTCTCTTTGACCTCTGTAGTCATTTTGTGTCACTTTGTAGTCATTTTGTCTCTTTGCGGTGGCTCTGTGTCTTTTCTTCCTCAAATGAAATTTTTAGCAGTTTAAGGATGGGGGCCCTTACACTTTGGGCCCTGTGCGCCTATGGATTTGTGGATTTGGACACAAAAAGCTTCAAAAATGTAATGCTGCAACATTTACTTTTATTTAAGTACACTTTTATAGAAGTACTCTCACTTTTACTTGAGCAAAATCCCAGTGAAGTAACAGTACTTTTACTAATGTGCACATTGTTAGTACTCTTTCCACATCTGCTGAAATGCAGCCCACTGTATCACACTGATCATCCCTAGGAAGTTGTAGATGACACATACAGTACACGGTATCTGTGCATACTTTCTTTGTGGTCTGAAGAAATAAAAAAAAACTGCAAAGCGCAAACATAAATAAATTTTCTTTTCCTGTGAATCCTACAAATAATTGCCATATGATGTTTTGCAAATGCAACTTGTCAATTCACAAGACACTGCTTTTCTTGTAGAGCTGTAACATTATTTAGTTTTAGAATAAACTAAATCAATTCATTTTAATCCTCAAATAAGGAAAGCTATAGATACATAAGAAAAAATGACAGTTGAGATGGCAGTCGAGGATGGCTCATTGTTAGAGCTGAGGGCTGTAATCTCCTGTTGACAGCTACTGTGTTATCAGATGAGTCAAGCCCCACAGATGTTGCGCTGTGGTGAGTTTAGACTAGAGGCCTGATATCATCACTGCTTATCCTGCCAGAGCGGCTTTAAGGACTGTTATCTCCACACAATCTGGACCCATCTTAACACTGACAAATGAGTCCATTCATGGAGACTAAGTGAGCTTTGGTGGAGCTGGTCAGTCAAGTAAAGAAAAGCGACAAAGGTGACCACTGTAGCTGCTGTAAAAACTGTTTTTAGCTTTAAGACGCAAAAAAAAAATCCTTCTCCATGATATTGAATATTTTTTCAACTTATAAAACTATAGATAAAACTATATCACAATGAGATGCTTATTTTAATCAGTAAAAGACTTCCATAAAGTATTTGTGCATTACTTTTCACCAGTGCATTAATTCTTAACCCAATAAGGTTTTTCTACATCACTTATTTAATGCTTGTGACAGGATACATCTCATCCAGCAGGTGGCAGTGTTGCCTAACAGATGAAATCAAAGCATCAACCTCTTCAGTGCTTCCCTCCACCTCACTGGATATATTTAAAGACAGACTTAAAAGTCCATATGATGAATTTGTTGGCTGACATTTCCCAAAAAACAAAATAAAAAAAAAAAAGAAAGAATGTGCAAGAACTGCCTTGGTCAGGCGCACATGTTATGATTTGTCTTTGATTTTTATGGTTCATTTGTGTTCTGTTTGTGAGTTAAAACTTGAAACATTCAAGTGTCAGCACACAGCGTTTTAACCACCACAAAGAAATCTGGATCTGGATTTGTAGTTGTACACAGTGGACTGGTGATGTTCTGGCTGTGTTAAATTAATAAAAGATGAAAACCCTTGTTTGCTGTGAAACGCTAGTTTTGCGTAAATCAAGAGGAGTTTGGGATTTTGTGTGATGACATTTGTTCTGACCACAGTGTAGAGCACTTTTGAAAAAAAACCCATCAAAACTGGCACCACAAAGTTTAGAAAAGATGCTATTCTGATAATTATTTTACATCCACAGCTCAGTTTCTGAACAGACAATGGCTTGAAAGTACAAGTAAAAATGATAAATATACATTTCCTTATGAGAGCAGACATGAAAACAATTTGTCATCCCAGTGAAGGTGAGGTGACAAATTGTTTGCATGTTAAAGTCACACACAAGAATAGATCAGACATCGTATGACAAAGACTCCATCCATACAATGGTAGGCGGTACAACCTTGTGTACATGTAACTATAAATTATCATAGGAGTTTTTGCTGTTGCCTGAATGCCTCCTAACTCTTGTTCCCTGAGTTGTTTTTCCCGTTTGCTGCCCTGTGGCACTTTAGTGTGGTTTCTCTAGAGAGGCATACATTTTGGCTCTTCACGGCTCTCTGAGAATGAAATATTGCTGTCTGCCTTTGCATGCTCAGACTGGGGGCTTCAGGCTGGTACTGCGGTGATCCTGTCTCTATGTGTCTAACAGTGGGAGACAGGCTGGTGTCATGGGATTGACTGCACCAGTCGTGAACCAAAAGGAGCATGGGATGTGTATTTTGTGTGTTTATGTGTTTGCATCTCACCACCAAACACCACAGAAATGCCAAACTGACTTTTTCTCTTGAGAAAATTCAGGGCTCCATGGCACAGCGGGCGAGCACCAGTGTAAGCACACTGTAAAGAGCAGATGTCATCACTATTAGATAATAAAGGCATTCCCCCGCCTGTACACTCACATGTCGGCAGGTTGTGTGGATGTCTTATCGCAGCGGTCATGCTTTTTTGGAGATGTTGTCAGGTGGCTGAGGTTCACTGGAGCTTCCTCAAACACAGCATACAGATTTCTCTTGAGAGGCCCGTGTAAGAAGCAGCTGATTCTTGGCTTTGAAGTTATGCAATATCAATGTGAGGGATATGGAAAGGAGAGGTTGTTCAGAATACTACCAGAATGTCATCAGTGCTGTTACTGCTCTGGCATTGTCCTCAATAAGAATTCTTCCATTGCTTGGAACGGTATGTCATGACCTTTTCCTTCTGATTTGCATACTGGTACCATCAGAGTTACATTACAGGTTATGTCAGCTGCTCGTGCTGTTCTCATTGAGTCACCACTGGGTGGTGATGTAATTATGTCAGGTATTTTTTTATTGGCAATAAACTTATTTGAAAGCTTCGCACGAGCTGACCTTATGAAATTTTGCAACATGTAGCCTGTATTTAAATTAGTTTACACTATTGTTTTCTTGAAGTGACTAAGCATTGTTTTGCACAAAGGAAAAGTTTCACTTCGAGTGACGCAGGGATGACGTTAATTTCTAGACCAGATTGGAAGTTAGCATCGCCCTGCTTCCCTCGTCAAAACGCCCATGGAATTTTTTTCTATTGGATGTTGGATTATTGCTGTGGCAAACAAATATTTATGATACTTACACATTTTGTTTAGCAAAATAATCTTCCCAAATGAGCACCACTTTTTAAAAGCGTAATACAATCACCAGAAATAAAAAGCTATCGTCAGGCTATAAACAAACTGCACCATGGCCACCTGACTTCAACATCGTCACCGCAACGAGTATGTAAAGTTGTGTTTGGTGCGATGTGTTCTGTAGTCTCATTTAGCCGCTTGTTAGACACGTAAAGCCTTCAAAATTTACAGGTGGGGTATTTACGGACATATAATATGTTGTAGAAGAACACGTGAAAGTTTTATAATGTGTTAACAACAGACCTTATTTCAAGCAAAAACTCATTGACTTTGAGATGAGGGAACAAGGAGTGCAAAAATGCAAACTCATGCAATCTTGGACTCATTCTTGCAGCACTCTTTATGGGAAATACACTTTTTTGTTCTCTGGTGGAGAGTTAGACGGAGCCAGTCTTGCTGTTCCCTCCTGTCTCCAGTTTCTGTGCTAAGCTAAGTTAGCCAGATACAAACATGAGAGTGGTATCAGTCTTCACATCCTAATCTCGGCAACAAAGCAAATAAAGTATTTCCCAAAATGTCAAACTTTTCCTGTAAGTTTCAGGCCTTCGTCATCAACGTGTCGGATCCCTCTGTCTCTGTAGGATTGTTTGTTGTCTTTTCCCAGCCTCATCACAGTGCTCATCTGTTGGTTCTTAGGTCAGAACCCACGGGTCCCCAGAGGCCCACAATTGGCCCCCGTTGGTGATGTTCTTGTTTGCTGGGCTCTTGTGGCTTCTTCGACACTCTCAGCCTATGGCGAGGCCTCGTTCGGTCAGATGTGCTTACTTTGTCGGGGAGCCAATCGCCAATTCATTCCCAAAGCCTCAGAGGTTCAAAAGCCAAGTGCATAATTGCTCCTTAAATCAATCTGCAAATTTCGTGGTATCCGAGCTGCAAACAGTTGGCCTGGAATCATTTATTCACGAGGAACGGCTGTCCATGGTATGTATTTACAGTCACAGAAAATACTACAGTATCCTGGAGAAAATTACGTTTGAATCAGAGGAGATATGTTCAATTATGGGCTTGTGGTTTACATACATTTTACATTAAGCTTAGTCCAATTCATCCCATTTGTTCAACCTTTATGGGTATCATTGTGTTTTTGTGGTTCTGATGGTGGGACAGACCACACAGCTAGAACTGTGTCCCGGCTCTGCATCTGAGAGGCTTCACCCCCATAGTTTGAGAATTTTTCCCTCAGTCCCTCTCCATAAACTTCAGTCAGCTGCTGCTGTGTGAGAGACAGAGAGACATTAGAGGCAGACAGTGCGGTTGCAGCAGTGTCACTTTAAAAAAAATAGACAGGACTCATCTCCACCTTAATAACAGCTCCTCTCTACACACACACACACACTTTGATGCCAGGGGCTTTACGAGTCCTGTTTAATGCACACCGTCCTGCTCACTGCTTCTCCCTGTGTCTCCCTTTTGAGTTTTCTGTCTCTATCTCCTTCTTCCTCCTTCCCTCCCTCCTTCTGTCTTTCTCTCTCTCTTCACTCCTCCTCCTCTCCCTGCTGTATTTGCAGGCAGCTTTAGTGCCAGACACCCTGAGGCAGCGGTAGCGCCAGCGAGTCTTCCCACCTCTGTTTTTGTGGTGGGAGATGACATGTCGAAGCTTTGAAGGGCAGGGGAAGGGAGGGAGAGGGGGAGGGAACGGGAAGGGAGGGAGGGAGCACATCACTCGGCGCGGAGGAAAAGCAAGGGACCCAGAGAGAATGTCATGTGGCCTGCAGTCCGCCCAGATATTCTCTTTCTCTCTTTCTTTCTCGGGCTGTCTATGTGGGCAGGCAGGAATGGCGACAGGAAGCAACCCCCCCCTCCTCCTCCTCCTCCTTCCTCCCTTCATCCTCTCCTACCCTCCTTCAGCTCTTCACTCACTCAGTCACTCACTCCTCATGTCTCCCCCGCTCCACCACCCCCTTTTTCCTCTTCCCCATCCCACCTTCCACCCCTCTCTGCTAATGCTTCTCCTAGCACCTCTCTGGGCCCAGTTTCTGTTGTGTGAATTTCCCGAACTCCATCCCCACCCCCTCCTTCTTTCGGTTTGTCTGCCTCCCTCGCCCACAGGCGTGCCCGAGCATCATAACTCACTTGGTGTTGAAGTGTGCTGAGGTGTGTTGAGGTGTGTTGAGGTGTAAACTGTGAGTGAGTAGCAGACAAAACATGCTTGATTTCAGATCCTGAGGCATAACTCATCCCCTCATCTGAGAAAGGAAAGCAGCAGTACTTTTCCAAAAAAAATTGTTCCATCAAACATTTGCCAGAATAATTGTTGGCGTTATATGCTTCTGCAATCCATGGATATGTTAAATTTATACGTTCTAATTTAAAGGATATGTTTAAACTTTATGTTGCAACAACTCCGATGTTGCAGTGGGGTTAGGCTTAGGCACAAAATCCACATTATTATGGTTAGGAAAAGATCATGTCTTGGCTTAAAGTACCTGATTTTGGTCACAATCCCAGCTGGAAATGCAGCGAAGTGTTGGCAAAAAACAACTGCTTTTCTTACACCATCCAAGTAAGAAGCATAGTGATGTCTTGGCACTTTTGTGTACTATCCTGGCAGGAAACTTGGCGAGGTTTTTGTAAAAAACACTACCGCTTTCAGTGGCACTTTTTCCGCTGGAAACACAGTGATAATTTAATATAAAACAACAGCTTTTTTATGGCGCTATTCCTGCTGGAAACATAGTGATGATTCGGTATAAAACAACTGCTGTTCGTGGCACTATCCTGGCCGGAAACACAGGGATTTGGTATAAAACAATTGCTTTCTTGTTGCACTTTCCCCGCTGGAAACACAATGATGATTTGGTATAAAACAACTGCTTTTTGTGGCACTATCCCCGGTGGAAACACAGTTATGATTGGGCATAAAACAATCGCTTTTATGTGGCACTATCCCCGCTGGAAACCAAGTGATGATTTGGTATAAAACAACTGCTTTTCGTGGCACTATCCCTGCTGGAAACCCAGTGATGATTTGGTGCAAATTGCTAAAAAACACCCATGTTTGGTGGCTAAACAGCTGGTGGAAGAACCAGCGATCACTTGCAATAAACAACTGGTTTTGTTGCTCGTTAGTCTCAAACAGTGGTCTACAGTGGTCTGCAGTTTGGCAGGGGTCTTGCCATCCACCATCCTCTCTCATTCCAGATGACGAAGTCAGGCAATATACTGCTGCACTACATGATACATATGAAACCCATAAATTTAACTTTATCTGTGGTTTGCAGAAACGTACAATGCCAGCATTTTCTTCTGGCAATCGAGCCGATTCTATATACTTCATATATTTCATGAACAATGTCAAATGCAGGTCCATGCCACTAAAATAACTAGTACATGCCTCTTATAAACACTCAACAAAGAACTAGAAATGGCCTAATAGATTACCTGGAAATGTGGGCTGGGCTTTCAGGTATTAAACTGTTTATATTTCCGGAACGCCGGGTTTGTGTACTAATTTGTGTATCAGAGCAGAGGGATTAGCACTGAGACAGACAGGATGGGGCCCACAAAGTAATGATCAAACATCCTCTCAGATATGCTCTACTGAATGTATGGGACATGGTCTCAGCTTTGTTTGGCTCACAGAGAAAACACAGTGATTTCTCCCAGTCAAGCAGATAAAATGATGAAAGAGGAATGGGAGCCTCCACTGGGGTATAAAAAAAGTTTCCACTAGCTTTGATATGGGCCTCTGATGGTACTTCAACCATACCTGCTTGTTCTTATGTGGCTGCCTTCTCACCTGTGTGCGTTCAAAGCACTCGCACATAAGTCACACATTGTAAAGCACCCTCTAAATCACAGACAGGGACTTTTTGGGTGGGTATTTCTCAGAGTGGAGACAGTAGATATATTCAGTACCCAAAGAGAGACATTTTTTATGTTATTCTAAATGAGTGTGTGGGTTGGTTGTCTCTTATTGGTCTACTCTCAGCTCAACAAAGACAACACAGGATAGACTGAAAATGAAAACAAAAGAGTAAGTTACCTTTCTGGTTCAGGTGAGCTCACTGGAAGCCCTGTCTACTGTATGTGTGTTTGTGCACATACGTGCGTGTGTTTGTGTCACCGTATGACATACTATTTGTGTCTGCATGTGTTTTGTATGGATTGTAGCACTGCAGGCCAGTTTGATATTTCAAGTCATTACCAGCGTCAGAAAGGGAAGAGATTACAGGGTACAGCAGCAATAACACACACTATTAGTAAGACAAGGTGTTATTATGCCTCTGGTGTCAGGTGAGATGTCAGAGCAACTAGTCTGTGTCATGCTTACAATTGCTGGATCAGCAGGCTTACACAGTAACAAGTGAGTAATGCAAACACATTAACAAAGAGGCAGTGATATAAATCTTTTCTGGGATTCTCTGCTTTGTATTTTAATAAGCTAATTCAAGACTTTTCTGTGCAAAACCAAGGATGTTACATTTGTACATTATTATGTAGCAGGTATGTTGTTGTGGTTCGGTTTAGGCACAGAAACCACATTGTTATTGTTAGGGAAAGATCATGTTTTGGCTCAAAATAAGCAGTTTCGGTGGCCTAATCCTGACTGGAAACATAGCGATATTTTGGTAAAAAACAAAGCCGCTTTTCATGGCTTTTCCTTGCTTGAAATGCAGCAATGACTCTGTAAAAAAAACAAAAAAAAAAACACTTTCGCGGCACTCTCCTGGCAATTACAGTTGCTCAATCAGCAAGCCTACACAGTAACAAGTCAGTAATACAAACACATTAACAAAGAGGGAACGGTATAAATATTTTCTCTGATTTCCTGCTTTGTATTTTAATAATGTAAGACTTTGCTGGTCCAGTTCTTGATGTTACAGTAAAATATTCTGTTTAAAAAAACTTTGGATTTCATACAACACGACATTTTCAAACATCTGGTTGTGTAACTACTCATAACATTGCAACATATAATCCCAGCATTGTTTGGATAGAGTCACAAACTACTGTTACAGTGCAGTTTTTTCTTTCACTTTCAGATTTGAAATTTCCTCAGAGAACTCTTCCCTTCACAGTCAGTGTGTTAAAAGCATTAAGAAAAACGCTCACGGCCGCAAATGTGGATGAGCACATAAATTTCGCCTGCCTCTTTTTTCCCCTCCGTCTTTCTTGTTGCGTCTAAATTTTCCATGCCTGGCCTCCCTACTGCTGAGAGTGCTGTTCCTCGAAGCCGCAGTGTATTTTGAAGCAAGGTCGGGAGAGAGCCAGAGGCTCCAAAATCAGGCACAAGACTCCCAGTGTTCCACTGTTCGGCTTGCTCTTGGCACCAGCTCCTGACCAGAGAGGTCTAGCTAGCCACAGCCACTGTGTGTGTGTATGTGTGTGTTTGTGTGTGAACATATATAGCCCTCCCCCCCTTTCCTAACTTCTAAGCCTATATAGAAATAGCTTTGGTTGACTCATTTATGGGCTCTCCCACATAGAAACAGTACCTAGGTGTGAGTCAGAGAGGCTCGAGCACAGTTTCTGTTGGATGAATTTTTGGTTTTTGTTGTAAACCCCAATCCTTACTCTTCTCATGTGCACACAGTCTCCCCAGTAGTACATGAAACTGCAGTGTAGGAGGGCACAGATGTACTGGAGTTTGACAAATCTGAACACACAAGCAATTCAGGGGAGCTCCTCTAAATTGGTTCCATACCTTGGCTGACAGTGGTGAGGTCATCCCCCATAGAAAAAGAGTCTAAGCTGGTGATTCTGACAATGCTCAAATTTCATACTTTCCCTGCTGCTGTCATTACAGACCATCATACAAAATGTCAGGTCTTTACAGGAGGATCGTCTGTCTTCAGCCATAACCTGTTCTGAAAGATAGACCTACAGCATTTTGTTTTAAAGACGTGAAAAAATGGGTGTTGGGGGTTGGGTTGGACCTCACATCAAAACCTCACACTCGATTAACACATATGGATCTGACATTAATCCTGAAGGTTCCCCTAAGTATGTCAATGGAAAGCCATCCGTCTGTCTTCATCCTCAGACGGAATATCCACCCGGGGTCTGGAAGTCTAGGACGCAACACGCAAAACCACAGCGAATATAAATAAATGGCTGTATTTCTCTCCCTGCTTTTGTCTGGTCAGGACACTCCGTGGAGAGCCTGCCAAGTTGAGCATCTACATTTGGGTTTGGCTGTTCCCCTCTCCCGACAGCTCAGCCCGGGCCAAACCACAGGAAAAGGAAGCGAAAAGGTCCTCTCTGAAGGGCCTATAAAATATTGTCTCGGGTAAAAATGGCCGATGTGAATGGCAACATTCAGTCTCTCCACTACAAACAAAAAGCCTTTGAAGGAGAAATATTTCGACAGTCACTGTTGTTTTTGCTACCTTTGCTGCCCAAACTCTCGTGTTTTACTGTTTTTCATACTTCGTTTGAGTTTCTTGTAAGTGCTTTGTGTTTTCTGGCAGAGATATAGAGCATGATATGGTGTAATAACCTCTGAGAACGGCACTTTAACAGTTTATTGGCACAGCCGCAGCATAGTTATGGCTTCAAATTACCTGGAAACACAATCTAATATAAAGGTTGTAAGTGTGATCACTGCATATACAGCATATTTCTGAAGTTTTGGACATCTTGGAAATGTACATCATAACCTGGTAAGTCTGTAAATATGTTTGTGTAATTTACTCAACCAATGATTCCAGTTACCTACTATTTTAACTACCACAGTTTAATTTGATATCTGTCAAGTGGGGTTGGAACTTCCCTGGTTCAAATCCACAAAGCAGCTGGGGACATGTCAAGAAAAAGAGAAACATTAACTGCTGCTGATGTGCCTTTAAGCAAGGCATCCAAAACAATAACTCCTCCAGAGGACCTGCTCAGTTACTAAAGGTCTAGTTGATATGTTGTTTTTCTGGGCATTGCTGGAAAGCATCTATGTTCAGCTGAGTTTTCATGGGTCAAAAAAACATTGAGCTAAATATAACTTTATTTTGAAAGAAAGTTTGACATTTTGGGACATGTGCATATTTGCATTTTTGCTTTCTTGCCAAGAGTTTGATGAGAGGCTCAATACCACTCTTATGTTTGTGTGCTAAATTTGAAGCTAGCAGCTGGTTAGTTTAGCTTAGCATAAAAACTAGTAACTGAGAAATAGCTAGCCTGGTTCTGTCCAAAGGTAACAAAATCCGCCTACTAGTACCTCAACTCACAACTCATTGTATCTTTGTTTAATCTGTACAAGAACCAAAGCGTAAAAACAACATGTTGTTCAGGAGTGTTACGTGCCAGACTATTTCTTGGCCGAGCGTAGTAACTGCTAGACTCCAGGAAGTAACTTTGAAGTTATTTTGTTGTTTTTTTTGTACAGATTCAATAAACAAGATTAGGATTGGGTACCAAAACCCAGTGCCAATATGGCACTGGTTCCTATACGACCGTTACCCACTAGACCGAATCACAACGCAGACTCTGGTGCCTCATTTTGGTGCCAGATAGTGTGCATAGCGAGTGTGTGATCAAAAGAGAGACAGCATGTGTGTGTGATTGTGACAGTGAAGCGGAGCAGACAGTATGAAGTTAAACGTAGCAGTGCAGTGTGAGTACAGTTTAATGTCAGTAAATGACTGCTACAACTCCTCAAGACCCAAGACAAGCTCCTGTGTGTTGCTGACTACCTGCTGATTAAAGTAAAGGGGTTTAGCCCCGGAGTTAAGTTAGCCCTCAGTTGAAACCAGACCAGGCTCACTCAAGGTGGACTGTTAAGGTGGACCAGCTGTTCTCATTGTAGTGATAGTCTCAGCCACTCCTAACAGATGGTGGTTGTTGAGTCGCTCCTGATTTAGGGAGACAATTATTGATGCTCAAAATGTATGTCTCTCTTTATAGTACCAGCCGTCAGGGGCCCGTCTGTGTGGAGTTTGCATGTTCTCCAAGTGTCAGTGTGGGTTTTCTCCAGGTTCCCCAGCTTCCTCCCACAGTCCAAAGACATGCAGGTTAATTGGTGACTCTAAATTGAATGAATGAATAAATCACTGAATGAATGAGAGTTATCCGTAATGTAACCTTTAACAATTGTTTATTTATTGTAGTGGGTTAGGTTTTATTTATTATGTAAATTTCTAAAAAGTGTTTCACATGCGTTCATATTAACATATTTAAAATGCGATTTAAAAAAAAAAAAAAAGCCTTTTGTAAGCATCATTTTAAAAGTATCATTTCCACCCCAGTAAAGTCAGACAATACCAAACCCTAGAAAAGGTATGACATGTTAATTACTGAGCTTCACAGTTGCTGGTAGGCAGATTTTTCTTTCTATGGATAGAGCCAGGCTAACTGTTTCCCCCATTTCCAGTCTGACTGTAGCATCATATTTACTGTACACACATAAGAGTGGTAGCCTAGAAAACACTTAGCCTTGAAGTGACTGTTGTCTAAATGTCTAATTGAGACATCCCATTATGGTTCAAAAAGTTGCGCTGATGTCCGCAACGTTACCTGGTTGTCAGCTGGAAGTCCTGCCTGAGCATTGTAGCCGTCAGAATATGACGTCAACACGACCACATACAATGCTAACAATGTCCTTCACAGGTCTTGAACCCTTGTCTCCGTAGTGTCAGCCCTGTGCTTCATCCATTCATCCACCATGATTCTTACCGACATTGACTTTGTCACTCTTCATGCCATCTCACCTGATTTTTTGGCAAAAAGCCATGAATGCTGCCTCTCCCATGTATGATCAAAGACAGCTTGAATAAATACTTTTGGCTCTTATAAGCAACACAGGCTTAAAACGATGAGACAGAAGCGTAATTTACATATAGATATACGTAAATGGCAAAATCCTTTTTTACATTTAAAAAATGGGCGCCAAGTAATACTAGTCTTTAGACATGGAGTGGATGTCACAGCATGGCTGTCTGATCACAACAATGTCACAAGTAAGTTGTTAATATAGTGTTGTATAAAGAATCAATAAAGATACATGCTTTTGCTTTTTTCACAGCAATAATATAATCAATATTTCCTGGATTGTAAGAGAGGCTCTGAATGGACCATTATTAGACATGGAAACAACATCACCATCTGACCGTCTGCCTCATAACCGCATTGCACTTTTTGGCGTCCAATTGGGACCATTTTTGGCCAGGAACACGACGTCACTGTCCGACCAATGTTTGCTGGGATTGACCTTCTCTTGTAACTCTTAGGAAGAAAACAAACAACCATATTTCCCAAAATATAAAACTATTACTTTATTATTATTGCGATGGTTGTGAACTTGGTTAGAACTCCTTTCAGCACCACTGTGTATGATTGTAAACCATCAGCACAGTCAGGATCTCCTGAATAAAATCAAAACATTTTGAAACTGTTGGAAGCCACTTTAGTTTTTAAGTGTCCGTAATCTGAACCCTGAAATCAGTTCCACAACTGCCAATGGCTGAGTTACAACTTAACCAATGTACAGTATACCTGCAGTGTAAACGCCTAGCCGTGAAATTGAACTGATATGTGGTGGTGGCGGTAAGGACCTCTTGCATTTCAATGTTTTTCCATCCCTCCTTAGTGGAGTTTTAACCTCCCGACAAACACACAAACACACATATATAATACAAACCAATGTCACAAATACTTAAAGTCAAACAGTAAAGCAAACTAGTCGCCTCCTACACACACAGACACAAACCAAACACACAAACATGCACCACACACATCCTCCCATCTTCCCACCCACTGTCTCTCTCCTCGACGGTGTCCGTGACAGAATCACAGACACTGCCACAGACATAGGCATAAGAACAAAGTAGGGTTGCGTTTAGTGCACGTACACATACCTACACACTCATGTACCTATGTAGGTGCATGAATGCATGGCTGAATGCACCGGTGCAAGCAGTGTATGCACGCACGAGGTGTGTGTGCGAGGGCTCGGTGTGCCAATGTGATGTGTGTGGACGGCCATCTGGTCACCCCTGCCATGCCGTGGTCCCTGTGAAGTGCTGTCAGCGTGGCCGTTGTGGTCTCCCGTGGCGACTGGAGGCTTGCTGCACAGCACTTCCAGCCCAGGCAGCCGACCTCAGAAAAGGAAATTTGGGTCGCTCAAATGGAGGGGTTGCTCCTGAGCTATTTACAGAGCCCTCTACCGGTCCAGCGCCACCCACGATATTCCATATGAGAATCAGTGTG
>JAPZEB010000014.1:18595424-18607490 GCA_029783705.1 Chaetodon striatus | reverse complement strand
GAAAGGCCCTATAGGAAAATGACAAATTAAATGTATTTAAGCTCAATTAAATATTCATTATTTACTCAGTAATTATCAAAACTTCATTCTTTTTTTGTCTGTCTTTGTTCATAAGAGACAGGAAGGCGGAGGGGAGCGAGGGCCTGACGTGCAGCAGATCCTATTAATGTATGCTACCTGTAGAAGAATTTCACATTACTTCTTATGCCCCCGCAAAAAAGAATTTGTGAAATGAATTGACTGCCAGTGGATCAGTTTTCCTTGTAATTACCTTTTAGACACAAAATTGTTCTTTCCAGTAAACGTCTTAGAATTTATTTGGAAATTATGTGAGAGTAAAATAAAGCATTACTCAGATCCCTTCTTGCAGGTCCTTATATGACATAACAAAGTATTAAATTTCTTTGGGTCTGGGTCCCAGTAATTGAGATTAGGTGTTACATCATTCTCAGTGGAAGTTAAGTGATGTGGTTGAGTCTTGTGCCTGGTCAGAGATGACTCTCGGCAGGTGACTCAAGCATTTTTAAAGCATTTTCGTGTGTGCTCAGAGGAGACGAGACCTGCTGTAGACACACAGACAGGTGAGTGGGCAGCAGAGACGACGAGGAAGTCTCCGCACACTGAAAACACAGATCAAAGCATGCTGCATGTCAACGGGCTGCCGTGTGTACATAGCTCAGACTACCCTTCACAGATCTCTGTATCTCTTTCTCTGTCGCTGTGTCAAAAAGATTTAAGCCTTTTTTTTTCTTTTTCTTTTTTTAAGCCTGCCACGTCAGCTCACCTGTGTGTTGTAATAAAGGTGCAGCGTCAAATATGCTACAGTGTCAGTGTCAACATATTGACATGCAGTAACCTCATTCTCATTCAGCTGTGGAAGTTTCACAACTGTAAAACAGGGGGGACTTATTTATAGCTCTCTTGAAGTTCAGCTCTGCTTTAAAGAAGGAACCTCCTCGAATTGGTCTTCATGTATAATACTTAGATCTCTGCAGCTTCACCCAAAGGTAAAGTTTGCTCAAAAATAGCTCCAAAGTGGGGGAGAGGGCCACCAAAAAAGCCCTATTTCTTTCTCCCCACACAACCTTTATTTTGACAAGCTTGGGAGAATAGGGTATTTATATATGGGGCTGTGTGCTGTGGTTTCTCCACAATTACAGAGTGGCAGTGCTTAGACTGGGAGGCGTGCTGGAGGTTTATGGAGGGGGACATGAGGGGACCAGCCCTCCTGAGCCTCTTACAATCTGACGTATGGACTCGAATACCACACATTCATACAGAAACATGACTTATACCTAAATACTTAGAGTCAAGCACATAGGACAAACAAACTGCACAGTCATCAGGTGGAGAAATGTGAAAATGTATTTGATGCATTTAAAAGTATGAACAGAATTTGTCCAGGCAGAGCCAAACCTCCGCAGCCCCAAACCTTTACATTGCAATGAGGCTCAATTTCAGTGTTTAGAAGGTGGTCAGTAATGTTTTGAGTGGTTCTGGCGTGGGCCGGAGCCTCTCTTTGTAGATCTACTGTATTATGGTGGCGATATAAACAAGGATTTTCTACCAAACGTCTTGCACAACCGCTGCGAGCCACGTAGAGGAGGACAGTGGGAGTTTGTGTTTGTTTCGTGGATGCTGTGTTGAATCTGGCGTCGGCCCTCTGCAGGGGTGAGCAGAGGTGGGAGGGGGGGGAGCGGGGGGTTTGTGGTTTTTTTGCCGGGGAGCCTGGAAGTCAGTCAGGGCGGTGGCTTGAACCACCTTCCCTCCACAAGCCGACATCCACCCCGCTCCCCAAGCGCACATGTGAACGCACATTTTCACAGAAGCACATATGAGCACATATCAAACTCGCAGGCCTCATCTAGGCTTTTGTAGTACAGTGGATTGAGGAGGATGGCGTGCCAGGCAGGCAACAGGAAATACAAGACGGCCTTGTTTACAAGGAGAGCACGTGATGCAGCAGCTACACACACCAGAAAAGCTGCTGCCACATGAGAGTAAAATTAATTAAACACCTCTTTAAAAGTCTCCAAACCAAATAGGTAGATCTTTTGATGAGGATATAGACTTTTATTTTCATTTTTTTTTCTCCCCACTGAACTCTATATTGCTTCAGACCTGCTCATGCCTGTCTATATGTCAGACCGGCTTTGAAATGTAATACATCTCCAGGGGTGTGAACACTCGATGAGCCGGCAGTGAGCTTGTTGTGTCTCTGCACTAGAATGACAGATACCTGCAAATTGAAAACAAACAAGCAAAGCTGGTGCTGATAGATGTACCTACAGTATTCTCAATTCACTGACATACATTTCGTAGCTTGGCACAGCGGGCGCTGTATGTGTCAACTACATGATGATAGCACTTTCATCCTGTTTTTTTTTTTTTCTTTTTTTTTTTTTAATAATGCCAACCCGATCATCTGATTCTCCTTGTTCTTGTTTCCAGGCTCGCTCTTGTTTCCTCCTACGCCTGGATTTAGTCACCATGGCGGCAAAACAAATACTTGCATCAAATGTAGCATTTCAATCACAAAACCTGCATTTTCCACCCACATTAAAGGATATCATGGTTTGTGAGCGGAGACAACAGTGCATTAAGGTGTACAGAAGGTATTGTGGGCTTGTTTGCATTTGTGGTTGGTAGTCTTAGGCTGTATTGTGATGTACACAGTGCGGTTTCGAGCATAACTGAGAATAAATGGGTGAATTTGGTGATGTCACAGGTACGGTGAAATGTTGAGATGAGCCTATGAATAACTCACTGTAATATGAGCTGATTGTAACCATACCCACACGTCTGGCTAAATGTTTTCAAGGAAATATGGTTGTTGGATCAGTTTTCGCCCTTAGAAGAGTGTCGCATTGTTCCAATGTCGTTGTGAAACAAGCTATTACAATAGATGAGCCAAACTGCAACACAGATTAACTATATTTATATCACTCCTACTTACATTTTAATTATAGCATTGTTATTGTAATCACAATACCACTCTGTTACAAGTAAAAGTCCTGCATACAACATTTAAAAAAAATAATTAGCAACAAAATGTGTCTAAAGTAGATTGAATGACCCCTTTAAGTGTTATATTTTAATTATTTTATATAATTGGATTCTTATATCTAATACATTAACACGTAAGCAGCATTTGAGGTAGTTGTCATTTATATGTTGTGGGGTGGTTTAATCCACAGCAATGCATAATGTTTTCCAGCACAGTCGTCGTGTTTTACCTATCAAATCATAATCTGCAAAGTAACTACGACTATCTGGAGCAAATTCATGTACAGTGTTGTTTCTCTGTTTAAATAGAAGTTTAAAGAAGTAGAAGCCCAAGCGGCACATTTCAACGACTTCGAACTGAGACCGAGTTGCTGCATCAGACACCAACGAACAAAACTGTCCTTTCACATCGGCATGATACATGGCTGGGCACTGTCAGTGTATGACGACACCTGACGGGCTCAGGTGGAAATGCAGTCAGACAACAGTGTAAGTTAGGGGAGCGAAAAGTCTAGGTAGGACAGGCGGGAGAGCGAGGTGACTGGGTCCACCAATCACCAACTTTCACCCAGGAGGCTGGTGTTCACATTCAGTATGAATATAAAGCCAAACCCTATTGTTTTTTTCTGAACCTAACCATGTGCTTTTGTTGTTGAAGGACAAAAATGTCAATTTGAGGTGTTGCACAGATGTAGTATGTTTATTTTGAAAGAGACTGTATGCAATCTGTACATTTCCTGTGAAAATGGAAGTGTAATATGAAAAAACACAATGCATGTAACAGGCTGAAGTTGACACTGTATCCCAGAAAGTCAGCAACAGATGTACCTAGGCTACCTTGCATGTCATATGTTGACATGGGAACTCCAAGACCAAGTGACGATTTGTGACGAGGTCTGACTGAGAATGTGTTGTCACTGTCTGTTTTCTGCCAGAATAGGCAATCTTGCAATACAGTATCCACTTGTAGCGACTACAGCATTATTTTTATTCCCTTTTTTATTAAAATGTAACTGAAATCATAATCTTTCTCTAACTTAAACCAAAGTGCATTTGCTGTCTGAACCTAAGACAGGAGTCTGGATGCAAACGTGGGGTTTTGTTGTCAAGGTGGCACAGCGCAGTGTCCCCCTCCTGGCTGGCAGCCTAGGCGGCTCTCTATGTCGCATATTGGAAGATCTGCGACGGAATAATGGAGAGTACTGGAAAATTTAAATAGAGCATTTTGAAGAAGTAATATTACAACTATGTGGTCCTGGAAGAGTTCTGGTAACAGCCCTGTGTGTATGTAAGCATGTTAAAGCCATCCAGAGACGACAGACAGAGCTTGCAGCAGCCAATGACTGTACATCCCATTGTGTTCACTGAATGTTTCAATTGCGTTTACCTTGAAACAATACACCAACATGTCCTCCACAAGTATAAAACTTTTTTGCGATATTTCAAGATTTTTTTGGAGTGGTAACACACATATTCAGAAGAAAAATTTCACATCTCAGCATCTTCATCAGCAGCTACTGTTGTTCTACATATTACAACCTCACAGGTTTGTCACCGGAGACATATATAGGGCAATTTTATTTTCTCTAGTTCTTCCTCTTCTCTCGGCACTCAGTGGCAGATCAAATAGGAGCTGCTCCCGTCACCTGTCAGAGGAATGTGCCAGCACTCCCATCCATCAGCAGCTTGACTAGAACAGGCATAACTGCAGCTTGCTGTAGGCCCCAAAGAGCCCCCAGGGGCAGCAGCACCTTACCTGGTGGATCAGATGGGATGCGTGTGTTCACATGCGCGTGCGTGTGTGTGTTTTTGGTGCGCAAGTAGTACAGATCAACACGCAGGTTTGCACTCACGCATGTTTACGAGGCATCGACGCAGCCATCGGTTCCATCACGTGACTCGACATGTCCTGCCCTGCTCAGCGGCCTATGTGATGTCTGCGGTTTAGACAGGGCGTTCCAGCGTGTTCACCACCAACCTGGGAGAAAGAGGGGGATTTGGCATGTGTCAACAGGCATACCTGTAACCTGGGAGATGTGCCCTGCAGGCACCTAGTGATTTTCTCATGATTGTGATGGCCAGACGCAGACGACAGGGCTTGCAAAAGTAGACTCCTCAGCAGGACTGAGGTGGCTTAACGTGGCGTCAGACACACACACCACTGCATTCCATTGGGATGCTCTTTATGCAAAGGGAGGGGTGTTACACTAAGTGTGTGTGTGTGTGCTTATATGCCTGTTTGTGTCAGTCTATCACAATTACTGTTTGTGCTTGTGGCCACTGAGGGCCAGTGTCATGGTAGCGCTCAGGGAACAGAACACAGGTCCAACCCTGAGAACCTGAGGAACCTGAGTAGACGTTAGGGGACTAACGGAGTCTAAGGGCTTAGGCCTGGCCCGACACAAACACTTACCTACTGTGTCTGCTGTCTCCGTCACTGTGTACTGGAAAACAAGAGCTTTGGCGGAGACAGTGGATCTGAGGGGTACCCCTGGGCTCCTACCCAGGCCCGAGCTTTTTGTTACATATCTCATGTTTGTTTTCGGTTTTTGGTCATGTTGAAACGATACTGTATCACTCACACTATTCCTCTTGTATTTTTTCCTCTCCCATGTCATCTTGAAGTCTTTTCTCTGAAGTGGTTCCCAACCCCAAGCAACAACAAGGTGGCCCTAACTGTGAGGGAAAAGGTGTGTGAGGGGGCATTAATCTCCCTCTGTCAGCTTGGAGACAAAAGAAGGGCCTTCCTGATAAAAGAAAAGCCTCGCGTGCGAGAATACGGGGGGTCTTCAAGTGACGGCTGGCATTGCATGACAAACAAAAGCAAATGATTGTCATCAGCTGTCATGAGGCACAAGATGAAACGCTTACTCAAGACAGATGAAGAGAGTAACTCCTACTGTTGCACTTCTAGTACCGCCACACCTTAAGACTCTGCTTTCTGTTTGATCTCAGTTGTCACTGACGCCTTTGTGAACTCCTGCGACAACAGAGAGCCGCTAGCATATTTTCTTTGTATTCCATGAAGTGTCTGTGCATGTGAAGGCAAGTGTACATATTTTTGTGTATAGGTATACACACTCAGTTTACATGAATATGTTATATCTGGTCAGTTAGTATGTGGTAACAGCCCATTTGCCTCATGATAGCAGTCATTATGATGTAATTGGCTGCACTTTCTCTTGTCATTAATTTACATTAGCATTTGTAGTCCTTGCATATTGACTCAGGCAGAAGCCTAACTGAGGCAAGCTGATATGATAATTAAGATAAGCTGGCTGTAGACCCTGAGGTGAGTCTTCCTGGTCGAGTTGTGTAATAGTAATAGCAGGTTTCCTCCACGACCAGGGATAGTGGAGCAGGGGAATCTCTAATTGCCCCAATTATCAAGGGAAACCTGCATTCCAGCAGGTGGTAGAGTGAGCGGTGCTATGACAGTAACTGTGCCATTAGCTGCTCATTAGATTACGACACTACAAATGACTGGAGCTCAATTTCACCCTGTCCTTTGCATGTGTAAAAGGTGAGAGGAATCATATTTTTGTTTATGGCAAGTGGCTGTTTTAATAAAAGAGATAGGTTACAACCTTTGACAAACAAGGATTAAAACTCATTGTTTTGGGTGTGGTGATTTGTTTGCTCTCCTTCCAACGACACCGTTGTCACCACTCGCAGAGAACAGGGTGGCACGCTGGATCAAAACCAATGTATTGAAACACTGTAATAAAATATTCACCTCACATGAACCATGACTTATTAAGTTCACAGAGTGCTTAAGGCCATGTTCCTAGCAGAGTTATTTCATTGTTGTGCTGCCAGCTTTTTACCCTATACGGACTCAGCTGGTTTTAACCGTTTAGATGCAAAACAAATTGAGCATGTGATTTGTGCTGTGATCAAAGAAATGTAAAGATGTCGTATTTGCAGAGTATCCTATCTTGCAGGCACAGGTACTCAAACAAACATACACCTACAAGATCAAGAGGTGCCGAAGCACGGGAAGTGTCAAGGCTAATGCCGTGGCTAAGCCTTGGCCATCTCGTGTCAAGAGGTTTGGATTAGTCACACTGTGAGGTGTACTATATGCATTATTTATTAGCTGGCTTGCTTGTTGCTTACACCTCCACCACCACCCATTCTCCTGCCAGTGACACCAGAGGTATAAATCCTAGCTGGCAGGAGAACGAAGAGAACATTAATTAAGGAAATGGAGACAAAGTGTAGCCGGACCGCACTGGCACCTAGTTAATACCGCTGCCCTGCCCTCCTCTGCCTATTTATTTAAAGTTATCATAGTAAAGGAGCCATACGTGAAGCTAAAGTTGATCAGCAGTCAGTCAGACAGCGTTAAAACCTGATATTAGTCACTGTCACTGTGGCAGGCATTAGTGGAGGCAGTGGGGTGACACGCTCTCTTGTGTTCAAGAAGTTACAAAGTAGTGTTAGGCCAGAGGTCTTAGAGGAACTAATGGACAGAGGTGAAGGGGTTTCAGAGTCCTCATGAATTATTGAATATGATCAGGTTTCCCGTGCTCTTGTATACGTACAAATGCTCGGGCACATGGGAGCAGGACCCTGGTTCCTCTTGCACAGTGGAAAGAAAACCAACACCTGTAATCCCTACAAGGTGCAAAAGAGCAAAGGATCAGACTGCTGAGATCTGAGTGTGTTCTGGGATGTTTGTTCCCACATGTGCAGAGACATGTGTACGTTGGCCCGTAGTCTAGTACAGTGGTTATTGCAGAAGGGTGTTTCATGTTTATAGGATCCTCATTAGCTCACAGGGGACAAAATCTGAACATATACAGTTACAAGATAAATAAATAAGTATATGGAAAACAAAATGCAAAAAATTAGTATATAGATAGAAACAAAACAGACTCAAAAAGATGATCAAAAAGTTAGTAATTTACATAAGACTACATTTCCTAGAATATATTCCACTTGCAATTGTAAGCTCTTGTTGTTGGTAATGTGTAGTGAATGTGATTTTCTTATCCTTTAAAGAACAATGTTGGGTTTGTTGACCCTTGTTAGCATTGCCAATAAAATGCTGGTGTTCTTGGCTGGTTTTATGAAAGCTTAGCTAAATTAATTTCCAACAGATTGACTTTAACTTGCAGTAAATGATTTTGTGGCCACTTGGTGGTGGTGGTAAGGCTGTAAACACAACAGCAACATATTATGACCCTTTTAATTGATATGGTTAGCAATTTAAGTGAAAATTTTAAGTGAAAAAATAAAAAGCTGAAAAAAAAGCCTATTTACAGATTTCAAAGTGTATGTAACTCTGGAGAAAGGTTGTTGATTGCTTAGTCTTCTTCCCAGGGCCCAGATTTTTAAAATGTTTAATCCAGAGCAGAATGACCCAGATTTGGAAGTCCCACATTTATCTTTTTCCAGGATCAGGGAATCCATTTTACTTTTGCGACAGTTTTTCAAAGCAACATTGGATTGGATCAACCTAATCCACACTCAGACTTTTCAAGATTACCAAATCTGAATAACCAGCGCGATAAATGAGACTACTTATCACAATGTCGGCAGTCTGCCAAAAAACACACTGCAATTATCACTTATCGCCATACGTGCTGCCAAGGAGAAAGAAACAGAGATTTTTGAGATTATAACTGAATATAGCACCCTTTAAATAGCAGGAAAATACTGCTCCATTGACTTTAAACCAGGTTTATGTTGGTCAACGGTGGTGCTGCCTCAGAATAGCAGTACATTTGATATTGACAGCTTGTTGGGGTGAATATTTTATTGTAGCAACACAGTACTTTCCTGTACTGACAGACTTAATAGGTAGCCTAATGTCTACTTTATCTACTTCATCAAAGTAACTGTTCAACAAATCAAGTGAAAATATAAATAAATGTATATGTATTTGACCAATTTAAAAGTTTCAGTCCATTTTGTTCCTGAAATCTACCCCGAATTCATCCCTCTGCTGGGATCAGGATGATCCAATTTTTTGGATGAAAAGTATCCCGATCCGTCCAAAAACTAAGACTGGATTACTTGAGCTACCCTTTCAAAATCCTTTACTTTCTTTTGAACAACCCATTTTCAGAAGTTGATCCAACCCAATAGGCACTAGGGGCGCTAGGTCTGACTACCACCACAAAGCATCAGTATTTGATGCCCTGGGAGTAAGACTCAACAATCAACTGTCTTTCTCAACATCTTACATCAAGCACTTCATTTGGTGACTTGACAAATAAAAGTCCAGTATTCATTAAGGCAGGTTCAGAATATTTGACTATTCAGATATTTGTCTGTTGGATAGGTATTCAGTTTTTAATATTGGGATGTGGATAGGCCTTTTCTTTTTCTGTTTTTGTTTCTTTTGTTTTTTTTGTTAAGATATGACAATAAATAAGTTCAGAATTAATATCAATCTCACTGTTTCCCCTACATTTATTTATTTGTGTGGAAGCTGTCACAATACCGATGTTGACTGACACAAATTGAATTGTATTATTTATTCCTATTTAGTGACACAACTAATTGTTAGCATCTCATGGCTAATGTTACCTAGTGGTTTGTTGGGAACATTTAAGAGCTAAGTGCCGGGTATTAGCCACTACTGCTATGTTAGCTTGTGCTAACTCGGCAGACATTGCACTGAATCTTTTAAATATAGATCTTAAATCCAAATTTTGTTGGGACTAGTATGCTGTTGATTACTACAGAAGCTCCAGAGCTAAAAAAAAAAAAAAAAAAAAAAAAAGTCATTTGGGACAGCCCTTAAATTCACTCTCCATTTAGCTGACTAACTCCTGAGCAGCTAAATGTTCCACTGTATTCACATGCAAGTTGCTAACTTAGCTTGCTGTGTAGTGCTAGCGTGCAGTGGGTTTCTGTTGGGTTTTTCTTTTAAAACCGTCTGCTGAGGCCGGAAACAGTAAGAGTGAACCGAAACAGTAAAGTTACGAGCTGGAAAACAATGAAAAAAATAAACACTATAAAGCTCTGAAGAGAACTGCAGAGTCAGGTCATAATTGTCTGTGGGTTCATCACAACAAGTCAGTGACCCCTTTCACATTTCCACTGGCATTGTTATTTTAAAAATGTTTATCATAGCAGCTTTAAGAAAATGGTTTTAAAGATGACGTTTGGTCATGACAGATAGCCTAGATAACTGGGAATGCGTTTTGGCAGTTTATTTGTGATATACTGTATATGGCATACTGCCAAGTGCTTTATTTATTTATTTATCAATAAAAAAAATCATACACTTGTGTGTGAATGTTAATGTGTTTGTGCACTGGCACATACGATAGAATTTCGGGGGGGAAAAGCAGCAGCTTTACTGCCATCCACTTTGAATTATTCAGCTGTCGTTACCTACAGTATCTCCGATCTCCAGGACGTGTGATGGGCCTCCTCAGCTCCTGTTTCCTCCCCATCACTAATTACATCTACATTTTGACAGCCGCCTGTCTTCTAAGGAGAACCACTAATGAAGTGCGCTCTATTAGGATAATAGCAGATGACGATTAACTCTGGGGACAGGAACACTTTGTTAATGCCTAATAAATGACACTCAGTTCTAACTTAGTTTACCTGTCTGACCAAAGGTAAAAAATTTCCCTTGATTCCACTTCTATTATTATCCTCCTGTCTGGATTAACAGGTTAAGGTGTTGTACCTTTTAATTTGCGCCATTATGATTTAATAAGTGACTACATTAAAGGGAACACAGTTATTACCATAATAATTGTAGCTGTGACATACTTGGCTGAAACACTTGGTCTTTCTCGACACATTTAGGACACAAATCAAAACAACATGTTCTGCTTTTCGATGCCAGCGCCTGTGATGAACTACTTTGTTACAGATCACAGGTGGCACAGAGGCACAGCCAGACCTTCCCCTGTATTAAGGACTTAATTTATAAACTGTTCAGGGAGAGGAGACAGCTTTACCTCCACCGTCTACCTTCTTTTTGGCATTTACAATGAAAAAAAACCTCCTGATTACCAGAGAAGAACATCAGAGCAGCTTCAATAGAGAGAGCAGACTTTGAACTATAAATCACAGAAATTCGGAGATGTCCACTGCAGACTTTTCTGACTATGTTAGCTCATGGTGTACGGAGGGAGGGTGCTGTGTGTGTGTGTGTGTGTGTCGGGGGGGGGGGTCTGGGCATACTCACTCCAGGGTGCAATGGAAAATCCCATCCCATCCCGTCCTATGTATTCCCTGGCAGTGAGGTCATGTTGTCTACCTAACCACAGGCCCCGGGGACTGAAGCCTGATGACTGACTGAGTGATGTTATTTCACCGTGTGCGATCACTGGGTGGCAGTGTTGAGCCAGAGAGATGGAGGAGGGAAGAACTGAGAGGAGGACTGGATTCTGGCTTTGTGCACATACAGTACAGTGTGTCTAGATTAACATGTAAACAACCAACACACAGGATATAAAAACAAATCTATAACGTGCATTTAGTGCAGATTTGCGTTATTCCCCGACCATCGCCCCGCTGTCAGTTTCAGGTGTAAAGGCAGTCAAAGCACAGGACGCCCCACACACCCCAACTTTTTCTGACTGAGTGACCCCGTTGTTCCCTCGGGGCCCTGCAAGTGACTGAGAGCATTGTGCGTTGCCGCTGGATCCGAGGGACTTACCTGTCACCAGCTATAGCACAAAGGACAAGCCCCTGTCTCTGCTTTGTTGCAGCGGTGACAGGGGGACAAGGGAATACTTCCAAAGGAACCTTGTTTCAGTGATCAGATGATGATGAAGTGACCTGGTCTGGATTCACAAGTGTCGATGGCAGCTGTCAGCGCTTGTTTGATGGGTGGCTGTCCTTCAAAAGGGCCAGTAGATTGATTAATGTTAGAAATGAGAGAGAGAGCTTGTGTACAAAAAGTGCTTCATTTATTTATAAGGGATTACTGTTTTGTGAGTAGGGCTGAGCCATATTGATATTCCATCAACAAATAGGGCTGTAGCTATCAGTTATTTTTGTAATTGAGTATTCCTGTGATAATCCATTGATTAATCAAGTAATCTGATAAGAAATATTTTTACTTCATAGAAGAGCAAC
>JAPZEB010000014.1:18550935-18569229 GCA_029783705.1 Chaetodon striatus | reverse complement strand
CAATCGTCAAGATTTTGGTCCTAACCACTCTATTTCATCATAAACAACCCAGGAATGGGGCTCAAAGTGCAAAATACTGGACTTATCCTTTAACTATCCAAATCTGCTCTTGCCCAGGTGTGCTTGATGACCATCCCACTTGATCATAAATTGGAGGCCCATGAACATGTGTTTATTATTTGCATAGGTAACACCCCTTATAAACTGTATAAGGGCAGGTGTTGTGCTGCGTGCAAATACTCTGACCCATGCTCAAGTATTGGAGAGATGCTGCCAAAAAAAGGCTGAAAGAAGAAGAAGGAGAACGTTAGTAGTAGTGGAATTGAGTTACTATTAATAAATGTAAGCAGTTAACATGATTTTCCACAACGTCAGTACTAGTGTTACAGGAGAATCAAAAAACCAGCAATGCTAAATTATACAGTTCACTGTGGCTTCCTCCAGGAACATCTCACCAAATCACGTCTTGTGAGTTTCTATCATTAAATACATGGACCCGAATGTTTTTATTTTGAACAGCAGACTCTTTTATCAACAAGGTAGGACTTTTAATATTAAATTTTTTGACGGATATACTTTCAATATAATGTCAACAAATATTATCGAAATTGAAGTATTTGATAGAAGGTTTTAGTCTTAATGTTGACAAACGTTATTGAATGTCAGGACAGTCACTCCAAGTCCTTTCTTTAAGGGTCACTGTGTCTGCCCTCTGCTCTGTCCAGTTGCATACCTGAACCGACGCTGTAAGTAATAAAGTAGGACCTCCTTTGATCTGATGTCCCACCCAGAGGCTTCTCCCTCCGAGCAGACAATACTCTAATTCATTACTGGACCTGCCTCTTCAAAGCTCAGCCACTCTTCACTGGGAAACTCTAAACTTAGGCCCCAGACAGGCTCTTTTAAACACCCACTCACCCCCTGGGCACTGAGGTGGTGGCTGGATGAGTCCACATAAGTCACGGTAGCCTGCACATATCCCCTCCTTAGCCCCGCAGCACCACACCTATCCCCCTCAGGTGACAGGTGGATTATTGGGCATTGGTATTTCTGCATTTTCCTGCCCAGTTACAAGCACGCCCGTTGACTGCGGGAAAACGTCACAGAAGAGCTGCAGAGATTATCTGCAAAGTTCTATCAGGATTTTTGTGTTTCTGTAAGATGTCAAATGTCAGACTGTGCCCTAGTTGGTTTGAAAAAGAAGAGAACTTTGATGAGATAATGTGCAGATAAAAATCAAAGTAACTTCTTAGCATCCCTCGTCCTTTTATCACGTGTATTCAAAGCATCACTTTACACTGGGATGTGTTTGTTGTTGCAGTGTAATCCCTTGTTATGGCCTCAAATGGGCTGAATGGCTTGTTGGGCACTCAGGAGACCATTGAGCCACTTGACTTACACAGCCTGGTTTGACTTGTTTAACTTCGGAGATCTGTTGATCTGCTGTTCTGTGGCAAAATTCAGTTTTCCCATCATTTGTGTGTCTGTGTTGTTGTAGAGATTCAGAGTATGGGTATTATTATGAGGCCCTTTAAGACTGTAAGGCCTTCATGTATAAACACAGCTTGGCTTGACTAAACATGTTTTAAAGTATTTTAGTTGTGTTCAAAATACAGGGATAAATGCAGTAAAGTACCACACACCATTATTGAGGTCAGAATATTTTTTAGCAGCTACCATGTCAGTCTGTTGGTTAATTTTCTACTCTTCAGATTACCGCACTGTGCACCTCCCAGGTTATGTGGGAGACAGACAGCCGGCTTGCCGCATTAATAAATATGCGGCTCAAAATGAAGCCGCTCGCTCACAGGGCTACCTGGGGAGTAGCGGGTGGCCACCATGACTCAACGTCCTGCCACCAGGAATCACGAATGAGTGGCACTGCCAGCTAGCTCCCACCCAATCTTACTGGCATACAGTGCAGAGCAGCTAAGGCTAACGTTAGCTAATCAGTGGGGACCGGAGGGTGGGCAGTGGGCTCTATGTTCTTCGCATCTTAAGGCAGCCAGCTGGCTGTCTGTCAGCAAAGCCAACAGAAAATAAAACAAAAAGAAAGACATTTACATCACGTTCATTAAAATTTCACCACCTCTAAATGGATAGCGCTTTGTAATGTATCGTTAAAGCTCACTGTGTCAATGGAGCACCAGGCTAAAAGGAAAGGCCTCTTGTATTTCATGTCTTTTGCATTTTTTTCTCTTAAGAATTGACTGGTTTGTTGATGTCAGGCCATCGAAAGCAAAACTAACCAAATCTGCCATCCCTAAGCTCTTTACTCTTACATAATTTGATATGCTGAAGAGCAGTTCTCCCCTTGGGTGGTGAGAAGCTGAAAACCTGCACATCTCAGCATCTCATTTTCCCTCCCTCTGTATCTTTCTCTCTGACCCTGTTTACACACTGCTTGCCAAGTCTGATGTCAGCCCGCTGCACACAGGGTCCCCGAGTGAGTGTACAGTTTCTGTTTTGACACCCGTTCCTAATTACACATGTAAATGATTGATCACCTGGACTTGGCAGGGGCAGCGGAGATGGAAGTCCTTGTTACATGATGGCTCTGCGATTATGTCCAAGATCAGGACAGTTTCTGCTGCCGGGAACATTGGAAACAGATACCTGCGATGGCCCGAGAGCTGGGAGATTAAGTTCTGAGCCCCCGCCATTTGGACCAAAGACCTACCCTATTAGCAGTCCTTGAGGAGCGAGTTGCACAGGTGCAGCTAGATATCTATGGCTCTTTGTTTGGTCTAATCCCACACAACTTAAACCAAGGCTCACTGCCCGCACCTTTAAACCGGCTCTGTGACACCTGAGGGGACTGGCCGCTGAAAGCAGAACTCAGCTACTTTTGTGAAATGTGATTTGGCTAATTGATTTTGGAGTGGCCAGCCTGGAGTGCCTGGGGAAAGAAAGAGGCACAGGGATGGACTGTGATGGAAGCCGAGGGTGCTTCCTTTTATGCATAGCAATACAGGCGGTGAAATGAACCTGCTGCTGCTAGAGTTCTCTCCTCCCAAGTACAAAATGATGCTGAATGCAAGATACAGACATCTTAGCTCAAATTGTTAAGAAAATAAACAGTGACCCGAAGCCAGAAACCATGTAATGCTTTTACAGATGGGGTGAGAACTTTCCCTGTTCTGCCCGGCAACAGCTGTTGGTCTTTCTGTGCTTTGACTCAGGTATGGAGCCAATCTGAGGGCCAGGAGGGTTTTAACCCCAATCTTCTCTTCTCTCGTCTCGCAGCCTGGCACACATGGGCTGTGCAGCTGCACTTCCCATTGATCTACTGGGCTGCCTGGATGGCTGGCTGGAGGGAGATAGATTGGAGGGGAAATGGCTTAATTGTCCTCACTCTCACTGCTGGAATGCAAATAGCCCTCCACCACTGGCCTCTACCGTGAGGAGAGCCCCACTTTGACAAACCAACGTCCTGTTTATTGTGGGGAAGAGTAAAAAAAAAAGGAATATATGTGATAAAGCACACGGAATCACCTGTTTTCTATCTTTTTGCTATCATCATATCAGACAGGTGAATATCATCTTTTTAAATTTTACATTACCTCCTATTGTCCAATAAAGAGAAGCCTCACAGAGCGCCTGTACCATTCGTCAGCCAGAGGTCAAACAGATAGACAGGTGAAGGGTCATGATTCATGTAGAGAAGCCAGGAGATGAAAGAGTTAAAACTCTGAGGCGTATGTATCCTGTCTGACTTTGATCTCCGCCTCAGGTAGCTCTTTCATAGCCACCAATCTTGGCCAGGAGCTGATGGGAGGCTGCTCCCTTTGAGACCGGGCTTGCTCAGACTGAGTCCGTCTCCTCGCCTTGACAGAGCGCTGGCATGACACGCCAGACATCCACACAAAGTCCACAACAAATCCCTAAAGGTGTTTCTCTTGTTTTCCTACTCTACTGATTTCATCAATTCTGTTTTTATTTTTTTTTAATTATCAAAAGAAGGTGGCAATGTGGGGAAAGAATGCAGGCGGGGAGGGCGTGTGTTTGGTGAGGTTCAAAGATGATATGAGCAAGTCTCCGAGGCTTTGATGTTTCTTGGCAGGCTTCAGACAGCAACTGACAATCTGATGATCTGGGAGCACAGGGCCTTTTTAAATCCCCGACGCAGCCTGGCCCCAGTCGTCTCGCCCTCCAGTGACAAACGGTTTAATATGACAAGGTTAAACACCTGAAGCACTGCAGCAAAATGGTCACGACGAAGGCGAGGTCAGGGGAGCAAACTTGAAACGCTGGGCGGCTTAGTAGTTTACTATGACTGTTCACTTATTCATGCTTGTTTTACACAACAGGTCTCCTTTTCCTTCGGGAAATTTATTCTTGAGGAAGAAAATGTCAAAAATATGGTGTTAATGAAAACGGTAATTAAAGCTGCTATAAGTAGTTTTTTTTATTAGGAACGCATCACATGACTACTTGCGTGTGAAAGGTGTTCCTCTTAGTGAAAACCTGTTGAGAATATTTACCTGGCTTTTCAGGTTTTCAGAGATTTACTGCCTCTTTCAAGTCTTTGTTTTGGTTTTTTGTCTCCTGACTTTACTGTTTTGGTTCAGTCTCGCTTCTCTCATCTGACATACAGGAAGCTGTTTTCCGTGTAAAAGCTCCAAAAAAAAAGCCAATGTGTGCTCAGCACCAAACAGCAAAGAAGCAAAGTTAGCAACTAGCATGAAAACACAGTGGAACATTAAGCAGCTAACAAGCCAGATATTTCTCATAGGAGTAGGTGGAGACCAAAAACAGAGCTACAAGACGATAGATATTGGACTCAACATTCATCAGGTGGACACAATTAAGTTTTAATGAGCGCTCGATGTTGCTCTGTAACTGCTGGATGTGTATATAGCTAACTGTATTAGCTAACAACGTCACCATATCAATTCAAAGGTGATAATGTGTCAGCGGTTGTGTGGTCGTGTTCACAGCTTGTTTCTGCTGCCCCATAGTGGCCAAAAAAAAAAACAGTTGTTGTGGGTTAAATATTTTCTTAACTTTTACCACCTAAAAATTCTTATAAACACGTTTAATTCTTGGGAGTTAAGTCCTTAAATTTGTTCTTAATTTTTATTCTCATCTTTAAAATTGCATTTAATGAGGATAAGTGTTGGTATTATTATTTATATTTGTTTTTTTTATATATATATATGTATATATATGGGCTGCACATAAATAGGGTTAATCTATCTGTTTTTAACAGTTATAAGTTAATTGTATTAAAGATATCTATATTTTTTTTAAAAAAGGGAAATCACAGGAAACAGTCCCTGAACTTGTCCACAATTTCAGTTTTGATATTTTTCTACTATCTCCCGAAAACCTGGAGCAATCTGTGACTCGTCTTCTAAAAATGTGCACTGACTAAGGAATTCTCACGTCGCATACTCCCACGCTGCATGATGTAAAAAAACAAAAACAAATGATACCTACAGCAGTCACATATCTTAACATCAGTTTGCCAAGTTTTTCTCTGAGAGACGCTGTCATTTGATAGGCAGCGTGTTACAGGCTGGGTGCTGCAGGGCCATTGTGTCCCATTGTAGGTCACAATGGAACTTAACACTTGACAGAGCCAGGGCTTGTTGTCAGGAGCTGAACTTGATCCTGTCAAGTTGTTCCCATTGAAGAGCTATAAAGAAAGGGCTTTGACCTTGCGGCTGTGCGAGCTCTATATCAGGCCAAATATTAATTCTCTATTCAAAGGATATTCATGTGTAATAGAGGAGCTGCTGTAGGTGTCTCTGCTTCACTGGAAACTTGTTTTGACACGTAGGTCACATGTTTCTAAAATTCTCATCCTCTCTGATGTCAGGTGAGAGGATTGTGGCACTTAACCTGGCAAGGCTGCCCAGATGACCCGTCCTGCTGCCCAGACAGATGTCCCATCCTCCGAGGCCTTTCATCCCCATCACCTCTGGCATTTTCAAAGTGACGCTTGCCTCACACACTGTTGCCCTGCAGACCACAAAAGGGGGCTTCACGTTACCCAGAGGGGCAGGTAACTTCAGATGGATAATCCTTGGACCTGGTAAACCGGTCTTTAACAAGACCTACTGTCTAAACCTGGCAACCCTGAGCTGTGTGTCATTGTGTGTTGATTGGGTGTGCATGTGTGACTCCCCTGGGCAAATCATTGTCCGGTATGTTCAGTATTTCCACCTCCGTCTGTCAGCTGCTCTCAAGAGAGAGGGAAAACCAAAAAAAAAAAAAAAAACTATAAATGTTCTTTTCTTGATTTTTTTTTTTTTTTTTTCTTGTCCAAACAGCTTGTTAAAGCTATGGGCCTTTCTGGCTTTTCAGGCATTGTGAGCCTTTTTTGGGAGATTTATGGCTTGAAAACACTGTCTGTGCATTCTTCGTACTTTATTTTCCTCACAAACGGTCTGAGTAGCTGTCCTTTGAAATGCTGCAGGAATGTAACGTCAGATGCCTCCTCAGATGCTTGTAAAGAGACAGTTAACAAACCCAGCAGCCCTGGCAGCTTGTGATGCCACTCCCCCAGCTGTTTTGACCTCGGGTGAACTCATATGCCATCTCAGCCACCACCAGGCCTGGCAAGATCCTCACACAGAGACAGCCGTCTCTCTCTTTCTCTCTGCCACTCCTGGAGCCGCTGCCACCCTCTTGTTGCCCCACTGATCCGTGCCAGCTTCCAAGCTTTTGTTTTTCTACCCGCCCTCCCCCCCCTGGTACTGGGGGCAAGATTTACAGTGGAAAAATATAGTATATTTTTCCCCCCATGTTGAGGTGGTGAGTCTGGAATGTGTGTTTGGGCAAGATTTTTGTGAGGAGTGTGAAAAAACAACAGAGCTGTAAACACCAAGGGTAGACCCAGACTGGCTTCTTTGTTCCAGATGTGGAGCAGGCACACACTATTAGTGCAGCTCCAGCCAAAAGCACTGGGCTGGAACCCAACGCACTGCCACTACTGTCCCACTGGCTGTCCATCAGCTGGGCTCTGCTTGCATCTGTGTGGACAGGTTACTGCATGATTCTGCATGCGTGTGTGCCAGCGCCCACAGTCACAACTGGTAAATGCGCACTGGAGCCGCAACCAGACTGCTGAGGAAAGTTAGGAAAAAAAAAAATCAACAATGTGTAATTTAGACATATGACCGCCGCTCTCTACAAATGAAGGCGTTTAAATCAGATGCCCCGCGTGACACCGGGCTCAGGTTGCAGCAGAGTGGCTTATACGCGTATTACGGTTAAAGGATTCCAGACGAGGCCTCCATATTCAACCAATCAATTAAAAGTTTAAGTCGAACAGTCAGCGGCAGTGGGCGATGCTGCTGTCATCCGCTGTCTGGGAACAATTATGCCAATGATGAATTCAAAGCTCGAGCCGAAAGACCAGACACACTCCGCCATTTCCCACGCAATAGCACCCACTTTTTATAGCAGGTAATTGATTGTGTTCTTTTTATTTGTTGATTTTATAATTTCTCTAATTCCTTGTTGTCCTGCGGAGAGCCTCGCGAGCTCGATCTAATTTTCTCTTCTTTTTAATTGTGCCAAATTAATTGCAAATGCCTTAATAATTAAGCTGTTTTTGTTTTTGCTTTTAAATCTACTTAATTCGCCAGTAAAAACCCGCGCTTTGATGCTATTACAAAACAATGCAGGTGAACGGTGGACGTGCATGCATGAGGTTTTTTTTTTAACCGTCAAAATTATAATTCAAACTGAATTAATAAACTAGAATAAATGAAAAATTAAAATAGAATTAAAATTAAAATTAAAATTTTGTAATTTATATTTATTTATTTTTATTTCCTTATTTGGAAACATAGTTGCAGAGACAAATGCAGATTTTCTTCTAATTAATTGCGCATTCTTTTTAATTTAACACCACTGGAAATTAATAATGGACATACATTTTTTATTAATCAAATTTTAAACTGTATTTTATTTTCATGTTTCACTTTATAGGTTCAGAAAAGAACTAAAATCATTTAAAGGTATTAAAAAAGTCCAAACTATGTGAAAACACCTACAAAAACTTTATATTTTCACAAGCAGCAGCACTTTAATATTTACATTTTTATTACACCCTTATATTGCAGACAAAAAGTGGAAAATGTATACAATCATACCTCAAATACATTAATTTAATCAGGAAAAATAAAATGAATATAATGACACACTTGTGTTAATTAGTACATTTTAATATTCATTTTAATCTTAATTAAAATTAGCATTTCTAAAAAGAAGAATTAAATGACATATATTTTCACAATTGTAGTCTTTAAAAAGGAAAAGTCCCCAGCACATATCAATCAAAGTTATGACTCTGTAGTAAAAACTTCTCACCTTAAAGCTGTCAGTTCACACCAGCAGCATGTAATTATAGTTCGTGTTTATTTTTAAAGGTAAAACTTCAAACTCCATAAACACAATAATCAATAAAGCAGTCAATCCAATTTATGGCAGGTGTCTATTTAGTACAGTGGGAACACAAATTAGAAGCATAATAAAGATTACATTACTTAATTAGCTCAAGTAAATTACATGATAACAAAGAACCCAATAAATAGGTGTGTTTCTTTTCTAATCAGCTGAGCCAGTGTGTGAAAACTTGATCTGCATCTGTGCCAAGAGCTTCACACATGAGTGATGTTGATCATGTAACACCGGTGAACTCTCTGGGCCCTCACAGGGCTGCCAGCGCACACACATATCAGCAGCAACGTGGCTGCACTTGTGGAATGAGACGCCGGCCGTGCAGATATTAGTGTTCAGTGTGTGATGGCGCCTGGAGGAAAGATTAGGGCCGTTCATCCTCTGCTCTGCTCGGGCTCCTCCTCTGCTCTCTTCTTTTTCCTGAGGCAGAAAACAGAGAAGAAAAAAAAAAGTAAATCCTATTGTTTGCGTTGGCTTTGCAGAAGGATTGGAAAACAGCTGCTTTGTACAGTTGTAGGTGTTTCAGTGACAGATGAAGGAAACTTGACTAATCAGAAAAGGATATGTTGATATAAAAGCAGAGCAGGGGAGGAACTGGGTCCATGTGGGGAGAATATTCATATCCCAAAGTCTAAAAACATACATTAAAAATCAATAGACATGATTAAATCTATATCTGGTTTTCATCTGGTTTGAAATGTGCTCTTTTTGGGGTTGTGTTTTCATGTTTCTCACGCTTGTCCACACTTTGATGCATTTTCTGGTGGGATAATTGTGTCAAAACCACACCTCAGCTTCATCATGGTGCACTGCTGAAATGGGACATGCGGGTCTTTATTCGTGTCTATTATGTGGTGAGCTGAGCCTGTGATAATAAATCCTGGCATCCTGTCGGGGTCGTGGACTGTCAGTCGATGTGCATGCGGGCCCTCGGCTCGGGCCCCAGCAACAGAGGGTTACTTGTAAAACATGATGTGCCAGTGGGGAAGATCACAGCCTCGGCAGTTGCCTGGGAATGTGCTCTCGGTTTGTACACAAAGAATGCTGTCACTCTGCATCAGAGCTGCGTGATGGACAAACTTGACGGGCGTGTGCGTGTGTGTGTGTGTGAGAGAGAGAACACACACCTATGTCAGACACACCTCTGCAGACGCATGCACTGCGCAGCCGAGTAGACGCCAGTGAGTCTGGGCTGCATTCGGGAGTGTGACTGTTTTCAACATCATCCCTTTGCGTGTATTAAGACAGCCACGGCAAGGGCTCATCCCTGCCCTATGACTGCAGGGCTCGCCTTTGTTCTTCAGCCGTAATACAGACATAATTACAAGCCTTAAAGAGCCTCCTCACCTTGCTTTCTCTCTCTCTCCCACTCTGCCTCATACATCTCTTGTGCCCACACCTTGGGCCCTTGCACGGTTTTGACACATACTCACATCCAGGACTCAATCCTCTGCATTCAGGTGCTGAAGTGCCTCACAAGAGAGCTGCACACATATGCCCATAGGCCTCTGCGTCTTCAAAGCTGCTGCGTTTGTCTTCATTTGGCCTCCCTGATCCCATTCAGCTGTCAGAAACTGTGACTTTCCTGTGAACTGTTGTTTTCCCATTGCTGACATACTGTCTAAATGCAACACTTGCTCCTATAGCAACAAAAATCTCTCAGTCACTTGGTAAAAATAATGCCACCATAATCCCAACACCAATAACGCTGTAGTAAATTCCTAATAGACAAAGCCACAGTACTGCATTCCCCCATGATATAATCTCCCAGTGAGGATTTACAGCTGTGACTGTGTGAAACTTGCGCCCACAATATGAAACTGGCCTCTCAGCAGCCTTCTTTTTTTTTTTATTTTTATTGTGACTGAAATTTTACTATGATAATAATTTGTGGCTTTGTTCTGGCTGGCTGCGTGGCTGAGGCCTGTGGGGGAATCGGGAAGCGGTCCAGCCCCCAGCAGGCCTTTTTAGAGTGCCGCTGGATTCCCAGTAGTTGCAGGCAGGGTAGGACATGACCAAAATGAAGGGGTTGGACAGCAGCTCAGCACCACGCTCAACCCACCAAACACTCTGCTTATAATTTGACTGCAGCTTCCATGTGATTTAGCTGAGATGAAATCTGTATCGACACATGGCGACTCTATTTATTGAAAATGTAGTAGCAGGATATCCACTCCTCTCTCCTCCCGCTGTGTTTTCCTCCACCTGTGGATTTACTCTGCTTGAGAGCGAGTCAACAGAGGCTGAAATATGGAGACAGGGTTGCTCTTTGAGCCTGTGGTCACCATTTTCTGCCCCCCCCCCCTTCCAAACTCCCACACACTATATCCACATGCACCTTGTGTGTGTTTTGCTGACTGTGCAGTTTGCTCCACACTCCCGCCCTCTTTTGGCAGGTTTGTGTTTGCTTTATTTTACAAAGCCTGACATTTAGGTAGAAATAATGTGAGTGACATGTGGGCTGAGTATTTTTGTTTCATGTAAAACTGGAATCAAACATCCTGTTGGACGCAGAGTCTCTCACTCTTCTGTCACCTTCAGGGTGAAATATCCATCTTCATTAGTTTTCCAGTAATCAAACTAATTGTGTGTAATAAGGCCTTCATCCTTCTGCTTTTTACAATTGTGTCATTTGATATCTATATACTGCTGCTAATTTTTAATTAGGGTTATTGCGCAACAATTACTACTTAATTTAGCTGGTGTTGAAATCAGGAGTGAGGAGTGTGACATGAGCTGTCCTTTAAACAAGCTTGAGTCAGACATGTAATGTTGTAAGGACATGGTGTTAACAACCTTGTGTCTATAGAGAGAAAAGCATATTATATTTATGGTCCTTTGATTTTTCTGCAAGACATTTTGTCTGCAGGAAATTTCCATAAGTGGATGAAGCTGTAAATGCTTGCTGCAAAATGAAACGATCAAAATCCCAAACATCAGAAAAGTGTTTCATCAGTGATCGCGAGATTTTGGAGTCACTGTGACACCTTAATAGCGCATTAATGTTTCATTAGCCGACCCCACGGCGGAAAATGATGCATTAGTCCTGTATTAAAAATCATAAATCTACCTGTTTGTCATCTACTCGATGAAAACAATACAAGGTTTCTAATAAATTGGAGAATTATTATATTATTAAAACTATTATTAAAAATAAAGGAGTTGAAACTATTTTGGCGAGAATTAAGCGCGTGAACTTTAGAAACGAAATGATGCCAAACCTAATTTTATTTGAGTTATTAACACCAGATATGATGAAGCTAATAGGTTTTATCATTTATATGTGCTCATACATTAGCCATTGCATTTGTCAGTTCCATGCATATCATATCCATAAACGCATATTTTTGGCCACACTAATTATCACACCTTGCCTCTTGTAACTCAACTAAATTGTCTTAATTGCAAATATTTTTTTAATGCTGAAAAACTAAAATAAATCTTGTTATCATTGTTTCTATAAGGTATTAAATCTCCTAACGCAGGTATGTTTTTTAGCAAATAATAGGTAATATTAAGTGTGCGCTTTAACGCATCTTAAACGACTTAAAATGTCTGCATATGATCAAATATTTTAATAATCTACAGAAGGAGGTTCCTGCTTGCTGCAGAGCTGCATCCTGTATCATATGTTAATGAAGTTAATGGTGGAGCTCCAGTGACAGCTGGCTGCTGAAGACCAATCAGAGAGCTCGCAGATGGAAGGCAGTATGTTTGAGGCTCTGCAGGCAGGAGGTGTTTGAAGAACCATGTCAGCTCCTCCAATGATGTAAAGAAGGATCCCTTTCGCTTTTATTCGATTTATTTTTTTGCCTCCTAAACAGTTGTGAACATGCACGCTGCAAGTTATTACTGCCGGGAAGTTTTTTTCACCAGCAAAGCTTTGGACTTAAGTGTGGATTTGTTCCAGGTTTTCCTCGCTGCCCGACAGAACTCATGAAAGCCTCCTCAGAGCGACGGGTTTATGGACTCGCGTATTAGCTAATGATGTCTATGGGTTTCATGCCTGACAGTCTGAATGCCTCAGATCCCTCCAAATCGGCCTTCCTAGAGTTTGGCGACGGACATCCGGCGCACCAGCAGCACTCCCCAGGACTCTCCCACATTTATCCCGTCCATGGCTTGCATGCTGCTGGGCATTCCCAGCACGAGAGCCCTTTTCCTGGCAGCGCTTCCTACGGCCGCTCTTTGGGCTACGCCTACCCCGGCGCGGTGAACACTCATCCCCCGTCTGCTTACATGCCCTACCAGCACAGCAATCACAGCAACAGCAGCAGTCTGGCTCACAGCAGATTAGAGCACACAGGTATGTGAGAAATATCGAGCTAAACTGTTGTATCAGTATGAAACTCTCATTTGAAATCAAGCGCAATTACGCACAGGGCGCCAATTTCCCTCACATTTTCCTTGTGGGAAAAAAATACTTCACTCACGAGTTAAGCAAACAAACAAAATAAATATGTTTTCCATCACATGTAATGTCTTATATTGAATGTTTAACTAAGGTGGATGTCAGCAGGCTTATTCTATCTCACTATTGTCCAAACAAGGCCTTGCATAAGCCAGCGCCTCTCAGGGATGCTCCCTCTTTACCACTCATGTTATATAATGAAGGCAGATGGTGCCATTAATTTTATTGACCATAATTTTCTGCGGGTAAGTCCAATTATAGCCCGTGTATCCTGGGCCTACCTCAGGAACTCGTGTTTTACCCTCATTGTTAGCGCACATTGACAAAACGGTTCCAGAAAACAGCAGCAGTCCTCTCATGTCTGTGTCATTTAATAAAACCAGAATCAGACCATTTATGGCCATGGGATTTTTATTAGCTTTAATATGATAGTCATTAAAATAAAAGTTACATTTTCTGGTTTCCAGGCCCTGACAGAGTTGTGTTTATGGCATGCAGAGCGCGGCCTGTGAGGCACTATATGTTTCTTGTTTGTACTCAATCAGTGCTCTGCTGTTGTTTGACATGGTAGATTTCGTTTTCTTAGAAAATCAGGAAAAAGCTTAAGTCTGCTGAAGTGTGATTTATTTTTCTCTTGACCCACAGCGGGTAATAATACAAGTTATAAATAAAAACTCTTCTCATTTCATCCCATTTTTCTTCTCTGTTCAATCTGCAAGATCGAGAGAAATCCACGCAGATTGAGAGCAGGGACATTCGTCTAAATGGCAAGGGGAAGAAAATCCGAAAACCTCGGACCATCTACTCCAGTCTGCAGCTGCAGGCTCTGCACCAGCGCTTCCAGCAGACCCAGTACCTGGCCTTACCGGAGCGCGCCGACCTGGCGGCCAAACTGGGACTCACCCAGACTCAGGTGGGCCTTCATCTCATGCAGCCAGCAGCCCCTGAATGCATCAGGAAAAATGTAGGGTGTGGGATCGAAAATATATGCACAATATTAAACCATTTTTAATGACGGTAATTAATGAGGTTGTGCGTAATAACTCCAATATTATTCAGCATATAACACAAGGCCTGCTATATTTAGCATTTAGCATTTAATTAAATTAAATTACTGGGCTACTATTTTTAATTTGACTTAAACTTAGAGCAGAGTGAATAAAAATATCACCAGGAGAAAGTGCATGTTGTGTTTGAAGGCTTGAAAAGCAAACCTCTTATTTGCTGTATTATTAAGGATCACGGCGCTTCAGGAGATCAAATGAGAAACCAAATTGTTGTGATTTGTAACTCGAGCCTTTAATGCATGCCTTATTTACTGTGCTTAATTTCGTGGCTGTATTTCCTTTGTCAGGCCTGGTCCCTGAAGTGCTCTCTGTGAATGAAGCATAACCGCAGTTACAAAATTATTAAAAGGAAAAAAAACGGAGAAATCAGCCATCACAGGCCTGCAGAATTAGGATTGTTAGCTTTTTTTTAAGTGTTTTGCAATTGTTTATTATGAAATTAAACTAGCTCCCTATAGGCTTTAATTAATTATATTTATTCGTGTTTAATTAAGATTATTTTGGATGCGTATTTGCGCGCAGTTTGTGAGTTATTTAAAAATGCTGAAATATTGCATGGGAATAATTTCACGCGCATGTGTAAACATATTTTGGAGACAAACAGGTGCACGTGTCGCTGTCAACTTATCACTCTCAAGTGGGACAAAAAAAGAGATCTTAGCTGACACTTTGCTGCTCCACTGAATTGTTTGACTGTTGTTTGAAGTTTCAAAATAAGAGATACACAAATGAATCGACTCTGTCATCTGAGCTTCCTCCTGCACATTTGTCTTAATCCCTCAATCTCAGCGATTATCTCCCACTTCTCTGCTGCCTTTGGTGCTGTTGTTGCTCTGATGTTTATAGAGTGTTTCATTTGGGGCTTTTTGATGCCATTTATGACTCTTCAGACCATTGTTCTCCGTGTAAAAATAGCCATCTTATTTTTAGAGTCAGCAGAAAGTGTGAGTGACCTACCGCAGCGTTGTGTTTTTATTTCACAATACTTTCAGTCTCGGCTTGTTGCTGTCACACTCATGCTCCATTGGACTCATAAAGCAGCGAACAATAAGAGAGCTCACTTTTAATGCATTACAAGTGCCACTCATCCATGAGGCTGAGTGGCTAACAATAGTAGTAGTAGGCCTGGGATTTGCAGAAACAACACAAAGAAGATGAGAGTTATGGGGCTTTTATTGTTCAAAATATTCACTTCAAGCCAATTCTGAAAAGAGTATTAAGTTTAATTGTGGGAAATATGCTTATAAAAATCATTTTGAGACATAATTTCCTTTATATTTCTGCTGATTGTTAACCGCACTGACAATTATGTGTAATTTCTCTTTTTTTAGGTGAAAATATGGTTTCAGAATAAACGCTCCAAGTATAAAAAGATCATGAAGCATGGCAGCGGATCAGAGGGAGAACATCTCCACAGCACTAGCTCCATCTCCCCCTGCTCGCCAGGGTTGCCCCAGCTTTGGGAGGTTTCCATGGCGAACAAAGGAGCCCAAATGCACCCAAACAATTACATGAACAGTTTTGGTCACTGGTATCCAAACCACCATCCTCATCAGGACGCGATGCCCAGGCCTCAGATGATGTGAGTGGATTGTGTTTTTGGGGGGTGTCGTGCGGGCTGCAGGCGCTCGGCCTTTATGAAGCGCACTTCACACTGAACTTGCTCCCGAGGCCTCCTCTCATAACTGAAATGTGTGTTTAATAGATCTTGTTCAGATTCTTTGTATTTCGTGTGCGTTTTTGAATTTTCACAGCAAATTTCAACCAGGCATTAAAAAAATATATTTTTTAGATTCGTCTTAATGTCACTGCAACTTCTGGCGCACGGCCTCAACTCACTGAAATGTGGACTTAAGTGTGTGTGCAGTTTGACAAGAGACTCTGGATTAAAGGCATTTAACAACATATTTTGTCTGTTAGCAGAGTTTCAGCTGCATGGTCCAACAAATTCTGAGCATTATGCAAATAAATAGCTGTTGGATTGACATTATTTTGTTGGATCTCTTGTGTTTGTTTTGGTTGCTGCTTTATCAGTCAAATGTTTTCACTGTCAGGTATTTTGAAAGTCAAATAGATGAGCGTGTGATTTTTATTTATCAAACCGTACAAGAGCCGCTGACTGCTTACGCAGGTCTAGAGTAATAGCAACCGGACTCATCTGCGAGGCTCTCGCGAAGAAAAGGCGTTTCTGATCTGTGGATAAAATACAGTATCTCGAGTCTGGCTCGAGTCAGCTCAGTACAAATATTTCATAGCTGAGACATCAACTGTCTTGTGTCCATCAACAACCTGCAGATCTGCTCTGATTTTGCCAGTCAGGTTTTGTCAAAACATCAAAACACCTGCAGATTGATTCGTGATGACAAGAAAAAAAAATGGTTCCTCATATCCTATCCACAGTCAGTTTTAGCTTTCATGCTTTAGACTTATACTTCAAATTTAAAGCCAACAGGTTGCCCATAAATTAAAGAAAAAAATAGTTCCAAGCATGGTAAAACAAAGAGGATGTGGGGTGCCACCTTTACGCACGGTGTTTGTGTGCGATGTCACTTTTACGCACGCACAAATAGGCGATAACGACTCGTACCTTTCAAATTGTTTCTTTGAATTTTAAAGTCAGGGTTGCAACAAGGCAGTGTTATATTTCTTTTTTTTTTAGATATCTAGGATACATTTTTCTATTTAAAAAATCCATCGACAGGAGGACTTTTTCGTCTACTTTTAAAAAGGGCCCATCTTTTTTCACCACATGCCGTGAGGAGAGGGGAAAGCACGTGCGAACCAGCGTTTTAACGATCTCCCCCTTCACCCTCGCCCCGAGTGAGCTCAAACAGAAAACTCGCCGTTGTCATAATACGATGACAAATGGCTACGCCATCCCTCTAATAAACTTGCGCCTGATTTACAGTCGTTTGCACTGATTTGCACATTCTGGCACTTCCACTGTTTAAACACGGAGAATTAGCTATTTATATCTTTGCACACACACTGGCCAAATCTGGGCTGATGCCCTTGATTAGATTAGAGGCTGAGTCTGATTAATGAAGCCTTATAGTGCCTTAAAGAAACATCCAGCGACTTCTTTTTGTCTTTTTCATTTATCACGCTGCTGCCTTAGCTGTCTGGCAAACATTAGGCACAATTTGTCTGATGTCACCCACACAGGGATTAGAAAAATAATCATATGTGCTGTTTTAAGGGAGATATTCTCTCCTAATATTACTAATAATACTGGGAATCTATTAAAGTGCAGTATATTTTTATTTCAGGTGTTGCTCTTCATGTGTGATGTCATTTTAAAGGGTCATGACGCCCAGTCTGTAAGGGTGTTCATATATCATGCTTCAGCAGAGAGCTTCCTGAAACAAAAACTAGTTTTAACCAGCTCAACTAAATGCCAATAAAATAATTTATAACTGTAATTGTGTACATGTTACTGAAGCTTAACAGCAAAGCCACTCTGAATACTCACACATCTTGTTGCATTCTAAATGAACATAGCCACATCTAACATGCAAGCTGCTATGACCACTGTGTCAGCAGTCACACAGGCTACATACAGTCCTGTCTTACCTTTAGTCAGAGCCTTGTTCAGGAGGTCTAAAGCCTGCAGTGGTGTACCCCTGAAGAACAAAAGCCACATCAGAGTCTTGTGTTTTCACTCCTCCAAGCTGATTTTCTCACATAACGACAAGCATTGTGTTACATTAACATCTCCTTCTTTATATATATACACCCCTCGTGCCCTTTTTCCTCATTCCTGCATCATTATGCGCCTTGTTAAACATGCAGGCCCGGGGAAGAAGAGGCAAGTGACGGGGCATCAGGGAAAATTATAGGCAATTTCACATCTCCAGATTAGAATAATGGCTTGTGGAGTTGGACAGACAGAGTAGGACCTTTCAAACGGGGGGCCAATTATCATGCAGGCAGATTGAAGGGGAAAGTGAAAAGGCTCCTCGTGTAACAGACAAGCAAAGAGGAGGGGACGCAAGGCTGCGAGATGGGTTGAAGGGTAATGATAAAGGCAAATCTGACTGTATCAACGCTGCGGACGCTCGCAGTTATCAGATACCGAGGTGTCTGATGGGTTTTAATTCCAGGATAGCAATAAGAAGGGAAATAGCTTGTAATTAAATCCCAGTTGCTTTGAATGGGCGAATGGCAAAGCAGGTCTCAGGGGTGATTATTGTTATTAACTTGAATGATCTGACATCTTGGGTAATTGTGAGCAGCTTCTCTGTAAGAGAGGGTGAATGCATGATTTGGTTTCATCTCAAGGAAGGGTTGACTTAGTTTTGGGCATGATGCACACACACACACACACACACACACACACACACACACACACACACACACCCCGGGGGTTAAAGGATGGACAACACACACACACTGAGAGGA
>JAPZEB010000014.1:18511561-18540502 GCA_029783705.1 Chaetodon striatus | reverse complement strand
ACTGTGACAGATGCCTCTGTGTGTTGGTGTCTAATGTCGAGGTCACTTGTATTTGACAAGTTGGGGGGGAGAACAGGCTGGTTTCCCCTACATTAGAATGAGCCGTTTATATCTACAAAGGGAGCGGGCCCTCGTCTACGGAGATTACCATGTCGTGCCGCTGTGTTTCTATAGTAGCCCAGAATGGACAAACCAAACACTGCCTATAGATAGGGTTATTTGTGTTTTTGTGTTAGCACCGTAGTTAGCAGCCCTTCTGCGTCAAGAGCGTCGGATAAACCTGGATTTTTTTTTACGTAAAAGTTGCTTTATTCAGTGCTTTTACCTTTTTAAATCCATTTGTTTTGGAGAGGATGAGACCTCTGTGGATTCAGCTCCTGGTATTAATCTCCTTAACAATGAACACTGAGGGAATTCTAACCAAGAGAAGTTTCAGTGCTCACTGCTAGACGCCCTAAACCCCCTACATCTCACACACTGGACCCTTACCAAACATGCAGAAATGCCATGCACCAGCAAGACTAACACATATTTATGTATACACCTACTACCTGTTTGCACTGACAGGATTTCTATAGCAACACTGAGAGCTATGTTTAACCCCCTACACACAAAAACCCAAAGGGATCCCCATCAGCGCAGTAATGCGCACATAATCCTACAATCATACACCTACACTGCAGAGGATGTTTAGACTTAAATTATGAGGGGGACGGGGACACCACAAAAACAAACTCCGCTCATTGCTTTCTACGCCCCCGCAAGCATCAACGCAATTTCATCTCCCTTTGAAAACTTCAAGGCAGCAGCGTGGAGCTCCTTGAGATAATGAAGCACCACCGGCTAGTTTGTGCTGATCTGATTGAATGGTCGGCTCGCTCGGGGAGTCAGGGCACTCTCGTGAGTGGGAGAACTGGAAGTCTATTAACTGTGAACTCTCTCTTTCTCTCCTCCTCTCTCCTTCCTTGGTCTTGATTAGAGATAAAAAGAGAAAATGGCAATGAGTCAAGGACTCTGAGCCATCTGTGTAATGTTGATCTGTGAGTCCAGACAGGCAAAATCACCTGATGCTTTTAACTTCCACTCCTCTTTCATGAGTAAACTCTTGTCAGTCTTTCCTCCAAATGTTTCCAGATATCTATTAAGTACACGCTCTGCAAAATGCATTATCCAAACACTGACTTAACATGTACAGTATAATAGCACAGAGTGAAACCCATCAGAAAACTACAGTAATTGGCTTTCACTGCCAACAGCGCAGCGCTCCCATCCCTCCTGGCTAAAAATACTCCACTCGATCTGGGATTTCTCTGGAACAAATGATCGTTCCAGCCTCCCAGCGGTGTTGTAACTTGGCTCTGCGATGGAATCGTGGCCTCGCTGTTCTCAGGCTGCTTCACACCAGGACAGTGCAGCGTGCTGAGGTGGTGTGTGTTGTTCAGGTAAGGCCTGGGTAATGTGTTCCCAGGGGTCCACAGCTGCCAGAGGAGTCAAAAAGCTAATGGGAGACACATGTGACCAGATGTTAAAGGGCATGCCCTTTTCCTCCAAACATACACACATGCACAAAGACGTATCCAAAACACCTTCTACAGATAAATGCTCCCCTGCAGAGCTGCTTCCACCCACACTGGCTCTCCTGTGAGCTGAAACACAGAGTGGGTTCACTGCTATCGGCCATCTGCAGCCTCTAATGGAGCACTAATGACACTTGTCTCTCTGTAGTCACGCTCAACAGTTTACACACTTCCTTCACTAATTCACTTGCATCCTGTTGCATGTACATTAGGTAATCTTAAATTTAACATCAGCTCTGTTGTCCTTTTAGCAAGTGGTATCTCACACTTAAATAATAAAATACACATTTATTTGTACATCCCATCCTGTAAAATGGAACAGAGAATTTAGTTTAAGAGTTGAGCAATGAGTCAACAGTCCATCACCTCTCAGTGTAGCTGTACTTTGACAACATGATCATACTGTCCTATATATTAGTCCTGTTACAAAATTCTGATCAATCATATTACGCAAAATGTAAATGAAAAAAACAAGTAGTAAAAGTTTTTTTTAGGATCAATGTGTTACAGTAACATGTTGAGAGTGCATTAAAACTAGCTAACTAGCGAACACAGACACTGAAACAGCTTGAAGTGATGGAGAAATGGTTGAAATTGCTAATGGATTAAGAGTTCAGAAAGCTAAAAGTAATGGTAAACAGTTGAAATAATTAGCTGAAAGTACGAATGTAGAATGGATAAACAGTTGAAATAAAAGTAATTAATAAATGGTAAAACAAAAGCTAAATGGGGGAGGCATGTGTGCTTTTTTTAAACACCGGAGAGGGACTCTTTATTTTTATTTATTTATTTTATATGTATTGGCTTAGCAGAGGGACATACAACTCTAAATGGTTGTATTTTTTATTTGTTTTTAAATCATCGAAACCCCAAGGGCATTTTTTTCTTTCTTTAAATCACCGATATTACACTATTTATGATATCAAGAAACTGTAAAAACAAAATTTTCTGTCAGTCCTTGAACACATCATGAACACTTAATCAGGAAACATGATCAAATTAAACCTTAAAATAGCAATTTTTTAAAATCAAAATTGCTATATTCTGAATGTCTCATTTAAAATGTCAGAAAAAAGAAACTGTTTGCACTGACCAGATCCTGTACAAAAAAAGCTCCACAATTTTGTTTTCAACCTTTAAATTTTCACTTTCAAACATCAAAGACTGAGTTTTTTTTAATCTAATATCGTCCACCATTCCAAGTTACTGATATTACTCTGGCTGGCCACTGCTGCCACTGCTGTGTACACTGTCTTTGGGAAAATGGTTATTAAATGCACATGTTGTTAATGCTTGCTGTGTTAATGTTGTAATGGCTGTGTGTTTGCTAGAGTGTGTGTGGTGTATAGGCTTATTTTATTTTGTTGTTTTGTCTGGTAGGACCAGTGATGGCTGACTGTCATGCACCCATGTTCTGCTGAAATACACACACAGCTTGTGTGATGATGATGCAATTTGTGGGGAGGATTTGCATTTTGCTTAAGAAATTAGGAGTTTGTTTTGGTGATGACTCACTCCTGTTGTCTGCTTATTGCATTGGCTCAACATCTATATCTGGTTTGAATATAAAAAAATATTGTTAAGGCCTATTTATGGTTGAGGGAGAGTTATATATTTCCCCAGTCACTCAGGAAGCCTTAAGGAAAAACATTTGTGGCTTTGGAGAGGGTCAAGATTTAAAAAAAAACAAAACACCCCAGCCACCGCCCTCGTCTGATACAGCACAGTCCCTTAGCTAAAAGTAACAGATACACAAATGCAATAGCTAAAATGGTATACATTAAACAGTTAGCTGAAAGTAAAAGATAAATGATTTAAAAAAAAGTTTAAAGTAGTAGGTCAAAAATCATCATTAATGTGATGAATTTCTTTGGCATTTTGCCTCCATTTGCCATATTGTAATATATATCAGAAAAATACTCTAACTAACTGTACTATATTAATTTCAGCCATATGTCCCGGTATTGTAATTGGACCTCCCGATGTTAGCACATTCTTCAACAAGTATCCAGTCTGTAGTACGTTTGAATGCAGGGATGTAAACAAACAACCTCCTGGACGGAGACAACAGGCCTCTGACCCGGACAGCATTCCATGTCAATCAGCATTTGCAACAGTGCACTGCGCTAATTGAGTGGTCCGGTCCAACTTGGATGTGAGCACCGCCAGACACAGAGCTGGACAGTGTCAGCCTAACAACCCTTAGTGGGTGTGTCTGTTCTTTTATATACGTAGATTTATTTACATAGAAAAGATGTTCTCGTCCAGATCTGATGCATCCTCTGTTAAAAATTCACTTCCAAATATCTTTCCTATGTATTCTACATTGTTGCACAACATCTACTCCTCACTCTGATGCCTCTCTTTCTCCTCTGCCATCCCACGCTCCTCTCTCCGTCCATCACCTCCTACTAGTCCTCTCCATCTTTTCCACTCAGCTGGCACAAACACCAGACACTGCACAGAGGCATCCGTACAAGTGTCCCCGTCCTGGCAACCCCAGCTTCATTGACAAGAATGCATCTATTCTCCAGCTCCACTTTGCCAAGAGTGGATGAGTGAGAGCGGCTTGTAGAAACAGCTGTTCATGGAGTGATCAAAAGAAAGAGGGAGACTTCTTTGATTACTACCTCTTTGTTCGGCCTCCACTCAAACTTACGTATTCACTAAGGCCGCTCTGAGTGGGCCACCAGCCAGGGGAATGCACATGGCAATAGGATGCTTCTCTGAGTGAGATTATATTTGTATCTATTTACAATTTAAAGCCATCTGCTGCAGCACAAATAAAAACATCACTTCCCAATTATTCAAAGTATAATAAGTGGAAATATCTCAGTCTCCCATGACTCTGAATGAGTCCCTGCGGCCTCACAGTTCATCTTGACCCTTCACCCCTGTGTGACAATCTCTTTTGGTGCTTATCACTGCACAGTGAATATGTAGCCTTGGTTACAGCTACACTCTCCTTGAGTCTGCGGGGTTGAGATGCCCTCTCCCAGGATTCTCACAGGAAGCTCCACCCTGATCCAAGCATGTTTGTTTTGGCTCAGACTGAAACGCATGGAGGACTAGATGAAACCGCTTCCTTCTATCTGCTGATTATCTGGACTCTATCTGCAGGCAGGATGACACCAGTTCTCATTTCAGCACAATCAAATGCATTTTCTGGTGTTTGTAGCGAAGCTTGACCTCCAATTTGCGTTCAGCGAAGGCCACAGCGATTCAGCCTGATCAAAGTCTTCTTAAAGTGGTCAGAGTAGGTGTCAAGAGAAGTGGCTGTGACACAGACTCTTGCGGCCCTTCATGGTTCAGTTGTGATCTTCACGACATTCATCTTAAATGCATAAACATCTATGTATAATAAAGCTCAGTATTAAAGTTCAAGTAAGCCATTTTGTAAACTTTATGTAAAAGATTAACTATAATAATAAAATATTAAATGCAAATTGTTTCAACTGCCACAACATCAAGAGGCTAATCTAAAGGTCCTGACATCCAGCACATTTGAATAGATGTTTCTCGCAAACCAAATTCAAATGCCCAGAACAAATGCACTCAGATGCCTTCGACTGGAAATCTTTTGTAGGCAGGAAAATCACAGAAAAGTCTTGTGTTAGACATCCACCTACTTATTTGGTGGGCTTGTTAACACAACGTAGAAAGCTGTCATTTTTCTAGGCATGCCTGAGCACGGCAGATTTCGGGAGTTCCCGCTCTTCCCCCCTTTTCCTCCTCAGCTCACACAGAAAAACTCCACCATGGCTTCTCATCTCCATCTTATAAACTCGCAGTCATAGTCTGTAAATCAAACGTGGCAGAGTGAGTCAATCAGGTTAAAGGAAAGTACGTCAGTCTACAGCCGCCCTTATCCACCTGACTATGAGTAAGTTTCTGCATAAATATTTAGCCCCGGGACGTGAGTGTCCTCCCTCCCTCCCTCCCACCACCTCTCCCTTGTCTCCTGTGCAGGTTTTGTACTGAATCCGGTGTCCTCAGGGAAGTGATGATTACATGAAGTCTGGTCCAGGAAACAAGGGATATACACCAGTAATTCCCAACCCCTAGTACTTGTACCTTAAGAGGTACTTTTGCAGTTGCTTGGGGTATGTTGACAGGCTGTGGAGAAGCTGGAGTAACTTGAATAAAAGAGAGAAAGAAATTACATTTTCAATATATCCTTGTTATGACATATTAAGGAGAAATTTCAGTGGGTTTTATGTCCTCAGCGATGTGTGTTTACCATGGTCATTATGTTGAAGTCACCCACCGACAGCTTACATTCCACTAATATAATACTTTTGAAACTTGCATCCCTAAATTTGCAGGCAAGACAGTTTTCTTGACTTTAGACATCTCAACAGAGGCTAACTGGATTTTGTTAAACAACCACCTCTATTCGTTCTTTTGCAATTTGAACTGCGAAGATAACCCTCACCAATCATTTAATATGTTAAATATCAAGAGACACACATGCTCAAAACCCAACAAAAGGCTCGACCACCAATTTTAACTTACTTGGTGCTTCTCAAAGTCAAAGATGCTTCCTTGGTAGGATGAGTCAGGTCCCACAGAGGCTAGCATTTGGTGAACACACCTTGGAACAGGCTATTGGGTGCCCAGGTGTGCGTCATTGAAGAGGCCCCGCCTTCAATTATGGCAGATTGAGTGAAAAGAATTGTGGGTATGTCGTGCTTGCTGAGGATACACACATGCATCCTGAAAAATTCTCTGAATGAAGGACTTGAATGTGATGAATGTGAAGTACCCTTGACATTGGCACAATCCTTTGGTGGGATGTGACGACGTAGCCTCCTTGAAATTCAGACGTTTTTATGGTGCTTCCTTGAGTTTGAGAAGCACCAACTGCGATCCTGTGAGTCTCTTCCTTCAATCCATAATTTGAAACTTGCAGGAGCAAGTTTCAAATTACAAACCATGTGGATTTAAACACCTTGGGAACACAGGGCCATAGGAACATGGAAGTTTTTGATCCACATCTGTCGCTGTTTCTCAGTGAGGTTTTATTTATTTCTCCCCTCTACATCCCACTTTTGTCTGACATTTATTTGGCCCTTGTTTTTCCCTAATTTAATTGGTCAGAACAGCCATAAACAGTGCAAATCATCGGCATTTGTACAGTGTTGCTAGCTGTTGCCTCCAGTTTTCTGCCCTCCATCCTGACAGCGCACCGACATATGACGTCATATGGAAAGAAGCTATCAGCATGAACATAGCTAAAAAAAAACAAGGCATAAAGCAATGTATGATGGTGAAAAAAAGCTTGCAATAGTCAACGTAAAGTAATGGATAAATGGAGAAAAAGCTATAAGTAATGACTTAGAATCTGAAATAGCTAAATTGTTGGAAAGAGCTGAAATGAATGGAAAACAGCCTCGATGTAGGGGCACTTGAGTTTATCTGACAGGGCTGTGGGGGGTCTTACAAATGTTGGAAACCACTAGCCTAGAGCATCTTTCAATAGATTTATTAATTGAAAATAAATGTAATGAAATGAAAGCTTGCATTGTGCATACTCACGAGTACCACAGCTCCCTCTGAGCGCTTGTTCATTACGACAACGCTCATCTCAGGTGCTACACTTGAAGGCTACTACCACCCACAGTGTTGCAGGCCACAGTGTGAGGGACACTGCCCCTAGACAGGCCCCTCTGTGTTTGCCTTACTGCTGAGACCCTGCCAGTGTCCCTTGCTAATGAATGGACATTTAATGATCTGAGAGGGCCATTCAATTGAGTGGAAAATGTGCAGGTCTGTAGAGTACAGCTCCACTTGTCGTAGGACACAAAGGGCTCGGCTCTGTATTCACACACACGTTAGAGAGGGATGGAGCGGATTCACACGCTGGCTCGAGTGGCGGCTGAACACACACATGGCATGCATGGCAGTTTTCACACACTTAAGCACAAATCCCTAATGTGCTGTGTTTGACACAGACATTGCAACACTTCTCTGAGTAAAGTCTTTCTAATGTGAATTATTGTACAAATAGCAGTATTTTCGTCAGAAAAAGAAACATCACCTGAACACACAGACTTTTATTTTTATTTTCATTTATTTCAACTCAGCACCAATTAAATCTGAACCATCTGCCATCCTCTGCACACTCACAACAAACAAAAGATATAGACCACAGGTTCGGCTGTCAAAAACCAACACACATGTGTTCAATATAAACCCATCCTTTTATGTTCCAACATTTACTTGCAGGTCACACAAGCCTAGCCATAAACAAAAATGGCACCATGTGGTTACAGAGCATCCACTGCGAACAGCCGCTCAAAAGACGACAGGAAAAGAAATCCGCAGAGTGTTTATAGGAGGTCTAAGGGATGACCAGCGAAGTTTGCAGGGGTCGGGCGACGAGACAGCCTATATGCTGCGCAGACAGGAAGGAGGCTTTATGAGGAGCATTGTAAATCATAGCAACTCCCTTTACCACAGGAGGGAGGACGAGCGATGTGGGAGCAAGCTAGCATTGTGCTTGCTGGTCAGATTTACTGCAGTTACCCTCCAGATTGTGTCATTATTCAATGGTCTGTCCACCAGATTACATTAGGCCTGGTCACAGCACCATGCATCAGATTTACTGCTCTATATATTCACCTATTATCCAGGGTGAAGAATAGCGGGGCTCTTGATAATCGGATTAAGTGAATGTAGATAGGAATATAATCATCCAGTCTGTCAATGTGGCAATGTGACTCTCAGACACAATTGTAAGCCAATATTCCCCGTCCTTTCATGATATCTCATCGCCAAAGATAAGATTAACTGAAATAACGTGTCACCACATGTATGTTTTTTTCTGCTGTGTACCCATAAAAGTGATGCAGCCCTCTCTGAAAGAGGCTGTTTAGGTCCAAGAGACAGAAAGCTGCTCCTTTGGTAAACATTACAGACAGGCGATGGTGTGGGCTTCACAAGCTTGTTAAGTATCAAGTTCTGAGTTAATGTGTCCCATGGGAGGAGGGGAAAATCTTGACTAGGGTGAAATGCCCTCCTGACCTTTTCAAGCACATGCAACAGCCAATAAGCAGTGTGGTCTGAGGTGAAAACACAGACCTGTTATGACTGAGCTCTGGCTAAAGGTCAAGCTGGTGTCACTCCCCAGCGAGATAGCCCCTCTTAATAAGATTTATATTTTCTAGCTGACATACACTACTGGATAAATAATAAATGTATAGTTTTAGGCATTTTTTGGGCGGTTATTGCGTCTCAATCTGTCAGACTGAGAGCTCATGCCCAAGGTTATCAGTCTTCTGGGCGCAGGGCCAGATCAAACCCAGCCTCCCCTCAAACATTTCTCTCTTTACCTATGACTCCTCTGCACAGAATTGTTCATTTTGAACAAAAGTGTCTCTACGGGCAGAGACAGGAATGCTGTGTGAAGTGACTCCCTTTTTAATGATTAAACATTGCAGAGAGTGCACCATTGTGCAGCCAGTCTTTTAATTTCATTTTCAAGCTTAATAAATCATTAATCCTATCACGCATTCCTATCACTGTTAATGTGACGTTTCCATAAAAGGTTTGTAAATGAAGTACTCAGCTCTAAGTGCATTTTTAGCAAGTTGTGAAGTCTTACTTGCAATATTTTTAAAATGTTCTGAGACTGTGAGTTGTTGTGCATAACTTTCTGGCGTGACACCACTTGGTTCAAGCCAAGCAAATTTGTAACGGAATAGTCTGACACTTTGTGACAAATGCTTATTTGCTTTCTTGCTGATAGTTACATTCAAGAACCACTCATATCTGTATAGTAAACTACAACCAGCAGCCAATTAGCCTAGCTTAGCATAGAGACGTAGCATAGCCAGACCTATCTATCACTTTGTTTTAGCACTGTGCCAGCGCCATAGAGAAAGGTCTGGCTAAACCCATCATAATTCCGCACTAAGGGAAAAAATGCTCTGGGTTGTTTGTATGTCTTATAACCAATCACAGTTGTCTTGGACGGCACTAAACCCAGGATGCACTTGTTTTGGTGGAACATCTGCATGTGGGGAGATGAGCCCTGGCATGAATATGGCTTAATCCATGCAAAAGAATATGCTATACAAAACAAAAACAGAGAGTTTTGGTGCGTAGGTTGCTAGCTCTGAGGTTATTGTTGTTGTTTTATGCACAGTGCTAAAAAAAAGTGTGGAGATATGCATGGGTGGATTGTGAGAAAATAGACCCCTGGGCATAGACTTGCAAAAGGCTCTACCACCTCGGCTATGTAGGTGCAAGACAAACAGACTGTGCTGGCTTTGCCTCTTTTTGTTGTTGTTTTGTGTCTCTTTGTAGTTGTCAGCATCTTTTTGTGCTTTTGTGTCCTCGTGGTTGTCTTGTGTTTCTTTGTAATTATTCTGTGTCTCTTTAAGGTCATTTTGTGTCTTTATTTGTGTCTTATTTGGGTGTTTTGTTTCTCTTTGTAGTTTCTTTGCATCTCCTTTTGCTGTTTAGTGTCTCTTATAAGTCATTTTGTGTCTCTTTGGGGTATATTTGTATCTTTTGGCCATTTTGTGTCTCTTTGTATTTTCTTTGCATGTCTTTGTTGTTGTTTTGTGTCAGTCTTAAGGTCAATTTGTGTCTTTTTAAAGTTCCTTTGCATCTCTTCGTAGTCAATTTGAGTCTCTTCAATAGGTGTAATTTTGAGTGACATTTTGCGGGTCAAGGCCAGAGGGCCCCTGACACCTTGGGCCCCAGTAATCCATCCATGAAAACAGGTCTGGCTATGCAAGACTGGTTTCATGTGGCAACGGGGATTTTGAAAATAGCAATGTGCAGATAGTGTAAGGGGAGCAGAATTCTGTCTAAAACACGTTGAATAATAGACTTTGAGTGAGTCAAACTAAACCATAGGTGGCAAAATCAGCCTATACCAGCACCTCTGAAGCATACAATACTCCTAGAGTCTTGTAAATCAAAAAATTTTGTGCAAATTAGACAAATGCGAAGCAATTTTTGTGAACTATAGAGGTGTAAAATTGATTTTCCTAGACAGAGCCAGGTTTCCAGTCTTTGTGCTAAGCTAAGCTACCTGGCTATAGCTTTATATTTAGCAGATATATCAGAATGTGGTATCAATCTTCTCATCTAACTCTCGGTGAGAAAGCAAGTAAGCCTATTTCCAAAATGTCAAACTATCCCTTTAACACAAAGAACAACAAACTGAAGGGTTCATTGTTATGCTGGGAGTATTGTATTTACAACATGGGTTTGTGTAACAGCTGTTTTGTTTCCACAATCCAGTGAATACGTCCCGCTGTCTGCCATCGCTCTATCTGTCTGCCTGAAAGCTAAGCTGAAAAACAGGTGCCACTGGACAGTGGGAGAGTGTGCAGAGCCACGCCTTCCTCCTCAGGCTATACATTCCTACACTTAGCACGAACTGGAGACCTGAAGAACAGCGAGACCTTGTGTGGGTCCCAAACCCCTGCTGCATTTCCTTCCTGCCACACATAACACCAAACACTCAAAGAACATGCACATGTGGATGCTGACATACAGCCCCCACGCTCAGATGAACAAATGTGAACATACACTCACAGACGTTTACACACATGAATGGATAAATGGAGGGAATGAACAGGGAAAAGAAATGCTTAGCAACCTAGAGAAGTCATAAAACATAATTTTTTACATGGAGAGACATTGTATGGAAAGGTATCGCATGACAACAGGCCAGTTGTTCCATATAGTACGAACATATGTGGTCCAATGGGGGCTGTGATAATGACAATTCCGTCCTGTTTAACATCAAGTTGAATCCCAAGATTTGTTTAAAAATAAGTTTGTCCCTCATGAAATACAAGAACTTGATATAATGTGGTGTGTTTGGAGGATGATTGAAATAACATATATATTTTTGCAGTCTATCACCCCTCCCTTCATACCAAAACTGATTGGTAGAAAAGCCAGCATCAGTTGTGTCCCTGCTGTTGTGCACATGTGTTAGGAGACATATGGCTAATATGATTGTCCCCTCACAGTAGACTGTTCTGTTTCTATGCCATACTGTGATCTCTGTCTGTGGAAACACAGGCTGTAAATTGACTGGATTATTCCGGCAAAAGTTTGGTATATGGAACATAATGACATATTATTAGATTTGGCTCATGTATTATTTATATTTTGTTCTAAAATTAGATTACATTGGTGCCAGACATTTGAGGTTACAGCAGGGAAATGTGGAGTTCTTTGTCTTGTCTCTAAAGTTCACTGATATTCAGCAATTTAGCCAAGTGCCAAAGCTGAATGAAAGTTAACCCTTGTCTTCACAGTGGGACAAAAAAGCAGCATTGTTTTAAAACTGAGTATTACTAGGGTTACTGTGCGCATGCGCAGCCTGTGTCTGCGTAAATGTGCGTATGTTTCTGTGGTAAATTCCTGGTTTGGTGGACAGGGATGAGCAGATCGTGTTTTATGCTTGTGAAAGGTCATCCGTGCCCAGCAAGAATCCTGGCTGGACTTTAAACAGACCACACTGTCTTCCTCCACAGACTCTACCACCGCTCAGAACATACTGGCTTCATAGCAACTCCCAGCTCCATGGCAACGACCGGCTCTGTCGTCGCCGTGCAGCGAGGACTCGGTGTGAGAGCGTGCTGTGTTTCATATTCAACCAATGTCCTGCTCTGTATGTCATGTTCGCCAGCCTTGCTAATGTGGATTAATATTCATGGAAATTCAACACGAGGCTGACATCCAGTTATTTTGAGAGCGTTTTTTAATGTTGTTTAATGTCATGTTCACAAGGCTGTTTCTGTAGTTCTCACATGGGTGTCTGCAGTCTATTTGAACCCACTGCCTGAAGACTTAACACAAAGCCTACTGAATAAGTAACCAGAGATAAGAGTAATGAGACCATTATTAGAGCACGCTGATGCACTCAGTCTATACATTTGCTCTGCCCTACAACAGCCAGTCCATTTGCATTATCAGACATTCACATCAGGAGCTCCACATAGCATAGCGTCTCATCAGCCCTCAGCACTGTTTCAAAGGATGCCTTGAGAGGACTCTGTGGAGCCACTCGGGATATACGACAAACCACAAAGCAGCAGGAAAGTTGAGCAGGAAGATGTTATAAGTATGTAGGCTTAACCTCCTCAATTAAATGGATATTATGAGGCAGAAAGAAAAACATGGGCATAATGAGAAGAGGAATAAGAGGGGATTCTGTTATTTTCCTGGGATGGAAGTATGGTGGGTTTGGTGAGGAAAAAACAGGAAACTGGGAGATAAATTGCAAATTACATTCCATGTGTGTTGTGTGGGTTAGGGCTGGAGGGTTGCAGAGCAGAGGACTCTGGGGGCAGCAGCAACTGCACTTGGGTCTTTGTCCTCATGGTTCACAGAGACCGGTGTTGGCTTACAGCTGGGTCTGGGGAATACTCATTTAAAGGCCGGAACTAATTTTTTTCTCTGCTGTAACGCTGGGTAGGGACTGAAAGTCAACTTGCTGCTGTTGCGTTGCACTGTATAAATTTACATTACTAGGCAACTCTAGTACGAGTATAGAGATGAGTGTAACAGTGATTTACAGCTGGCTGTCAGTGCAATTACACACCTTCTACAAGAGTGTATCTTTTTTCTGCAAATAAAGAAGAAGAGTGTAGTTTGTCAGTATCAGCTGTCACTTTTCCAGAGTGACACTTTTCAGATGTCAAAAGGGCGGCTCTAAGGCCCAGAGGGGCTAAGGATCAGGTGCTCTTCAGCCCTTTCGATCCCATAGAGAAATAAAGGGGTAGGTCAGATTGCTAGTCTGCTGTGGTTTGGTTGCTTCAAATTCCTCTCTGCTAATATCTCTCTCAGGACGTTTGTCTTGTGTCGAGTCAGGGCAGTCAAGCTGTGCCTTTATTTGTGCGATCGCATGGATCTGTTCTACGTCGGTGCTGCAGCAGATGCATGTCATGATAAGGCAACGACAGGATGTTGACACTGTATACACTGGCATGTTGTGCGCTCACCTTTGGGCTGAAAAGCATTTCACGTTGGTAGATAATATGAAAATGCAAACACATAGTTTAAGCCTAGATTACCAACGGAAACATGTGAGATTGTTCACGTGACAGACAAGAGATGTGAGCTTCAAGATTATGAGTGTTGCATTATAATCAGTAGAATGCACCTTAACTTGTTGACTGTAATGTGTTTTCTGTGTTGTTATATGCATACCTCTTGTTTCCTGTTATGAAAAGAGAAGTTACATGTGGTTTAGAAGTGATATGATGTATAGTTTCACAATTTGACACAGAGCAAGCACATAAATACACATAAAGAGCATCAACACCTTTATAAATACAGGCAGTGTTTCTTGAAGCACACACAAATCTTTCACAGTTGGCCTGTGGAAGGTGCACAGTGAGCTGCATTCCCATAGAGCATTATTTCACTGGGGAATGGAGGAGAGATTACCTCTGGGTGAGAGAAACTCCTGGAGCGTGAGGAGATGCAGAGTGGGAGCTCGGCTCATCAATTAGAGGAGGTCAGCGATGCCAGATGTAAGCCAGGAGTCAGCCAATAAAGCAGGCACGGTGAAAGATCGCACATTGCTGTGAAGATACACGCAAACGGAGGAGATGGAGCTGCTGCTGGTCTCTGGACACCAGGGGGTTCCTGAGAGAGATAGACAAAAAAAAAGAGGGGAAAGGAAAGGATGCTTTAAAAAACTCTGGCCTGTTCTGTGAACTCTCTAAGGGGATTAAGGGTTTAATGAATTGCCTATTGGAAGCCATAAGTTCGAGCGATAGGCAGTGAAGCGAGGCAGGGGGTGGCTGTCACAAGAGTGCTCATGTGAGGGCGGTCCATGCGTCTATTAGTTGACTTGGAGGAGTATTGACATGAGGCCTGACTCTCAATATAGTCCCCCCCATACAAAATGTGCTCTTATTCTAAGCTAACGCAATTTAAACATCATCCAGCTTAAATAAGCTTTTGTATGCTCTTACTTGCAAGTGATGAGTGCAAAAAGTTCAACAGCTGAAATCATTTCAGAAACATTAATATCATACTGTGTTGATGTTTGTTGAGAGAGCACTTTACTAACTTACATGTAATATCTAATGTGCATTTGGGACTGATGTCTGTATTTTTTAATGCTGCCAAAGGGAAATACTGAAGGGATTTATTGATATGCTGATAATTACTTAATGATTAGAATGTGATTAAAATCAGAAAGAAGATAAACAAAGTTTTCTAAGCTTTAATTAAATGTCTATGGAGGTATTGCTCAAAATATAGGGGAGACCGGGGATGGTTTGAACACTTTTTGTCTCAGCACTTATAAGTCACTGTGAATTCTTGTGCTAGCGCACTCGAAATTTTCACACAAAACTGTTTGTTTCCAACTATATTACAGAAACCATTAATGGATGTCAAATACAAAGGGTCCCATTGTTACAACCTCCCAGCCAACATTCATGTGTGGGGCCCATGTGGGTAACAAAAGGGCTGAAAAATGGGCCCTAAATGGGACTGTCCACCAGCTCCATGTTGGCCCCATGACATTTGCCCACATGGGTGGATTTACCCAATCGGGCCCTGGATGAGATTTTGGGCCCATACCCACTTTGTACCCAGGTAGCCCCAGCATGACTCATGTGGGCCCACTTGGGCAAACCCACCCATGTGGGCAATTAGCATGGGGCCGATATGGCACATGTGGACGATCCAGTGTAGGGGCCTTTTTTTTTTTACTACCCACATACAAATGTTTGCTGGGCTGTCCCACTACCAAGGTAAGTTGTAAAACCCAGTTTAGATCCAAGATTTGCAACAAGATGAAACAGTTTTAGAATATTTGAGAGGAAAAATGTAGCGAAGTGAATTTCCCCTTCTCCGCTAGATGTAAGCCAGCTCATGGTGTAACCTGTGACTCAGCTTGTCAAGTCACCGGTGGCTGGTTTTAAAACAGAAGGCATGTCACCTGTTTCAACAGCCAATCGTCTTGTCGTGAAGTCACCTGGTCAAGTCAGCTGTCAGGAGACGGTGTATTCGCTTGTTGTGGCATCCTCTGACAACAGCCAAACCTCTGCCAAACCCTAATGCTGCTGCTGCTGGCTAGAAGTGTGTCACACACATACTAAAAAAAACCTGAAGCACTTTTACAATCGTCATTTGGAAGTTAGAAGCTCAGAGAGTCATTGCAATGGAGATGATACACCATCTCGTCTAGTCACATAAAACGTCACGTAAACTGGCAGGTTTCAGAATGTTGCGGATGGGGGCATCACAAATAGTTGCAAGTTTCAACTCATCTTGTTATAAAAAATACACATAAAAACTGATAACAACTTATATCTACTAAGGTATAACTCACTAACCTGTACGTGCTAGATGCTTAGTAGCTCACGTGGAGTGAGTCCAAAATACAAGTCTGATGCCTCAGTCAGTAACCAGTCAAGACATCATCTTGCTGCACACTGAAGACTTTCTGTCTGCTGTGATCGCCCACACAGGGTTGATCCTCTTTCTCTGAGGCTTTGTAATTTCTTGCAGTATCTGTTCAATGTCTCATGTCAGATTGAGTGTTCTTTGGGGACAGACCTCACTGTCTTTCCCTGCCTCACCTCATCTGTTTCAAACTTTAATGCATGTGGAAGCACACCCCTATCTGTTTTTTTCACCCACTCTCCTGACAGGCTGAAAAAGGAGTAGGATAGATAGAGAAAATATGCTTAGTTGTCACTGGGGTTTGTTGTAACATTCTTTAAAGGTGTTACAACCATCACCACCACTGCCAGCCATTGTTGAGCTGTAGCAGCATGGTAGTTTGAAATGAGCAAAGGAGGAATGCCACACATTTTACCTACTAGTAGTAGCTAGTTAAGAGACAACTCTGTAATCTAGTTGCATAGCTCTTAACTTACCAGTATCAGCACTAATCAAGATATAGAACTGGTACAGAAAAATACTTTCATACATGAAAATCAGCGTTGTGGCTATAAAACCTGCACACTTCTTCACACAACTGAGACATTTCACATGCAAGATCAGGAAGTGATCATAAGCCCTGTTTCCACCAAACACTCTCGGTATGGTACCTTTGGAACCAAAAGTAACCCTTCAGACACGGTACCTACACCCTTTGGTCTGTTTAACGTTTCCACTGCAAACAGTACTCTTTGATGTGGGCGTAGTTGTTGTCACTCACTGCTCCATCCAGCACTCACTGTATTTCCGCATTACCAGTGACACAGATGGAAGTCTGCACCTCGTTTATCGTCCACAGCATGAGAATGCACGTCGACATTTTCAGAACAAAACAGAACAGGCTGCAGTGAGAGTCTATCTCCATGGGATATATAAAAATATTGGGTTTGTGCATTTAGTCCTTCTTAGGCAAGATCAGGGGTTTAGTGTTGCCGGAGCCCACAGGAACAACGCTCTACGATGCTTTTTTTTTTCTCTCCAAGTGAGGATTAGAATATATGCAGTTCACATAATTTGGTCGAAATAAATATACACAAATGCTTAAATATCCACTCAATACTAACACTGTATGCCATATGAAAACTAATGTAATGGTCAAAATTGTCACAGTGAAATTTAAGGTGTGCTGATTTATAACACTGCCCACAACTCAGCCCTGAGCAGAGTGACAATCCGCTATTGACCAGTTGATGGACTACAGTGTTCACAGCTCCACCTTTTAGTACTGGATCTGTGTGCCAGGTGCCCAAACAGAGGGGGGACCAAAAATGGGGATGGTACAGAACGGTTTCATTGGTAACATCCACATTTTCCACAGTGGAAACAGAAAAAAATCGTACCGTACTGCTTGATGGAAATTGGGTTTTACAAAACATTTACTACATAACTCTTAGGTCATTCATTCTTGGTGAAATTGGTGCTGTTATAACTATCCCTTTGTTACAACCATCCCTGGTCTCCCCTACTGTACTACTGTAGTGTGTAATGGTTCTACAAAGGCATGAATGGAAACCAAATTCACATACATGTGTATACTGCACAGACACCAAATTTGACACCATGTGTTGTGTAAAATTTGACTTTGATGATAACTTTTTTAATTAAAGTGAAACTGAAACTTTTGTTTTGATGCTGAACAGGTCCAAAGCGAAAATGTTGTACGTGTGTGAAAGAGAGAGAGACAGACAGGGAGGGGAGAAAAGGCGATAGACGGAGGTTTCACACAGCTAACCACACTGCAGTGTGTGAATGCAGTAACTGCACTTATTTCAAAAGGGTGTGGAGGGCACAGAGGAAGGAAGGGAGAGCAGGGGAGGAAGCAGAGAGAGTCACAGGGAGGCAGACACAGACACCTACGCCAGTAACTGTGAGTGCGAGAGAGAGGGGGGGGGAGACAGACAGCCGGCTCTCAATGGGCAGGTCTCTGTGAAGCGCAGCCTACCTGTTGGAGCTTATTGCGGGAGACTACCGTGCCGGACCCACGCTGATCTCGGATCTGCGGGAAACCCATTGCGCTTGCGAGGCATGAACAGCCCAAACATGTCTCCCAGACTATTGCTGTGCGCTGTTTTGGCTGTGTACCACGGGACGCAAACCTGCAGTGGATTTAACATAGATGAACGGTTTCCTGTGATCAAAGTGGGGAAAACCAAAGGGAGCTTCTTTGGATTCTCGGTCGCTATGCATCACCAGACGGAGGGCTCCAGAAAGTACCTGTAAGTTCTCAGCTGTGCATGTCTCACAAAATGCTTCACTTCTTTTTCCTTTTGGGGTTAAAATGCGCACACTGCGCACCTGCTGTAGACCAGGTGGCGTTACGAAAAACAAGCTTTTTTATCCGCCTCACAGGAGCTCATTGCGCCAACTTGCTGCGATAACGCATTGGAGTCCAGTTTATATTATTGCGTCTAACACCTGTGGCCTGTTTATAAACTGCATTTACTTCTTTAATTGTTTCCTTCGCATCACACACTTCCCCTTTTCTGCACAAAAAGTAGTTCCTCTGAAAGCAGCCACCTGTTAAAGGAAGCGATGCGGTTGAAATATCTGCATGTCTACCTAAGTCTACCCCTAGGGACCATTTTCAGACGCACTGTGCCATATTTGGCGATCTGTGGTGTGTTTGATCGAAGTCTTGCAATCTTGGACGTGCGGAAGTTGCTACCTGCGCAAGGAAAAAAAACTCATTGTGTGGAAAGCAGACACATCAAACAAATCTGAGGTATTGAAACTCAGCCATGTAAATGTAAAACAGGCTGCTGCAGTTGTACATTAATAGCTTTTTTTGTCATGTAAGTCCAAAACCTGCAATCATCCAATTATTGCAAGTGCCATTCTCCAACTGTGACTCAATCCTATGCTTAAAAAGGCCTAATTGACAAACTGTGAGCCATAATTCCTGTTTCTTTGACACAAACTTGTAGCTGCAGGTGAAACAGCTGGGCCAGGTGAAGTTACACAAGCTGTCTTTTGAGGTCATCACAGAATGTAAAAAATTAGCCTAAGTATTGTGAAATAAAAAGTTCATAGGTTCCCATATGTCACTTCTGTTTTGACTTCAGTGTACATATCCATTATGGCGTGCGCAGAAAGCCATGGCATGGCGTGTTCCAGTTTCTTTCCCTCTATCCCGGGGCTATTACATTCAGCTAAGACACAAGTGGGTTTGTGTTTCGCAATAAAGGTGTTCATTGGCCTGTAACACTTGTAGGTTGTTATTACCGAGACATAAATGCTCATGTGGAATTAACAGTGTTTGGGAGGATTTACATGAAAGTACATGCTTTTTTTGTTTTAGGAGTAGTTGATGTTCAAGGGAAAGAATGTGTTTCACACATCTTTCTGATATGTATCTTCTTTAATGAAAGATCCTCAAACTGTATCATTGTTTAGTGTAGGATTTCCCTCGGCCAATTACAGTGGCCCCCTCATCCTTCCGCATCCATGATCACACGGCGTGTCCATAACTTGCTGTTATCTGTGTCCTGCTTTGAAGGCTAATGCAGGAAGAAGAAAATTGCAAACCAGGGCCCACATCCTCTGTGTTGTCACCAGTGGAGTGAGTCTGAATGTAAGGTTTATCAGCCTGATCTCTGCAGAAATTTCCCCTAGTTTATAGAATGGATAGCAGTGTCCAGCTGACACTGGATCGATGTGCCATCTTGGCCCTGTCTCCAGAGGGATGGATTCACTGTCCACAGACTGCAACCCAAGAAGGGGACCACATGGCGCTGGTAATGAGGCTGCCAGCCTGTGGTGACAAGGAGGCTGTAAAAAGTCTCATCAGTCCCTTCTAGTTAAGAGCTTTAAACTAATTCATGCTCAGTTTCACGTTGCAGCTTTTAATTAGGTCATTAAGGATTCATTTCAGGCCTCTAGATTAAGTTTCAAGCAAGAGTGTAATACATTGTGCGAAGTACTTTCTTGCCAAGTTAGATGAAAATATCAATACCACTCTCTCCATGCAGTTCATATATAGCTACAGCCAGAAACCGCTTGAGCCTGCCTCAGACAACATGAGTTTGGGCCTTTTCACCCTCCCAACCCTCAGAGGACAAATGTGGTCTGGCACCTTGGTCAATACCACTGTTCAGCCTAGATCATCTGGTGATGTGAGGGGTTTAGCCCACAGATCCAGTCTTAAACCTTCTGAACTTCTCCCATGCTCATTGGCGCCAACGGGATCATTTCAAACAGATTTAAAATCTGGATGATTACGGTTATGATTATGTCAGTATGAAGTGGCTGACGGTGTTGCCATGCAACTGTAAACATTCTAGTCCTGAGGCTAATGTTAGCTAGCATACCACTGTTTACAGATATTAAAACTGACAGTTAAAATCTCACCTGTAGTTTTCACAAAGAATAGACAACCCGTGTTGAATGCGTCCCTACCATTTTCTCATCCAGACTCATTAAGCTTTCCGTTTTTGTTTTTCTTGTCTCTTTTTTGTTTACATCTGCTTCTCCATTAGATCACATGAGGTGGTGCTGAGGTCGTGCTCCCTAGCACGATAATCTTAATTATATCCTGTAGTGTGTGATGTATCAGTTTATGAAAAGACCTAGATACAGTGTTGCAGGTGGGGACCCATTCGTTCTTATGAAAGTTGCTCAGTGGCGCATGAAGCCAAAATGGCTCCATTACTGTATATAAAATTACCCGGATGATCGGCGTTGTTTCTGCCCTGCCTGCCAAGCTGACTTCTTCCAGTTAAGCACTCCACTAACCTAAATGGGAATAAAATGATCTCTACATACTGTCTAATTGTTATTGGACCGAATGGATTAAATTCTGATAGTGAATCGAATCATTTAACAGGGGTTGTGATGCTCAGAAAATTGTATCCCTTGATTTACAGATGTCTCCTTCACCATGCATGTAAATGGGAAAAGGTCTTTTTGGGCCACAGGGCATCATGTGACAGTGTAATTACACTGTTTGGTCACTAGGAAAATTGGCTTCAAAGCCTTGGGCACTTCTTAGGGGCCTGGTGTGATGCACTATTATTTTCAAATCTTATAGACTGTGAATGTTTGAGATAAGAGAAAGGAACATCTTTAAAGCTTCTCCTTATGTGCGTGGTGCAACCCAATTCAACATCAGTTATGGTTTTAAATCTCCTGAGCTCGGCTTTAGCTTAGTTAAGCATGTAGACCGGGAACAGGGAGAACAGCAAGCTATAACGAAATCCATCAACTGGCATCCCTAAATCTCACTAATTGTAACACAGTATACCCGTCGACAGAGCCTTGCAAGGTGTTTCCTGTTTCTTTATGCTAAGCTAATCTAAACAGCTACCAGCAGTAGCTTCATATTTAGCATACAGACATGAGTGTGTGGTATCTATCTTCTTGTCTGCTTCTTGGCAATTAAGTGAATCAGCTTATCTCCCAAAATGTCAAACTATTCCATTATAGTTGAAGAAACATTAAAGACCATTGGTGTAGTGTTGTCTTGTCCTCCCTGCTAACTTGACATTAGCCAAGAAGCTAAAGCCTAAAAAAAAAAAAAAGCCACAGATATTGGCCATTAAATACACTTCATTGACTCGTGGTGTGTTTTAGTGCTGTAGGTCTGATTAAAGAACTAGAATTTGAAGTGACACTTTGACACTTTCACCCTTACTGTGGCTGTAACTTGTGGTTTAGAAAGAGAGTGTTGACCTAGATACCTGCAACCGAAATGTCACTTTCACTCTTGAATTTCCCAACAAAAAAATGTTTTCTGTAAGGTGGAATACATTGATTTCTTACAATGTTATGGTGTCTCCATGCCCATTTGTAATCTATGGAGCCACCACTGTTGACTCAAGACAGACAGTTCTCAGACCTAGTTGTGTACATACTCTGCGATTCTGTAAAGACACATCACAATGTGTTGATGGTGTGTCTCATGTTTGACTTGGTCTGGTTTTACAGTGCTGTCTGTTTCCTCTGTTGTCTGGTTTCCTTTGTGGCCCTAGGTCTGTCTCACGGCACCACAGATCTGTTTGTTACATGTTTCCTTATTATCAGAGCCAGCCAGAGTGTGGATATTTGAAAAATGCAAGAACTCTGCATATAAACCAGTCGTGACATGTACAGTGTTCAAAGTGGCCGTTCTTTGCGCATGCATGAGTCAGACAGAGTCCAGGATAAAAGTCAAGACAGAGGGTTTCCACTCCCGCTTCTGCAATAAAGCGAGAGCAATAAAGTTTTTCCTTAACCTCCTAAGATGTAGGCTATTATCTAATTAGTCTGAATCAAGCAGTGTATTTTGGCTGAGCTGAAGCAATTGAAAACATGTTTTTTTTTATTGAGGGGGGTACATGACCAATTTGTAGACCAACATTTCTTCTCCTTGGGGATGGGCTGCACCTGAATTATCTAAAAGCTACCTGAGGCCAATTTGTACGGGGTATTCACTTCTCCACTCCCCCTTCTCTTTGATTCCCTCATTTAAGGTCTATGAGAGATTTTCCTGAGAGGGCTTTTTTTGTTCTCTGTTGTAGCAGGGAGGAGGAACTGGGCAGTCAGCTGGCCACCTATTGGCTCTTCCAGTCCCCTGACCCCATGGTATGCCTGGAATGTATTACCCCTCTCTGCACAGTCACAACCTGCCAGGTTTCAGGTTGAGACAAGACAGGAGTGTGTGATTCTGGGGACTGTTGGGGAACACACACACAAACCCTCCAAAATTCAAAATGAGGCTTTTAAAAAAAACATCCTACAGCAGACAGATTCCTTAATTTTATGGGTGGGAACCTCTGCGACCTGAGAGGAAGAATTTAATTCCTCTGACTGATGAATATTAAATCAGAGTTGAAGTGCCTCTGCTTTTTCAGCTCATCCCTGTCTGACTGCAGTGGCCCGAGGCCATGAAAGTCAGCCGTTTAATTTGACGGGCCTTCCCCTTTCTGCTGTGAGGTTCAGATTAAACTGCTGTAAGGTTTATAGACGCAGTCTGATGTTTGGTTTGAGCACGCTCAGAAACATGCTCTGCTTTCCTTCAAACCCCCTTCAACTTAGTTTGAATAAAACACCTGATTCCTAAATCAAAATTCTGTTTTGCAGAGTTAATGTGATGCAGCAGATGAAGGTGATGTGGTACAGAACCTGCACAGTCATCCTGTAGTATTAAACTTTAGCTTTAGACAGGAATTAGTGCACTGCAAAGACATTTAAATGCAAAGTAATTCTCCATTCAGAACCTGTCTTGAATATTGAACAATGACCCCAAGTTCATTCGCGTTACAATAGATTCCAATGGCAGGAAGCCACTTCTGTTGTGTTGCTGGCATTCTGCTTTCACAGCACAGTGAAATTCTCAGGAGGTATAGAGATAGTTTGGGATAGAATATCACTTAAACTGAATGACCTAATGCGTGATATATGACGTGCTGTAGCACCAGCTAATGTAAATGTTGCAGGTGGGTATGTCCAACTTGGCTGCGATCCAACGTTCACCCTCATAGAAATGCTTGTGGTCTTTGTCTCTGAAGTGGGCCTATCAGAGCTCTAGTGTCATGTCACACTGAAACATTTCCATATAACAATCCTGTGTTGTATATAAGACCCTCATACATGTATTATAAGAACCAGCTGATGGCTGCTCCTGATGTGTCCCTGTGATGTTAATCTTGCAGTTATAGCATCTGAAAGAATGTGCTATTACATACAGAGTCACATAATTAAATTTTATGTCTTTAAGAGTTTCATGATAGCTAACTAGAATTTGTTAAAAATATAATACTGTTTTCAGTCACAGCACAGTGAGCTACATGAAATACTGTATATGTCATACGTATTGCTAAACCCTTTGTATATTGGTGATCTGGTAAAAACTAAGATCTATGAGAGAAGTATAAACCTTAATATACCCGAGAGATCCCATTCTGGTAGAAAGCCCTCAAGGAAAATTTCTTCTAACTGCTTAAGGTTCAGGAAAACAATTGTGGTTTGGGTTAAAATTGATAAATTGCTACCTGAAGGCAAACTTCCCCCATGTGTGCTCTCCACCAGATAGGCAAACTTTATGTTGCTGCTGTTACACAGGGCTGAAGGACCATCCCTGGAGCTGCTCTCCTCTCAGCAAATGAGCACCTCAACGTCTGCGGGGTTAGCATGAGTTATCATAGCAGCAGCTGTTTAACGGTCCCAACTAACTCGCACTGACACCAAAACAGCTTGACTCTGTCATTAAACTTTTTAATAACTATTAAGTAATGTTATTCGTGTGATACTAACGGTTAGCTCTGTCACTGTGTGTGTGCGGGTGGACTCCCGCCAACTGCCTTGGTACGGACCTCACTCTCCTGCAGTAGCAGTTTTCTATGATGGTGAATGAATAATGTATGTGTTTATTTGCATATAAAGCAGGCAAGTGAGATCTGATAGAAAGTAGTCAGGGGTATGTGGAGATGCCAGGTTTGAACAGACAGACTTAGATCTGTCCACTTGTGATCATCCAAGACGCTTGTTGTTACCAGGTGTAAACAGGCTCTCACTTTGATTGATTGAGACCATTTGACCCGATGTTTCTGAAAAATGTGATGAGGACAGTCTGGACCGAAACACATGTATTAACAGCTTATTGAACGTGTTTGACTGCAGACTTGATCACTAAAAACCCTTAAAAACTTATTGACACTGAGGACATGTTGGTTGAGCAGACACACCTGCCAGTGGGATTTTTTACAACTTGGCAACTTAAACTTTGTTCTAATGGCTTACAACAGATCTATGAAGCATTGGTCATGATTTATTAACCATTGATGAATCCATTATTTACGGCTTGTAAACCCATTATAAAGGGTCCTTATTTAAATATCGTACTCAACAATAAAAGCATGAAAACCAGAAAATTTCTTTCTAATTTATTGGAGTCTTGCCTAAACCTGCTAGGTACCTTTACCTTCCTAAACCTAACCTATGTAACTTTACACTAAGTACGTAACGTGGTGACATCATATGTGGAGCGCTAATACGGTAGATATCATATGAGTTGTAAAACCAGAGGTTTTAAGCGCTTTCTAATTTATTGGAGTCTAACTTAGCAACTGTAGCTGTCACCTCACCAAAGTTAAGTGCAAGTGTGTCCGTAGTGACTGTCTCTAATCTTTATGGTATTTATTGCCTGTATCCAATCAGTTGGTAATGGCATGGACTGCATTTTGTGTAGCAGCTGAATGACTGACGGCTTCTAATAACATGTTGAAATGGATCCCAGCGGGATATCGGGCCTCCTGCTAATCTCCACAGAGGAGAGTCTCTGTGGTGGAGCTTTCATTGGAAATACCTGCAGTGAAGACTGTTTCTATCTTAACAAAACTGTAAGAGATCCCTCTTTTCTCCCTTGTTCGTACAAATGCCCTCAAACGGCATGGAAAAGGAGCTAGTGTAGCCGGCCTGCGGGCTAATGAGTCTACCTGCAGCTAGAAAAACTATATGCCTCAATACCTTTCCCTCTTCATGCCATTTTTCATCTTTGAAGGGGAAGTGATCCTGAAGTATAGGTTTACACTTGGTATGTGTATGTGGAAGTCAGTGAAGGCGGTGACTTGTTTTTAGCTCTTAAACAATACGAAATATGTTATAAAATGCCTCCTATTATATAGTTCAATGAGAAATTACAATAGAATTAAATATATGACAGATAGAAAAAAAATATCTGTCGTGCTGGTGTTTTGTGGATGTTTTTCAAGCCTCAACAGGTAAAAACAGATGTGTCATGCACACACCTGCACTGCTTTTATATAAGATGAGTAACATTTGAGTGAAAACTTTACACCGTGCAGGCACGCTAACAGTGCTGCTGTCTGCTCCATTTCAGCTGTGAGGTAATCCACCTGTAAACCCCCCACTCCTCCCCTTTGCGTACAGCTGGGGTCAAAATGTTAATGGAAATGTTGTTACTGATACTGCGAGTCTCTTGTGAGTTCTGCAACGGCTGCATGATATGTGTGCTGGTGTGGGGTCACTTAGAAACATGTGTACAGGGTCAATCCAGCTGTGAGTCTGTGTATTCCTGTTTGTGCATGCATTTGTGTATTTCTCTTTGTCAGTTTGGTAGATAGCTTGTTTGTGTGTGCGTGTTAATCGTGTGTAGCAGCGCATTGCTGGCTGCATGTGCAGCAGTGGGGGTTGCCACTCTGACATGTGGGTGGGCACAGTTTAGCAGACTGACCGACAGACATAAGCCAAAATAACATTGTCCTTGTCAGACAAGGTTTTACTCGTTGCTAATGAAAAGTGAGTTAGTTTATTATCAGGGGATGACCTGCCATGTTTAATTTGTCACACTGGGTCTAAATGAGTTTGCTCTCTTGTTACTGTTTCACCATTGGCAGATGGTGGTCGTCAAACAGGATGTTTGTCCAGCTGAGATACCCTGTTAGACTGGTGTGTGTGTGTGAGTGTGTGTGTGTGTGTGTGTGTGTGTGTGTGTGTGTGTGTGTGTGTAAAGAACGCAGGTGCAGACTGATCTTATATTTTATTTAACACTATCTAATAGTTTCATTCCTCTTTTGATCAACACTAATGTATGCACTGTATTTCCTTTCCATCAAATGTTTCCCCCTCATGGCTAAATTACCATGACACCAGCATTTCATTTCCTCTGTTTCCCTCTATTTCTAATTCTTATGCATACTCAGTCTGTGTCTTTGTTTAAGACATCTTACATCACCATCAGCAGCAACACTGTGACAGTCTCACAAGGCTGAAAGCCGCCTCAGAGGACTTGACAGAGATGAGAGGAGCAGGGCAAAAGAAGCTCAGTCACTCTTATTCTTCTCTGAACTTAGTGACAGTCAGTGAGCTGAGAGAAGTCTGGCTGAAAAACAAACCAAGAGTTCATCTGCAAAGACAGAAAAAAAGACATTCTTAAAATGAATAAATTACAAGCTTAATTGATATTCGTGTGAATGCACACTAAAAAAAACATGATTTGGGGTGCCCAGTGGCTCGGCATGTGGCATGGGTGTCACATACATATACACTGTCTTAGCTGTGGTGGCTGCATGTTAGATTCCAGCCTGTGGCCCTTTGCTGCATTTTGCCCCCTTTTCTTTTCCCGCTTTCACACTTGGAACTATCCTATCAAAAAGAAAAGGCCAAAAAAGCTTAAAAAACATGTTTCATAAAAATAAAGAAAGAGATTTTATCAAAACAACCAACACCAGTTTGACTGATAATTTAAAAATAAATGAAAATGGAGATATTTGTTTTTGCAAATGAGCCCTTAAGCTGTTGTAAGGCTTTAGGAAACAAAACAGAGATGTGACTAGAACAATATTCTGTCTGACTTACGTGAAGTTACAGTTAAACACAACTGGCTATGTGCACATGGTTTCCGAGGTGTGTCCACAGGTAACGTATTCACCACTTACTTCCTTTACTTCCTTGTTTTGTTAATGATTCACACCCTCTGACAGTTATACCGAAGGATCTGTCTTAATATACGAGCTGCACTGTAATCTGTCACCTTCATAGGACTATAGATCTAGAGTGTAGATCATTTTGTGTGCTGATAGTTTGAAGGTCTATGTGGTTTATGTGGTTGAATGTTGTAGTTCTGGCTGGTTGGTAGGTAAGAATTATTATTGTTTATCTACCTTTTATGTTACATTTATGTATCATGTAGGCATTGTACACATGTCAGTTGTCCAAATTCACCTCCTCAGCAAGCTGTGACTAAAAACATAGTAAAAGAAGTATTTCACTGCTGAAAAGAGGTCTTTTTTATAAAACTGGGCTGTCTAAACTGTAAACAAAGAAAGCAGAATTAAAGTGCTGTGGCATTCACTTATGCTCAAGAGGTAGAAAACCTAAAACTACCAGAATGCACAGCGCCTCAATTAAGACCAATAAATTCTCCCACGGGTTGGTAACAAAATGTGATTTGCCTGTCTACAACAAGGGCCAGCTGGTAACAAACAATCTTAAATTACAGTTAAACAGTGCACTAAAATATGTTTCTGAAAGCATATTTTGAAAAAGCAACGCAGTGACAGAATCTTGATTTATCTTTGATCAGCACTGCTTTGTGTTACTGTTTGATCTCAGTTATTTTAGCCTCCAGTTCCACAATACAGGGAACTGTATAGTGTCCACTTCCTGTGCACAGACTCTCATAATACAGCCAAACAGTGCACTAAAATATGTTTCTGAAAAGATTTTAGACAGGAAATAGGCAATACAGGGAAGTTTAGCATAGTTCATTTACACATACCACCCACATTGTTATGATACAAAAAAATATCCTTATTAATATCTTATTAATGATATACACCACAATGTCCAGTTCTTACGATTACAATATTGAAAAAATGTGAAGATCCTGAGACTCACAGGTGCCATGAGTGCAGGTTTGTGTGACCAACAGTTGAAGCAGGTAGATGTGTCACTATTTGCCCGGAGAGGACTCATCTGTTAGCCATGTTCCGTACGTGCAGACACACATTGTGTGTTAACAACTAGGCGTGCTTACTGTGAATGGTCTGATAGCAATGTGCATGCTCACCCCCACCTACCGCTTTGTGAGAGTGTTTCCTGAGAGTACAAAGACCTGTATTTATCAGTGTTCTATTGTAATATTGTTAAACCGCACACAATCACACTCATCACGTGACCTCATGTCCCCTTATAGTCAGCGACCATGGCGGCTCAAACACACCATATCTATCATATCAACTGTCCTCTTGTCTTTCAGTGAAGTCATTACATCATTACAAGAGCATAAAAAGATCTCAGCCCTGGTGTGCTCTCGTCCTCATGCTTAATTCAATCTGCAGATTGAGTCGCTCCATTCAATATTATCTCCATTTATTTGCTTAGTGGGTCTAAGTAGCAATGTTTCTCTGGAATCAATACTAGTTGTCTGTAGTGTAATAGCTTTATGCCATCTTGAAAAATACTGAGGGTGTAGAGGAGGTGTGTG
>JAPZEB010000014.1:18459035-18469844 GCA_029783705.1 Chaetodon striatus | reverse complement strand
ACCTCATACAGCCCCACTTCAAAAAATCTGAACAGCCCTTCTGTTGCAGGTAATAGGCTGAATGCAGAATAAAGTAAGGGTGACTTTGAGCTATCAAACAAAATGAAGCTCTTTCTCGTCAGAAAGATAAAGGTCCACATTTAGTGTTTCTTTAAACTGACATTCCTCTAACTAATGTTTGCTGTATTTTTTTACGTAACCTTTTTTTTGTAATTGTTCAACTTTACAGCAAATTCACAAGAAAATAGTGAAAAAAAACATAAATCTGGGGCATGGAGAAATTAAAGACCCTCACCAGCCCTCCCAAAAAATCTGACGACTCTCCCTTTAGCAAAATCATGATCCTTAACACTCATCATTTCCTTATGGTCCATTTTGTCATGCAGCTTGTATTTATAGCTCTTGTCAACGGTGTATGTTAGCAACATAAAAATGTTCAGTTGTACCTAGCAGGTGGGCAGGGATGGGTCCTTTAAGGTTGATGTACTTGGGACCGTACTGGTTGTAGAGCTGGCGGCGCACAAAGGCATGCAGGTGCTTGTAGAGGGGTTCAATGGTCCTATAAAGGTCCTCTATAACCTGCTCAAAGTTCTCAGTCTCATACCAAGAACGCCAGTCAGCTCCAGTGTCCTTAAACCCTAAACAGGACAAAATGTTAATGTTTCCCTTTCTTCAGATGTTCTACTTCTTTACCCTGCTTGTTCTTTTGTTACATCATTCTCAATATATTAAATACTTATTTGTTGTTTACCATCAGCTTGGGAGGCTTTGTTGCTGAGCTCCACAAACTTGGGGTAGTAGTCCCTGAGAGGTACGCCTGATTCATTGTGCCAGCCCTCCCACACGTACAGCAGCCTCTTGTAGCTCCTGGAGTTGGCCATGATATCTGTGAGCTCTGCAGAACGCAAAAAAAAAAAGAACATAAAGGGAGGATTGCCTAATCTGGTGCACAGACAAAACAATGTATGATTTGAAAGTAAAAGCTGCAAGACTTTCCTAAAACAGTCAAGATATATTGGTGTTTAGATGACTTCATGCTCTCTCAGCAGGAAAACGCCATAACAGACAAATTATCCAACAGATTATTTTTGAGTTATGACAAGTCTATGGTATTCTGAGCATCATGTAAAACAACATTTATCTTTAAAATGCCAGAAATAGGAAATGGAGGTGAAGAAAAGGAGAAAGTTGAAGACCGCAGAGGATGGTTGTAATAGTGGAAAAACTGATTGTTGACAGTTTGTTTGTTATTGTAATGACTCCACGTACGAACTTTGAATAACCTTGTTCCACCTTAGATATTTTCCAAGACTAAGAAACCAGTAATCATCATGGGGACTGCACTGTAATAACAGTCAACTAGCTCATTTATGTTTATGAGTAATTAATTCTAAGCTGAAATAATTGTTTGCATTGTACCATGTGTGTTGGCAAGCATTTTCTCACAATTGCTTTTGGCATTTGCCGACAAAACACAAAGCTATTGTTCACAGTACATGCCGGCAGCGTTAAAAGCTACTGACATGATGTTTCTGTAGCTTTCTACTCAACACTCATGGGCACATCCATAACACTTCCTGCGGAGACTCTCTGAAGTCATTTTGCCCATCCTGTTTCTTTTCCAAGAGCAGATAAGATCTTAACCACTTACAACTGTTTTCTTTCTAGACTTCCCCTCCACATTGTTGTGCATTTCATAATCCTCAACATGGCTCTGATCCTGTTTCTTTCAAATAGCTCCACAACATCTGCACCATATAATTTTGAGCCTCAGACTGAGCCGGTATTCTGTATTTACTTACCAGGTTCCAAGCTCCAGCTCACATTTGGTGATGGACGCACCTTGGCTGTTGAATAAATATTGTCCATGGTGCTGAGAATTGTGTTATACTGCAGACAAGGAAAAGGGATTTAAAGTAAGTCAGTCAATTTACTACAAGGACTCACAGCAAATTCCTCATTACAAAATATGAAACAGAAACACACCTCCTCTCTTTCCTTCTCTGGCAGGTTGGCAACTCCCAGTAACATGACCTTTTCCATCAGTTTCCGTTCGTAAGGGTTGGGGAGTGTTTCGGCAAGATTACCAGTGAAGACCTGCTTGGCCTTTAACCCCCATGCTGAGGAGAAGGCCTGCTCCACAAGGGATGCATTTACCTAAAGACAAGAGGAAGAGAATGATAACAGTATATTGAATTTCTTAATTTCTGCATTTACTTGGAAACAACCATGTAAAATTTGAAGGCCTTTCAAGAGGCAAAAAATTAGACACTTAGTGTCTTTATGTCTTAGAGCATGTTTTTATGAACAAGCAAGGGCCACAGTGAAGAGCACTATTTTCCTGAATAGTAATTTATTATTGATGTGTTAGGAGTAGAAAGTGGGCAGCGGGCAATGAGAGTGCATTGGAACATGGTGGACACCTTTGTTGAGGGGTGTGGGAGGAATCACCTGCAGTGTGGCCAAGATAAAGGAGGAAGTGATGATGGACATGAGGAGAACTAAAGCCTTGTTCAGACTGTCAGCCAAAATCAGCTTGTTGGCATATCCAAATGGTATCCAGATTTATTTTAAAAAGTCTGGACCATAGATGGTAACCTACATGAGATAATGGATATAGCCACCATGACGTCACGAATTGGATTTTGGACTTTTAAAGCCTCTTAGGCTCTCACTATTTCCTTTTTTGGAGCCAAAGGTGACCATATTTGGAAGAGAGGGTGGAGATTGCCCTACCATTAGCTGCTAGCTTGGTTAGTACTGTGCATTAACAGCTATGGTTAATTGTGATAATGTCAATGCAAACTTTCATTAGCGAAAAATAGGCATAAACCATTAACAAAATGTGCTTATGGGAAATCTGAATATCCAACTTCTTAGAGGGCCTTTTAGTACAAAAGTTTTTTGGGCAACCTAAACTTAACTGAAATTGAAAACGTTGTTTTGAGTGCGAAATAATTGACCTTTATTTCTTATGTTGTCATGTTGAAAAGCATTGCCACCAGCATAGCTACGAAGTTGCTGACACCTATGGTGTTGTGACGGGAACCCAGATAGTTACTGGTGTCTGAACACACAAGTCTGATCTGATCACTTGCAAATACCAGTGCAGACAGTCTGTCTAAAAGATCAGATTTAAGAAGCAAATCTGTCTGCAGTACGGGTGTAGCCTTTGATACTAAAAACAGATTTGATCATTTGCAGGACCTAATGGACAGAGAGCTCTGATTGATTCCAATTTTTGAGGAGGCTTAGTTTCTTTGGTATTGTAACAGTTTATATATTAGTGTGTTGATAGTTTGTCATTACACATGCTTTCTTTTGCACTATTGGAAACTATTGGATAGATTGTCATGATATAAGTTGTGCTTGGAGGATAACTCATGACCTTTGTGAACTTTGGTCATCCCCTGACTTCTGATCTCAAGCTATCATCAGGTTGAAATTTCAATTTGTCCAATACTTTGGTTTACCTGTCTACAAGGTTTTCTTTATAATGACCATTAGCCTCTAGCATGGCTGCACACTTCTACTGTCTAACTCCTATACCTGCAACATGTCTCCATCTGTGCCTTAATGTGTCCAACACATCTTCTCTTTGGGATTAATAAGTGCTCTATTTGTCTATTGGGAGCAAGGACAGAACAGCAAAACAACCCTAACTCAAAGATAATACTTTTGAAAAATGCCTTTGTCATATGCTCATATATAGCCTCAATTGATCTCAGGAGCTTTTCTTTATGGCAGTGTAAGAGGTCATGGACATATGTGTTCCCTGTATATTATGGCAGTGCTTGGAGAATAGATCGAGTCAAGGCTGCTGTGGAACATTGCATGGATGATATATATGTGTCATAATGATTTATGCCTGTTCAAAATGATGAACGATGCATTGTTGTAGCACAATGTGTCTTAAATGCTGCACCTTTTGACATTTTATTTGCCTACGAAAAAATGTTGTTTTACTCTTTGTTGTGTTGAAGTTACGAAATCTCACTGTAAATTGAGATAGCTTGGTCACACTTGGGAAAATAAGAAATACCTGCACAGCATACACTAATGCTGAGGTAACCACATCCTGATAACGCTGCCCAAACAGTGGCTTCATTCCAGTAATGTTTTCATTGAAGCTGTCCTTATCTGTCTCTTTCTCACAGCCTTCACTAAAATAACAGGCTGCAGGAGGGAAAACTGGTGACAGTGAGTTGAAGTATTAACTCTGACCTGTGTGCTCTTCCTCTCAATCTCTGTCTTTTTTTCAATCGTTTTTTCCAGCCTGCACCCTCCCAGATAATCACATTCTAAACCAACATTCTAAACCAAAGAAACACAATAAAGATAAGCCTCTTTTTTTTGCTGATTTTCTTTCCCTCAAGGCCTCTGCTATACAAGCTGCAATTTAGTGTTGTAATTGTAAAGAGGTTACAGTTACTTACTCATTTATCCTTTAAAGGTACAGTAATCATGGGGATATCTTACAGGGATATCTTGGTAGAAATGGAATATAAGTACAAAAAAGAATGATCAAGTTTTTGTTACCTTGGAACAAGCCATTAATATCTACATAGGAAGCGGGAGATCGCCATGTTGCACCGCCATGTTTCTACAGTAGCTCAGAATGGACAAACCAAACACTGGCTTTAGATAGGGCCATTTGCATTTTTGCATCGGCAACCATAGTTAGCAGCCCCTCCATGATAAGACTACTGGAAAACACTAATTTTTTTTTTTTTTATGTGAAATTGCTTTATACAGGGTTTTTACCCATTTAAATGACCTCCTAAACAATGAACATTGAAAAAATTCTAACAAAGAGAAGTTACAGCTAGTTGCAATCCACAGTCCTCACTGCTAGATGCCTTATTTCCCCTGGAGCTTTAAAAACATAACCTATATGTGAACAAAGGATAGGACTAGTAATATTTAGGTAAAGAGTTATTTACAGATATCTGTATCAATTCTTAAAAAAAAAAAAAACTTTGCTTGGGTGAATGTTCTAAAATGGATTTCCAAATCAGACTCTTCACCTGGAGCTAGTTTTCAAACTTCACATTCAAGTCACGTGACAAAAGTTGGCAGTGTGCGGTGCAATAAGCCCTCAGCCTGACACTTGATGGCAGCCAGATATTTCATACTGGGGTTCAAAGGACATCGGCCATTGATATCCACTGTCATCGATATTTTATTCAGCATGATTACAAGCCTGTGAGCCGATCTTCATTCTGTTTGATCTTCTACACGTGTAACGCAAGCCTCATTTGCACCGTGTGTGTGTGTGTGTACTCGTATTTGCTACATAGTGAGGACCTACACATGTTTTTAACCGACAGAGTGAGGACATTTTTGGAAAGTGAGGACATTTTGGCAATATGGTCCTCACTTCTTCAAAGGCCTGTTTGAGGGTTCAGACTTGGTTTTGAGGTTTAGGTTACAGTTTAAATTAGGGTTAAGGTAAGGGTTGGGGTAAGGCATGTAGTTGTGATGGTTAAAGTTAGGGTGAGGGGCTAGGGAATGTGTTGTGTCAGTGAGGGTCCTTACACATGTAGAAGTACAAGAATGTGTGTGCACAAGTGCATGTTTTCTTTGTGTGCGTGAGCAGACTGTAGACGTTGAAACTCAATCTGCCACTTTATTCTAATAATTTTAATGTACTGTAATAGATTTACTGTGCAGCCTGAGTGAAATGCCAACACTAGAACATTGCTCTGTAAGGCTGAATTGCCATGCTCCCCCCCTCCCTGGCTGCCAGATCAGATGGAGCTCAGCTCTCTGATCCACTTTGATCCCATCTTTGAACTGTCCGTGCTCGTACATGGCAACTACAATCCCACTCATCTTTCACCTTACATCCCTGGACACATTCTCGAGAGCAGAACACATTCTGCAGCTTGACCCTGTTGACACTGGTATGGTGGGGGCTCTGCATCTACACCTGTTCAGTGTGTGAGGAGACCATAGCCTGGATAGTGTACTGAAATCCTGTTGTGACAGCTGTCCAAGCACACGCGGATTAAAAAATCCAGAGGCTTTGCCCTGAGTGTGTCAGTCGGACAATTTGCTTTCACAACTTTGAATGTGACAGCTCGTATTGTTCACACGAAGTCATGAATATGGGTGTATTGACTCTTGTGCCCAAAGCCAAGTAAACACTCTTTCACACCTCTACAGTTTCACTGCAATCTCCTGCCTCGCTGTAGTCTTCTCCCGCTTCATTGCTGGTATCCTCTCTCCCTAATCTACAACGTTTATGCAAATGTTTCTCAGGCATATGTTGAGATGAAACTATATAACCATTACAGTCTGCAATTAATGTAATGTCTCATAGCTTGCCTATAAAAAAACTATTTTGAGATTCCTGCAAAGGTGTTAGCATTTCATTGACTGAAAATATTGCCACCTTGGACCATAAAAACTATTAGTGTGTGTAAAATTGCATCCTGTAGTGAGTGTGTCCATCTGGAGAGAGTGTACCGAGCAGACTATATCATAAAACAGACAGTTAAACAAATGAATAGTCAACATAATGACACGCAACACCCCCTAGAAATGAATTCAAAACTTGAAGACGTTCACACCGCAGGCATTCAGATCTGTTTTATATTTCGAGTAACACACAAGCTGAGTTGGCTGCGCTGGGAGGAAACTAAGCATGTCATTCTGGAGCGGGATGAATAGGCATGATCTCCAAATCATGCAGGGCTCAGCACCACAGAAACCCTTGACCATGCCTGCATTCATGGTGACATGGTGCTAGTGCTGGCAATAACTAATCAACTTCATGCCAGTGTGAGAGAAAGGTTCAACTAACACATCACCCTGTAAGCTCAAGATTCCAGGAGTTGTCCTACCTGAAGCACAGAGTTGTGATCCGTGATGTTGGTGTTGTAGTTCCAGCTGGCGGAGACACTGTGGAATAACACCTCCTCAGCAGTGCTGTTGTAGTCGTCGAGGAACTTTTGTGCATTCTCTTGGTTGTTCACATATTCCCCTGGCTTCCAGCTTTCTGGCAGAGCCTCAGAGAGTCCTAAGACTGGCAGCAGCAGCAGCACTGACCACAGAAACCTGTTCACGCCAGTGCCCATGGCTAACCTCCACCAAAGTAAGAGTGGAGGAGAAAAAGTGTAAAGTGATAGAGTTGGAAGGAAGAGCTAAAAATACTCTCTCAGTGAAGTGAGAGTACACCTTCCCCCCGGAGCTGTTGTCTCATCCACTTCTTCACTGCTCCCTTCTCAGCCTCCCAGCCTGGCTGCTGGTGAAATGCACAGAAGCCAAAGCGAGCTTCTTTTTAAGTGTCAGTGTAACCCAGCCCACACTTCTCTGCAGCCTTCCCTCTCACTACTTTACAGCACTGGACACATTTTCCCTCCAGTTCTCTTCCTTACTACTACCTTTTCTACCTCCCCTCTTTTTCTGATTACCCGCCAGGATTTGGATGGATGGCAGTATCTTTGATCACATCCAAGTTTCTATAACAGTACAAGATGAGAGATAAGATATGACACACCGGTGCAGTGTGCCTGTCTGACTGTCTGCCTGTAGAGTGGCGGATCCTCAAAACCAGCACTAGAGTGCCTGGGAGGGACTCCACATACTTTGCTCTCAGTTCCCTCCTTCAGCTTAGTGACAACAGAAGGGAGGGGGAGTTATAAAGACATGGGGGATGAAAGAGAGAGGGGACAGGGGAATGAAACAGGAGGGGGTGACAGGATTGAAGACTGACAGTTGAAAAGGCTGTAAGAGATTAGCAGAAAAAGTGAGATAGAGGCACAAAATGGTAAAGGAGGCTCACCTTGAGATGTGTCCTTACAGAACCTGAGTGTTAGACAACACAGCTTTCTCTGAAAACCTATATCAAATTAGTACAAGTGGAAACTGTATTTTACAATGTGACACTGATTCCCCATTAGCTATCAGAATTCTGCAATATCCCCCCAAAAAGTGACAGCACAGACAGTTGACAGCTCTTTTTTAGGAACGAGGAAGTTCACAGCTGTCAAGCAGTGCAGGGATTTTTCAAGTCGTCTCCATTCTTGGCAGCTTTATAGTAAAATCCAAAGTGTGTAGTCTCACTGTATTCTAGTATGTAATAAGCCTAGCTGTTGCACAGCAACTGTCAGTGCAAGTAGTGCAGCTTATATCAGTCACTGTGTGACAGTGTATTAGCGCTAGAGTATTCATTGAAGAGGTATATATTCCACGGAGCTTTTAATGTTCTTCACTTGAGGGAAAAAGAAACAGTTGTGCACTTTTTGCCATAATCACTAAGTAAATAAACCAAATTCAATGAGTAGCTCTCAATCTCAAATTGAGCTGTTACACTATCTCATCCTACTGGAATCCTCTGAGAGAGCAGTTTGGATAAGGGTATTTTACACAGATCGTCAGTGCAGATTTAATGAAGGAATAGTAACTACACTGGACCATTTATGGAGCACACTGTAAAGGGTTTAGAGGAAAACACAACAGAGGCTTTTGGCATACCTGCTTTAACTCATTTTTGGGGGCAGTGGAAACAAACTAGAAACATAAAAAAACACAGGTGTATAGTGACCTTTTGAAGTTATAAGCCTTACGATTTAAAAATTGATAAGGGAATCCCATTTTTATACTACTTATGGTCAGCATTTTCTCTGAAGTAGCCGTTTGATGCACATACTCTCAGTAATTACCTCGCTTCACAGTACTTTTTATTGTTAGTGGTGGAGTCTGCCATTCCCTCACTGGATTCAGATTGCCTAACTACACATAAAGAATTCACAGGAAAACAATGCATGTAATTCAGTCTGATTTTAGCTCAATGATTACAGCCTCACTAGTTACATTTCACTTTCTTTATGCCGTGTCAGAGAAGTATTTAGTAACTTTTATTGTACAGCAGCTACAGGAAGCACAGTGTATTGTCAGCGTACCTAGTAGGGGGCATTGTTACGATGACTCATTATCTCAAAACTCCAATAGTCCAGAAAAGGTCCCATTGAATTGAAAGCCCATTGCTCCAAAAATACACAGCCTTCCCAACAGATCATTGGCACTTCCCGGGTGCCAATTATTTTTCCTGCCTTAGCAAAACATGACACACCCTACTCTGCCTTTGACTGATTAAAACTGTTTGCCTTCATTGTTTGGGTTGGCTCAGTATCTGGCTTGAGGAGTGCGATTGGCAAGGGTAAGGGTAAAAATATGAGGGTAAGCCAATCAGAGCCAGAGTAGTGCAGGTCATGCTCACAACAGTAAAAAAAAGCAGCAGGTTGAAGTATTACAGGTCTAACTACAGGACAGGTATGTATTTTCTAAACAATGGACCTTTAGAGCAATGGCCGTTTGTTTTTGGGAAAATAGGCAGTAGCACAAATGGGCTTTTGATCCAATGCAACACTTTAAGAACTGTCTGGGATTTGGATAATGGGCTGGCAGACAGTGGAATGGCACTACTTCTTGCTAACTAAGACCATTTATTGAAAATGCATCTACCAAAGAAAACCACTCTCTTCACCAGCTAGCTGTTGACTGTGTCTTTACTGCTAGCTTACAGTAGGTTTATGGAGCTGCCCTCTGAAGCTGGAAACAATTTTCATGACAGCTGTATGTTGCAGACTTAAAACAATGACCTGGAAGTTGTAGAGCCAAGGAGCACTGTGAATCCGAATGATAATTCTCTGGAAGTTTCTCACTACCAGTAACCCTGTGATTGCAACACATGTTGCCTGAAAGCTGATCTAAATGTTGCTAACCCTCTCACACACACAAGTTTTTTTTATCTCCAAAAAACAAAACATCCAAAAATTCACTGAATACTAAATTCTCTTGATGAGTCCAGTTCCTTTCAAATATTGGAACAGTCTTCCTATACACTCCCAGTTCCACAATCATTTTTCCACTGCCAGCTTCCTGACTTCCCTCTTTAACGTTTCTCAGTCTCGAGATTACTTTTGGCAGTGCAAAATCACATGTTCTACTGAATCCTCTACTTGACAGTGCTCACTTTATCCTGAACAGTGTTTGTTTAAAACTACTAAAGCAGCGGAAATGGGTAATTGGAATGTACCAATTGTTTGTCACATAATGGGGGATTGGAATAATATGTAGTTAAAGTTGTAGTGATTGTTTTGGTGTTATCCCATTTGTTTCAAGAATGGTCTGATCAGCCATTAAATATGTTCCCCGTTGTGTTTAGTTTGGGAGGTCAGATTTTGACCTTGGTAGCTCTGTTTAGTTTTATTAGCATAGTCAAAGCTAAAGTGGATAGAGACAACTTGTCAACATTTGCCTCTGTAGCATTTCAAAATGGTATTATTGTCGGCGCCACAAAGACAACTGGATTGCATATGTTTTACAAAGAGCCAAGCAAATATCACAGTTACTTTGGATGTTCCACCGTCTGCCATTCTGCTACTAGGGATAGCAACCGCTAAGAACTTACAGTGGTGGGAAAAAGTTTTCGGACACCCTTAAAATTTTACTCAAAATTCTCTCAAATCTCAAATATTATCATGAAACATTTGTGGAAAAATCTTTTTTGTGTTTCAAAAGGTGTGGCTGCATTAGACAGACACAAACAAATACAAATGATATATTTTTTTTGTTTATTGTTTACAAGAAAAACTAACAAAACTAAATTCTTAACAGTTTCAGTATGTTAGTTCTCAATATTGTCGGTATCAAAGTCAACAAATAACAGATAATGTGTTGAAAACTGAACAAAAAATAAATAAACCATCACATCATCAAATTGATATTTAGTAGTCCTGCCATTAGCACGCAGTAGAGCTCTAATCCTGGCTGGCATGTTCCCCACGAGCCTTTCACACT
>JAPZEB010000014.1:18443180-18455100 GCA_029783705.1 Chaetodon striatus | reverse complement strand
CGCCCTCCTCCACCCCGTTCACCTCCAGCCATCGTATCCAGGACGAGCTTAACAAAGGCTTATTCCTCTACTCATTCAGATCATCGGCACTTCTCTATCTTCCTCTCATCTCATCGTCACCACCTCTACCACCACCAGCATCTAGACCTCTGGGGGGGGTTCCCTATGCGACTATGGATTCATCACCCTCCTTAAGTCATACCATCTCTACGGGGTCTAATCGCCAAAGACTTTTCACATTTTTTGTTCTTGGGTGCACATGCTAATAAATATTCCTTTTACTATAAAAATGAATCTCTCCTAATTTAAATGTTTTTTTGTTTTCTTCTGCTGTGCTTTAGTTGTTTAAGGAGTGCTAGAACATTGTATTAAGGGAACATCACTTATTTATGGTCTGTTATATTCAGAATACACATCTATACTTTTCACATCTGGACACCTGTGTGTATGTGTATTTACTACATGTGTGACAACTTTTTTGCAATTTGCTAGGCCCTGTTTTTCATTTATACCATCAGTGTGTAGGTCATGCTTTGTGTGCATATTCAAATGATGGTTTGTGTGTACACATTTTAACGAGTCTGGAGTTTTGCAATGATTGTTTGCTTTGCAAGAGATGTGTAATGTTTTGCTAATCTGGTGTAAAGTTTTGTGGTCAGCGTGAAGAGTTTCAAATACAGTGACTAAGCAATCAGAAAAACAAACATAAATATTTGTTACTAAATAACCAAAGATTGATGTTAAAGTTTTGTAATAACACCCGTAGATATGATTCATTAACAGTTTAAAACTCAAAAATTAAGCTCTGATTACATTTGATAAAAAGAGGTCTGGCAACATCAGCAATGAACCCGCCAACTATCATCACATTTTGATTCAAATGTTGCTGAATCCTGACTGGTTTACTACAGTACATGACATCACCTTTCCTCAACACAGCCACATGAAGCTAGTGTGAGCAGCATAAACAAAACAGCAGAGGCAGCAACTTCTCATGTGAAATACCAAAAACTGTTCCAAACGGTGCATCAGTGTAGGACCCTCCTTGTCACAGTAGAAGATGAATGAGAGGACAGGTTTTCAGAGGACTTTAAGGGAACGGACACTCACCGTTAACTGTTTTGTAACCACTCCTGATTCAATTGCCGACCTATTCATAGCTTTGAGAACCTCAAAATCCGGGGCTTCGATGAACACAACGTAGGGCAGGAACTCTGACGTCCGCAGGACTTTAAGAGCCTTCGGAGAAAAACAAATGAATGCGAGACATTGTACAGTCACCGCATCACTGCACAGCAAGCAATGGGAAGAGCTGAAACTCGCAGGCAATTATAAAGCTGAGAATGTGATTAAAATGCAGCATCTTCATCTAACAAATTTATCAAGCTAATGTGTGTAAATAAGATTAGCTGAGTGTTTCCAGCGAATAATGCTCATCATTAAAAAAATTGTTTTGTTTTGGTTTTTTTATATTAATGAAGTGCTTAGCCCCCTGAGACCCACCATGGACCCAGATTTGTTCATTTTAGCGGGGGCAGGGGATCTCTAGTGGAAGATAGCAGGTCAACAGTGTATGTCACATATAGGAGGTATACATCATCTGAAAGCTGGGAACCTGGAGTTTAATTTGAGATGCAGCACTGTGTGTCACATTTCTCTAGTCATAAATAAATAGGAAACTTGTTTTGATGAGCTGCCTATTCAAACTTTAAAGGTTTACACAGATTTGGTGCTAAATCTAAACATTTTTACCTCTACAGAATCAGAATCTAGGATCATTTACATTAGACAACATGATAAAAACTCGTTTAAATGGCAGAACAGAAGCAAGGAATGAAGGCAGAGAGGAGCTTTCCTCTACCTGTGGGTTGACATCCAGGATGCAGATCTTTCCTGTCTCTATCACCTCGTGTATAGAGTTGATCTTAGTGCCATACAGATTCCCATCATACTCGCCGTGCTCCAAGAAACGACCGTTTTTGATGTCACACTCCATTTCACTGCGGGTCATGAAGGAGTACATCTGGCCATCCCTCTCATCCACCTTTGGTTTTCTGGAGGTGACTGAGGGATAAAAAAGAGGCAGAAAAACAGATCATTTGCAAAGTGCAAATACACACTAACAGTCACATAAAGTAAAAAAAAGAAGGTGAAAAAGTGACAATTTAAACAAAAAAACATTCCAACGTAAGCATTAAGAGACTGGAAACTAAAGTGACAAAGACAGAAATTAACTTAAGTAAAAAAAAAAATAAAAAAACAGTAGACAAAACTAGAAAAGTGCTCTCAGATCTCCGCCAGTCAGCTGCGTTCCGGCTGCCCGAGCTGATCCTAGCCACTCTAGACAATTCTTGTAATTCCAGCAGACATGCTTCAGGAGATATTTTACAATTGTGAGGATCAATGTATTCTTAATGAGTAAAAGTCAGCCAAAATCCTTGATCCATGTTGTTCACAACTGGCTTTCAACAATATTAACTTGTAAAGGAATATACGAATCCCTCTCAAGGATAAATCAAGTGTTTTCTATTCTATTCTACAGGAAATAACAACAATAAACACAAAAACAATAGACAACATAACCTGCTTAATTATCAGCACAAATATCAAGGAAAAATGACAAAATAAACAAAATCTACCACTCTACAAAACTGTGCCGACAGAAACACTTCTATTGTAGTATGACACCGTAAGCCACCCCTGACAATGTAAAGAATTTCTGTAATTTTTCACTCAAAAGATCACAAATATCAGAAGTTGCATCTCTCGTTCAGATTCCCCACTCATAGTGGAGAAGCCATGTTCAGTATCCCTCTGTTCATGGGTTCATGTTTCGTTAACTTCTCTAGCTGATCTGGTAATGATGATTTTTAACTGCTCTCTATCAACTGCCTCTGGTTCTGAATTTTTTAAGACTGCCCTGGTTCAACCACTTTTAAAAAAGACCCTCTCTTGAGTTCTCTGATCTTAATAATTTTAGGCTCATTTTTTAGCTCACATTTTTACCAAAGGTCTGTAGCAGATCAGCTGCTAGCTTTTATTAATAGCAGTAATATCTTTGAAAAATTGCAGTCTGGTATTAGAAAAAAAAAAACAACAACACAGCACTGAAACTGCACTTCTTAAGATTTTAAATGACTTGTAACTATCAACCGATGCTGGCCATAAATCCACTCTTGTCCTCCTAGATTTAAGTGCTGCATTCGACACTATTGACCATGACATCCTTTTGAGTTGCTTCCAAACCTGGGTAGGTATCAATGGCATGGCTCTACAATGGTTCAGGTCATACCTAACAGACAGGTGTTTTGTGTGTGAATTGCCAACGCCAGGTCTGGTGCAACAGATGTCCACTGTGGAGTGCCCCAGGAGTCAGTGCTAGGTCCCATTCTCTTTTCAAATTTACATGCTCCCCCTTGGCCATCTTCTACCCAGACATAATATCAGTTTAAATTTGTACGCAGATGATGTTTGGATCTATTTAAGCTGTGATCCAACAAATAATCATCAAAACCTGATTAACCGGCTAAATTGCCTTTATAACATTAACAAGTGGATGTCACAAAATCTCCGGAAGCTTAATGCTGATAAGACAGAGATATTGCTCATAGGACAAGATAGCGCAAACAGTCTTGGTTCTCTGTCCCACTTAACATCTCCACATCTTGGTGTCATTTGTTTTTCAAAGCCTCACTTTAGACAAACATGTTAAATCAGAAGTTCAATGTGGCTTACACAACCTCAGAAATATTTCCTGGATCACATTACTCCTTTCCAAAAAACATCTGGAAACTGTTATTTACGCATTCATAACCATTCGATTAGATTATTGCAATTCCTTGCAAATCCCTCCCCCGCCTCCAGCTCGTCTTAAACTCTGCTGTCAGAATCTTGACTCTGACTACAAAACATGACATCACACCACACCAATCCTGGCTTCCTTACACTGGTTACCTGTTGCTTTTAGAATTGATTTTAAGATTTTATTGATTACTTACAAAGCCCTGAAAGGCCTCACTCCAAGTTATATAACAGATCTTTTTTTTGCCCTATGTTCCTTCTTACATCCTGAGATCCTCAGATGCATCTTTTCCTGTTCTGTTCTGGGGTCTAGACTAATTCACAAAGGTGAAAGAACCTTCGCAGTCAGAGATCCATGACTTTGGAAACACCTGTCTGAGGAGATCAGGGCTGCCAACTCTCCGCAAATACTCTCATCTTTTAAATCACTTCTGACTTGTTCTGACTTCGACTTGTTTAAAACTGCCTGATGATTTTAACTGCTTTATTATTGTGTGTTTTACTCTGTTATGTGTATTCTGTTTTTATTGTTTTTATCTTGTTTTATTTGCTGTGTTTTTTATTTGGTTGTGTAAAGCACTTTGTAACTGTGTTTTGAAAGGGGCGATATAAATGAAGTTTTTTATTATTGTTATCATTATTATATGGGGTATGAAATTAATCTGCAGATGCTCTGGTTCAAAACGAGACCAAACTTTTCAGTCATCAGTTTTGCATCATGACGAAGGCCAAAATGTGGCCTGCAACAGACGGTAAGGCTTTTTTTTTCAAGCTGATTTCTGGAAAATTTGATGGTCCCACCTGCTGGTTAAGAGGAGTGTGGAGTCAGCAGTCAATAAAACAGACCACCAAAGGTCCTTGAGCGTGTCATAAATGTGTGCACAAAATATGAGGCTGATTGGTCCAGTTTGCAAGATTAGCTGCAGACAAACATACTCATACACACAAGCCCAGATGCATGATCCCCTCCAGGCTAACGGCTGTCAGGGCATTTTACAAATGTTACAGAGTATGCGACAAATACAACAAACACTGTAACAATAAAAAACAAAAACAACACAAGGTACTAAATGACAGATGGATTTTGTATCACTGTATGTGGTTTAGTGTGGTGACGAATGGCTGCACTCACAGGGGATGGTGGTGCCATACCGCTGGGGATCCGACACCAGCAGCTTGTTTTTTAGACTGCGACGGCCTACCCCCTGAGCACCAATCAGAACCAGTGTCTTCCTCCTAAAGGGCGGGACCTTGGCAACTTCTTCATATATCCGCAGCTCGTGGCGATCAAATTCTAACCAGAAATCAGTGATTAGGGTGATGAACATAATAAAAAAAAACAGACTGTGATGTTCACTTTGTAATTTACCTGCATTCTTGGTAGTCAAATACATCATCTTTTTCTTCTTCTTACCACCCATCCCAGCACATAAAGGACCTGAAGCAGACAGCAACACACAAAACAATAAAACCTCCAACCTTGGTGCTCATCTCTGCCACCCACTTCAAGAAAGTCCCTGTTAGGATGATGTACTGTCAAGGTGAAATGTCTTTGAAAGCACTGCTGGGTCATGAATCCAAAGTCTCAGAAGGTTATAAGGCAACAGCGCCACTAGGTGGCACTGTGCACCAATACTGATCAGTCTGTGCAACCAGTCTGCTGCCAGCGAACACCTGTGACCGTCTGTTCAATATGGCAGATTATTTAGCCCATGGGGGAGAATGTCTTATGAACAGAGACGTAAATAGAAGCAAACATGAGCTCAGTTTTTCATTTTCATGCCAGAATTCAAACTATCAAGCTGTGACAACAAATACTGTGTGCACCTTACAGCCAGGATCCTAAATTATGACGCATTGGTCTTAATGTGTAAATTGGATCAACAATTTCAGACCTCACCATCCAAAAATGACTATTTCTTATTCAAATCATGCTCTCAGTTGGTATAATATGTGGAAAGCATGCTAGCAGACAGATGTGTCCTTTCCAGGCTCCAAGGGCAGTACAGTTGGGCTGTCATCTTCCTCTCCTCCACAAGTGAAGGGCATGCTGCTGGCTGTGACTCACCACCTGGTTTTGTCTCAAAGAGCAGATAAATCTAAAGGAGCAGAGCCTCTTTTCACCTCATATCTCATAAGAAAAGAGATGATTATTGATCAGGTTTGTATTTACAGGGGTCTTATCACCACTCCTCAATCAAAGCTCCTTCTCTGGGAGGGCTGTTTGTGAATGCCAGACCCTGCGGCTTAATAACAAGCAGATTGGATCAGGCCGCCTGAGTCACGCCGACGCTCATTACCAGTTCTCCGGTGCTCACCGACAGAGCAACAGACTCGAGAGGTGAGGGGAGGATGAACGGCCGGCGCCAGATGAAATGCTTGTATGATACGGAGAGGAACAGATGTTGTCTTTGTTGCTGGTGTGTTTGTGCAGCGAGGAGTCTGTGTCGAATCTGCATAATGAGAAGTGCTTCTCTGCTCTGCTGCGTGCCGCCAAGAGGTGTACCTGTGGTAGCAAGCTCCAGATCTCTCTTCACAAATGCTTTCCTCTTCTCCTCGAGCAGCTGGCTTGGAATTAGACCTGCACTGCCTCCTTCTATGTGACAGGCCTGTGAGGTAAACACACAAATGATGAGATGAGGGAACAAGCTAACAAGCCAGTGAATAAAACCCTTCACTCTTAGCAAGAGTTGGGTCGATTTCTGTATTTGCCAGTCCGGTCCAGAGTTAAATTCAGTTTTATTTTATGAGAACTGGCTGAACCTGCATTTGTCATTTTGACACTTAATGGAAATTTAAAAAGAAGCCTGCATCAAGAAACCGAGCCGACAGCGTCACAGCACTAAATCCAACTTGTACTGCATTAGTAATAAGCAATATGACAACGTGATTAACATAATATCATGTTTGTTTATAAACAGACTAACAGAGCCACTAGTGTCTCTCAGGCCGTGTGCAATTCACTGCCAAGCTGAGGCCGTCAACATCAAATTTCAGTCGAGGTGGGATCAGCAAGAGCAGTGCATGTTATGTTTGTTTACTAAAAGAGTACAAGTGTTTTTTGGGGTGACGAAATGAGACATGGCAGAGTTAATCTCAAAGAAAACTAAAACTGTGCGAATATGGCAACATTTTGGACTTGAAGCCAATGAAAGAAAAGTCCTAACTGGCTACAAATGACAAGGTGTGCCACTTTGAGCTGAACTTTTGTTGGGGACCCTGTTAGTCTTTATTCCTGTCTCTTTCTTTGAAATTGCTGCTATGGACGAGGAATTGCTGACTCATGAAGTTGAAACGAGACCAGGGAGCTGAAAGTTTCTGGTGAGCTGAATCACCATTGCTAATTACACCCTGCTGTATTTGCTACTGGCTGTACTGTATGTAATTTCCAGTATATATCGTAAGTGCTAAATCGTAGGAAACTGGACTTGCTTGAGATTCTTTAAGACGTTTTTCCTCTCATCCAAGGGGCTTCTTCAATTCTAACGGACTGGTGCAGAGTCGCACCACGATGACTGTTCCCCTGACGACTTAACACCCATCACCTGGACCCATCTAATCCTAACGACACACATGATGGCCGGATGGGTCAACGACTCACATGTGACCTCAGCGACTCCATAAGGGTTCACACCCACACAGAGTTTAAAGCCTGCACCTCCGAGAGGTGAAACGTCTTCAAGAAAGTCAAGCGAGTCCAGTTGCCTACGAAATAGCACTTATGATTACCATGACCTGGAAGACTGAGAGTCTTAACCGAAATCCAGTATACATCACAATATAAAACATGTTTTATGTTTAAGAAGTTTACATTTTGAGCAATATTAACTCTCTAACATCTAACCAATTAAAGCACTTTTACACTACGAGTCACATTCACACACTGGTGGCCGAGGCTGCCATACTAGGTGCCACCTGCTACTCATTTTTTAACACACTCACACACCAGTGGTGCAGCCATCAGGAGCAATTTGGGGTTCAGAATCTTAGCTTAGTCTTAGTTCAAGTATTTGGTGCACAAAAATGTTGCCTGGAGCTGTACTGACCTGCCACCAATTGAGGTCCTCCTGGTTGAAAATCTGCAGAATGTCTCCACTGTTGAAGCTAAGTCCTGCTTCCTTACAGGGAATCAGATTATCGTGGGATGGGTCGTAGTCAAAGTGACACTTTACAAAGGCCTGAATGGATAAAGATGTTAAAAAGAGGGAAGGTGTCAGTAAAATTGCTATAATGGATTTCAAAACAGACAGGAAAAAAAATACACATTGAACTGAATAAACTGGCTGGCTCTGGTGTAGTGTATGAACAGTGTATGATCTGAAGTAGATGGATTGGTTAAGTGTCCATCACTGTGAAACAGCCTTGTGCACTTAAAGCCTACTCCATCTCTCAGCTCACTTTCCCGACATCTCAAGGCTTCAGGATTCAGCTCATAAACCAAAGCCTGTATCCCAACCCCCACTGACAGGACAAGGAGTCTGAGAGACAGACAGACAGACAGAGAGAGAGAGAGAGAGGGAGAGAGAAATGAAAAGAGAGAGCCAAAATCTGTAGCCATGGCAACCATCCCATCCCCCCCCTGCACTTGACGCCTTTTCTCGTACTGAACTGATGCATGAACATAAAAAAGGCTGCCAGCCCTTACTGTACTGTGTGTGTGTGTGTGTGTGTGTGTGTGTGTGCGTCTCATTCCCCTGTAAGGACACTATAGACACACACACACAGAGTCTCGACTGGCCAAAGGGAGCTGTCAGTTGAGTTTAGTCACCATGCGATGGCAAAGCTCAAGGCGTGAAGCACAGACAGCTGGATTACATTCAAAGAGAACTTCTGCGAACAACTCTAATCATCGCAACTCCTCACACAGTACAACATCCACCTACGCAGCACTTTACTGTGTGAGCGCAGCCAAATCATTCTTTAATATCTCTGACTGACAGCCGCTATTAAGTGTTCAAGTGGGCACTTTGATATCCGGAGCTGATAGCACAAAAAAGGAAAACTAAACACTCGTACATTCTGGTTCCGCACAGCGAAGGTCTGAAGAAGACATACTGCAGAAATGTCTTCTTACAGAAAAGTCTTTTGCTTTTGAAATGTTCGAAAGAGCCATGACTCCGAACACACACTATTCAGTGGATAACCCTAAGAAATGGGAGGGTGTTACGTTTTCTTACATGAAAGCAATTTCAGAGCATTTCTGCCAGATTGGCTGCTGCCCTCCGTTTCCACAGGTCTCACCAGAACAGTGGTTAAAAAAAAACAGCTGAAATATGATTTTGTCTTTTACAACCGCTGTACAGCTGCTGTTGTTTGTGGACCTACCAACTCCTTTTTTTGTAGTCTCCATGTTTTCATTTCATTTTAAGATTACACAGTTCCTCTAAAGGCTGAGGGAATTCTCTGATCTATTGGGACTAATTTAAAGCCAAAAGAGTGATGTAACAATAGCTCTGTGAGGTTGTACCATTGACTGTAAAGATGGACAACATGGCTCCGCCTTCTCCAACTGTACAAAAATGAAGCCAAAATATCCCTGGTCTGGGTGCTTCCATCATGCACTGGTGACGTCACTTGGAGCCACCGTCTGCACAGTAGTGGTTAGGGGTTGAGAGGCAGTATTGAGGTTCCACCCATACACCCACCTGACACAATCGTGAGTCAATCACAGCTATCAATTATGACGTCGCAATCTTATTTCATGGCATCGAATAACTAGCTATGATCAAACTGAGCAGAAAAACAGCACTCTAACATACATCAGCCTGATGAGAACTACCTAAAATGAAAAAAACATCTTTGGGAAAAAAAATTATTTGACGTGTACTTTGAGTTTTTAGTTTGGTCCAGGTCCCATCCACTAACACGGAGGGATGTGGTTTCTAACCAGTACTGCAGTTGGCCACGAGGGGGCGATCAAGATGTTGTAGCTTCTCTTCTGAGAAGCTGTTATGTCTACCATCTTTATATACAGCATACTGGGTGTACTTAAAGGAGCTCTGTATCACACTTAGAGCATAAATATAGAAGAAGATTTAGTGGAGTAATGGCGTCCTGGGTAGAAAATCAGGTCACGTTCCCTCAGTGTGTCTTGTAATCAAACCTCCTGTGTGGTTTGTTTTGGTAAGCTGACCCAGTCATGCATGCATGTAAGTGCATGTGTGTATCCCAATGGCTAGCTTATCGCTCATAGAGCAGTTACCACTGATTCTGGGATGCCTCTGTCGCAGAAGTGTAGCACCCACCCAGCGGTTCCCCCCAGGTTAACACAGATAGCTCTGTCAGCCTTAAGTCTGTTCATGCTATTAGCACCATTAGCTGCTAACCACTGGCTCAGCTGCCTCCATGTTGCAAGCTTTATGCAGACAAATCATAGGTATGCTCTAAAATTTCACAAAGAGCTCCTTTAAGCACAGCCTCATAGGGTCACTTTGAGCTAAATGCTATTGCTAGTCTGGCAACATGCTTGCAATGGCAATGCTAACATGCTTATGTTTAGCAGGTATAATGTTAACTATATGCCTCTAGGCAAACATCTCTGATGTGCGCTCTGATACATCTCAACCCCACTCAGCCTGTGCTCTGAGTGCCAAATCCACCTGTATGTGTCTGTACCAATCCATCCATGCAGTCAAGACATTTCCCTCAAAACCCCAAATGTCAACCTAGCTGATACTACAGGAAAAGTCAGGGATCACCAAAGACATCCTCTAGAAATTATAGATGTCTGGACAAAAATTCATGGTAATCCATCCAATAGCTGTTGAGATATTTCAGTCTGGACAAAATGGTGGACTGACCGACTGACCGACTGACCGACATTGCCACTGTGGCTAAAACTGAACTCTCATCCTGTGGAAAACTTCCGACCTCTCAATTTTTTCACTCAACAGCAGTAATATGCTTCAAATACATGTGTATGTCTGTGCTGATAATCCTAGCACATAAACCCTCTCTACACCATTTTCTTGTAGGTTATGTTCTAGTATATTTTGGTCTGGTGTAAGGAATTAATTTGGCACGGCTTCTTCGAGCTTTAGTGTTCCTCTTCTCTACTGCTGAGACCAATCAGTCACAGAGCCTTGTGCCTAACACATCTCCAGCTGTATGTACTGCATCCTCCGATGTGCTCTATCCTCCCATCCTACTGGCATCGCCAGGCAACATAACCCTTCTGTTTCCCCGCTCTCTAAACTGGGTCACGTTTCCAGTGTGACTAGCCTCCTCTGGCTCTTAGAAAGCTAGTGTTCATTAACTAGCATAACCCAAGGAGAGCCATTACTACAACATGATTTTTTTCAGCTGTTCTAAAACACTCTCTTGAGTAACTTCCTACAAATATTTGATATCCAGCAAACTGGAATAATCTTTCTGACGTGAACTGTGGGAGGAAAGGACAAAATGAAAAGGACAAGGACTCCAGTGTCATCTGGGATCCCTCTTTTTCTTTCCTCCTCTTTAAAACTTCAATTATTGATCCATTATGTATGAGCAGAAAATTACTCTATATTTGGATAAGTGACAAAACTGTAAAGCAGGTATTACAGCTAAGTAGCCAATGTCATCTACAAAGTCCCGATGTAGAATTAGATGTATGATTCTTGGCACAGCATACAAGGTTACAGACAGCACGGAGAGTGCCAGCGAGGACAGTGAGTGGCATTCACTTGACTGAAGAAAATGACAGTATCCTTTCAAATTAATCATAACTTTTTGTACAATATCTATTTCAGGCTGGATGATCAAGAACGTGTTTTACCTTGAAAGAGTGTGAGATTCATTGAGGAAAATAACTACGACACTTCAAACACAAGGAGTTGCTGTAACTCTCCTAAAGAAGCATGAAGAACATATGAGCCATATGGATCCACTGTTATGAACAGATTTTACATTTAAGTATCATATTTTTCGAGGTTTTATTACTTTTGAGTTTAATTTGTCAAATGCCAATTTACATTTTATGGAATTTATTTTACTAATATATACATTTCTTGCTTTTATGTTTACCGTAAAGCACTGTATATAAAAGTACTACATTTACACACTGCTGCTGAAAAGTTTGCAATCATGTTTTTCTTCTTTGTTTCACACTGGCTAATTTAACATAGATAAAAAAACA
>JAPZEB010000014.1:18430033-18443080 GCA_029783705.1 Chaetodon striatus | reverse complement strand
AGTCATAAAACTTTGAGCATCCCTGCCCTTGGCTAACCTTCAATTTGAAGAATAATTTTGCTAAAGCAACATGCCTTTTAAATCCAGCTTGTTAGAGGCATCATTGTTCACTTGAGACTAAAACAGGAACATGGTCCTGTTAAAATCTGCACACATTCTGGTGCTAAGCTTCTAATTTCTTTTTCCAATGACTGGTGATTTCCTCTATTGTTACTGAACTGTTGCTCAGAGGTATCTTTGTCTCTTTCTGCCCTTTCAGTTGTCAGTCTGGTTAAACCATTGTGCAGTGTTTTATTCTCAGTGTACAAAACAAACCCCTCATACAAAATAAAATCTATTTATACAGAACCTTCAATTTAAAAGCAAAGACTTTTAAAAGACAGAGTAGTCCTCTCCGTTATCTGACTGTACCAAATCAAGCTTTTGTGGCAAGAGATTTTAAACCTTTAAATGGCAGCGTATATTTTAAGTTCTTCTTCAAATTAATATTATTTCCTGGGTGCTGTTTTTTCGAGTTATAACACTGTGTCTAACTGTGCAAATGAGAAGCATAATACTTATATTTAAATTGATTTGTGTGTATCCCCAGCTGACCTGTCTTGGTGTGTGTGGCTCCTGGTAGCTGGGCAGGATCTTCAGCACCACACTGCCACTCGCCTCCTTCAGCATCTCTTGGAGCACTTTAGGGTCATTGCCCACCTCCTTGCCGTTCACCTCCTTAATGATGTCACCCACGTGGAGCAGACCTTGCTGGTCAATCATGCCGCCGTGGAGGATCCTGGCAATCACCAGCTCGCCGCTCTCCACTCGAAATGTCACTCCCTACACGCACACACGGTCAAATTGTAATAATCATTTCTTAGGTGGGATAACTAGACTCGAACATCACAAAATCTATTTCACATGAACACAAATTTGAACTCTAAAACAACTTGCTATGTCCTTGTAGCTCAGCAGTTTTAACAGCATGTAGGTGGGGGTGAAGTTGAGTGTTGTGAACAAGCAGCAACTGCCATGGCTGAGTGGTAAAGCTAATGCAGAACTGTCTTAAGCTGCAATTACTGTAATGGCCACCAGATGCTGGCTGCAAAAAACTGTTCCAACTGTTCCATTAAGAAGATATTTAGGATTCAAAAAATATATAATTCAGGATGTGTTTGCTGGTCTGACAGTTAGATTACTGTTGCTGCTCCTTATAAGGCTCCACTAATGCTTCCTCACTTTTGACACAATTTGGATTTAGTGGCACAAGTAACTTCCTACATGGTACAGTAATGTGTGAAATGGTCTTTTACAAACATACAAGTGACTCTACAGACAGTTGGCACAGAGTTTGTGAATAAAAAGGGAAACAATAGAGCACCTGGCAAAGTTTTCGCTGAGTCCTTGGTTTTAATCAACAATATGTCAGCCTACTGCAGATAAATCCCTCCCTATTCTGTGCTACAAGGCAAAATAAAACAGACTTGTTTCTCTTTTTAACAATGCTACAAAAAGATCTCATTATGCTGAGTGCATGAGCCGTTCCCAAAACACAAATCATACCATTTATTGAGGAGTTTTATCTGTCTACAATTTACAGGAGAGCTCTGCGCTGCCTCAATGGTTGGCTCGTTAAGTGAGCAGACTTACCAGGTGCTCGCCCGACACCTTACGGATGCCCACCATCCTGACTGCATCTGGGGGAACGGGCTGGTTGTTGAGGGCTGCGTCCATGAAGGAACAGGGGCTGGGGGGAGGTGTCTCATAGTTTTTGGATGCCACAGAGTCATGGGTCTCCAGGAGGGACTGTGAGCAGAGCAACAGGTGACAAAAACACAGATAATGACAAATAGGTTTTCCTCAATACAGTTTCATCATTTGTAAGATGCTAATATGATCATGCTATACTGTACAAATCAGGTGTTCTCTTGTCTATGCAGCATGGATGGATTACTGAACAGGCCTACTAGGCACAGGCCCCATGGTCCTAAGTGTCATGGGTCCTCTGGCCTTCACCTGCAAAATGTCACTCAAATTAACATGTACCAGCCAGGATGAGATGAAAAATGACCACAAAGAAATGCAAAGGAACTACGAAGAGACATATAACTACAATGAGACACAAAATTACCAAAATAGACACAAGCCTACCTCAAAGAGACACAAAAGGACTACAAAGAGATACAAAATAACAAAAAGGGACACAAACATACCTCAAAGACTCACAACTTAACCTTTAAAGTGACGCAAAACTACAATAAAAACATGCAAAGGAACTACAAAGAGACACAAAACAGCTAAAAAGAAGAACAAAATGACCAAAAGACTCAAATATACCCATAAGAGACACAAAATTACTTCAAAGAGACAAAAAATGATTAAAAGGGGACACGAATATACCTCAAAGACTCATTAAATGACCTCAAAGTGAAACAAAACAACAACGAAAAGATGCAAATGAACTACAAAGAGGCACAAAACAACTACAAAGAAACACAAAACAACCAAAAGACACCTCAAAGACACACAAAAGGACAACAAAGGGACACAAAATGACTACAAAGAAACACAAAACAACCACAAGAACTACAAAGAGATGCTAAACAACAACAACAACAAAAAGAGGCAAAGCCAGTACAAAGTCTGTGTGTGTTTTCATGTGTAGGAGAGGTGGTGGGGCCTTCTGCATGTCTGTGCCCAGAGGCCCACTGTCTCATAATCCGCCCATGCTGTGCAGAGCCCTTGTCTGACACTACATGGACAGAAACACATACTGTAGCTCCTAATCAATCTAATCCATGCTTGCACAACATGCATCATTAAGCATGGACATCACTTTGAAAAGTAATCAAAGGTTTTAGCCTGAGTGCCTGTTCATTAAAGCTACAGTTCACTGTGAGATGCAAGACCTGGAAGTGAGGCTCCTTAAGGATGCGGACCAGCTCGTCGGCTGCCTGGCTCCTGTTTGTGAGCGGGTTGAGCTCCTTGAGGATGTCCTGGACCAGCTCCACATTGTTCTCCCTGACGGCCTCGAGCTTGGGTTCCTCAAACTGCTCATGTGCCTGGGATTAAACAAATACAAAACAGATGTTACTCGGGGTTAGTTCTCCCATCATAAGGGCCAGGATTACCAGATTCCCTGATAGCCTTGCCTCTACCAACCTTTTAAAAAGAAATCTAACATCTGCTTCCATTAGTCCGCCTTCTCAGTGAGCAGTTAATGCACCTTGCTGAGTTATAATGAAATGTTTTCTGACTTCTGCAGGACTGTTTGTTTGGATTCAGTACCACAGAAAAGGGCATGAAAACAAACGAGAAAAACAGCTACCTGAAGCCAACCCCTGCTGAGAGCAACACACAGCCTGCACTCATAAATCCTCAATGAAAGACACAAAAACCATGAAAACTAAAGCAAAGACTTGAGTCAAATCTTGCGCACTGTAGGTTTCTTTGGTGTGTTGCTGTGAAACATCAATATTTCAGGGAACATTCATTTTTCACCTTCTCCTCCTCTGCTGCCATGGACACAGGGGTCGGTGGTTATTGGACATGGTTTCCACACCTCTGGTGCGGGGTCACAGATAAAATATGACTTTATCTTTTCCCATCTGGTGGATTCTCATTCTTGGGCCTGGAATTTGGTTTGGGGTATTTCTGCTATGTTAAACACTACATTGTTTTACAAATAAATGTCCAGAGATTTCTATACTGAAATATGATGACACTGTATTTACAACAAAAAGCACAAGTACTGTATAAACCCTTCAAATTCTTCAGAGCCTAATTACATAACTGTTTTTCATCATTTACAGTAGCACGACTCGCAGCTGTACACCAAAAAAACATCTTGTATTTGAACATCCACATTGTCAGGCGATCCCACAGAGGATTTGTCTGTTGGGACCAACGGCTACTCTGGCAGCCACGTTGTTTGTTTGCTGAGAAAGAGAGGAAGAATCCCTGCCGAGAGACAGGATATGCTGCGCAGATACACACAAACAGATATTCACAAATGCCTGCACGCAGCCTCACACACAAATTATCATATGCACTTTAGTACACACATCCTGCACACACAGGGAGATAAGCACAGCACACATCCCCGCACAGGCAAAGCTATTTGCACACAACACACAGTGATTCAGTGGTGCGGCAGAAGGACTGCGCTCATTTGGTGTTTTTGGCAGAATTCTTTGTAACCTGATGGGGCGAGCTGTCAGTGTCTGGCACTCGGACAACATACCAGGATGGACACGATGCTATATGATTACACTGTTTTAAGAGCCGCGGACAAAATGTCTGAGGCATGTGTCTGTTTTGACACCACTTTAAATTAGTTGGTTACATTTGAAGAGATAAAATTACTGTTTACGTCAAAGAAAATGAGAAAGATAAGCATGTTTTTGTACTATCCTTTTATACTGTGTGGTTTTTTTAATCATTGATACCAATTATTTAACAATTACTCTGCCAAGCACTGAAATTTGTGGCTTTTAAAATTCCCATTTTATTGTAATCACAAGACACTGGTAATCGTCCTCCTCCCCACCTTGACATCTCAGCTGTAAGGGCTAATGAGCACTGCTGTTCTCAAAGCAAAAAGGAAATGACAAAGCAGTGTATTATAATTGTGTTCAGCATCTCCATTAAATATTTTTGATGGATTTGTGGTATATTTAGCCGGTCGTCTCTGCTCCAATGTGCAAATATAAACCCAAGTTACCACTGAAGCTCAGTGGCTTGCCCTGTAATGTGATTAATGCTGCTCCCACTGGACATCAGTTATGACAGTTATAGATTATTTAAAGGTACACTTTGCAGGAATTGTCAGTTACTGTTTGTAAAAAGTATAGCCAACAGTGAAAGCCAACCCCAGCTTTGCCGATTTAGTGTTTCACCTCACTTTTTGTGCCATGTCTGCCATTTTCATAGCTTCCTTTTGGATGTGTGCTCCTTAGAGTCTAGCACCTGGTCACTACCTTTCTAATAAGCCCTAACCTCACCTGTGCGCTGTGCACAGGAACGTCCCAAACACAACATAATAAGAAGTAGTGAAGAAAATACAGGCAGAAGGCAGAGTCTCTGCAGATAAATATACCACCAGGAAGGGTCTGTAACTTCTGAAACAGAAAATAAAATATTCCTCATCTTAGATATGAAAACTTGAATTCATAAGCAATTTACTTTCAATACACTGAGGGATTTTGCCACCACAGCCTTATGCCAGCCTTACACCAAACAACTTTTCAAGCAATTTCACAGTCACAGACAATTTTTCAATGAAAAATCACTAGAGTTTTACCTCAGTTGGTACACGCTTCCATAATCACCATCATTTGGTGTAAGGTGGTCATAGAATTTGGTCTAAGCTGTTATAAGTCAGCCTTTTTCTCATCTTGACGTTTCCACAAAATGAAATGTGTTTATTATTATTGTAAGTTTTAGTCTTGGCTCATGCAACTACTTAAGCTCAATGACACAAACATGTCAACAACCAGCACCAAACAAGAAGCCACTTGGGTAGACAGTAAATATGGAGGGGACCCCAGGGAGGTGCAAGAATGTAAACAAGTCTCAGTTCTCTTGGACTGTGGAGAGGAGGAGAGACTACTGGGAGTTGTGGAGTGAACAAGGGTCAGTGTTTAGTTTGGCACGTATCTGATCCACAAACTGGTCCTCATTTTAGTCAGACATCTCAATCTTTGAGACCGCTCACCACTTATTTCTACGGTGTCCTCCCACGAAGATAGTGGAGCTAGGACATGGAGGCTGGTAACGAGTTGAGACAACAAAATCCAAAAGAGTTTGTATACAAATATAGCTATTCCTTATCCGCTCTGAGGGTCCAAAGGACAGAGGGATGTCGTATGCTTTAAAGCCCTCTGAGGCAAATTGTGATTTGTCATATTTGCCTTTATAAATAAAATTGAATTGAACTAAATTGAGAATTGTTAGTGTCATATTTCTTAAAGAGAGTCTGGTGTAATATTTTCAACTAGGAGCAGGATAAGAAATAATCTCAAAAGGAATCTAGTAATAGTGACCTTGCAAGATCTCCAGTCTTTGAACATCTTCTTGTCTGTGTCTAAAAACTCACATTGTCTTTAGATGTGGGATGGTGTCAGACTTTAGTCTTTTAAAAGTATTTTCAAAGTCTTCTTGCGTTAGGTAGGCATCACTTGGTCTGGCATAAGCAATAAGTTACGATGACCAAGGTTAGCAGACTTTAAACAGATCTTGCTGCGTAACTGACATCACCGAGTCAGATCACTGGCTGTATGACTCTTCTGTTCTTACTGTTAGACTACATTTTTAGCATAAGCCATTATCCTGTCATTTGCTTATGGCCGCGGTCGATATTATACAGCAAAAGTTACAAAGGCATTCTTTAATGCCACTTTTAATAATGTAAATCTAATAGACAGTTTCTCATATTGGCTTTGACTGACATATATCCCTCAGTAGCATTCAGCATTTGGAGCATTAAGATTTTCTTTTGAAGCAGACTGTTACTCCATGGTGAGCGCTAAGTGCTACATTACATAAGGTGTACTACAGCATGTGAAGACCAGCTTTTATGCATGATTTCTGTTTCTGCACTTCCAGCTAAATGTCAATAGCTGGCTGCAAATGGGGTTATAATTGTGAGGACTTGACCGCTTGTCTCATTATAACTAAGTTGTTTTGCACAAGCTGTGTTGTATGGCACAAAAATGTATTGTTTGGGAGGCCACATGGCATTGTTTCACAAAGACCCTTAGAGTGTCATTTACAGCCTCCAGAGAGGAAATGTGATGGCTTAGAAGTTAAGTTAGAAAGCACAAGGTACGTAACTAAATGTCTAAAAGCAGCTTATTTAGCTGTCCTAAATACCGAAATGGTCCTGATTGCTCTGTTAGATATGGAGCCAAGCATTGAGTCAGTGCCACAGTTATTACTGAGGATAATAATCAAGCATTATGGAAGCTCTTTTGCATGATGATAGCTCCTGTTGTCAATATCTGCTCATTGTGGGCCTAATCATCATTCACATTCATTATGGAATTGCAGGTTGTGCTGATTGCATCATTCTGTAGTGCAATCAGCACAATTCAGTGAAGTCACCGTGCCATATGCACACAAGCATGGACCCTTGCCCTCTCCCTCAGGACATTAAGTGATAGTTTGTTTTAGCGTCTATTGATCCACCATGGGGTCATCTTGGAAATCCTTTTCACGTTCTTAAGCAAGGCGTCTTTACTCAGAGCTTGCATCAGCAGATTAATCTTTTATGGGAAAGCTCATCAATACACCAAGAACCCTCTCAGACGCACAGTACAAATACCAGTGTCGTGCTCTTAGACGTCGGCATGCACACATACAGGAAATCAATCAGTCTTTGGTGAAAAGAAACCAAAAACAAAGAGACAAAGAGAGAAACAGGGATAGAAGGGAGCAGAAGAGGCTCTGCTTTCAGCAATACGGGAGGCGTTTGATGCAGTGCTCCTTACTACTCCCTGTGGATAGTCCATCTCCAAATTTCCTGAACAGAACTGCCTCTGAATTACTGAATGAGAGACTGCACAGCCCACAACCTCTGGCTCTGTCTGAGTCTGAGAAGTAGCCCTGCAGACCAATTCATCTCTCTGGACAGAGAAACCTCATGGCCACAAACAGCTTCCACCTCAGTGCAACTCAGCGTACACTGACTGTGCAAAGTTAGAAAGATAAATGTAGTAATCCATACTAATGACTGTTGACAGCATAAAGGACAGGCAGAGAATGAATTTCAGAACACGACGTGAACTGCATTTCTACATTTTTACTTTCATACTTTTGTAGTGCACAGCGGTGTACCTTTCCCTTCTCTTCCTGTTGCTTTTGAAAAGTCCACACTTTTTAAAAGTTATGTGAAATTTTGCTCTTGGCAAAAAGTGGAAGGGGAAGACTTCGACACAAGAGAAAAATGTAAACTCTGAAAAGGCTGTCTGCCACTGCTAAGCTCTTTCACTCTTCTCCCTGCACTTCAAAAAGCTGTACTCTGTAACAACTGCTTCACTCTGCTCCATGTGAATATGGAGAACAAGTTGGGATAAGTTTCATAAAGAGAACTGAGAAAATTCATTTAAATACCTGCTTCTGTGCTGAGAGTGTACTTTTGCGGTGTATTGGGGGAACTGGCTGGAGTCTCATGAAGTCTTCATTGTACGAAAAAAGATGCACCATGCATGGTTTATCTTAGGTATCCAACATAATTGAACATATTGTTCAGGTCAGGTCGTTCGTGGGGCATTTATACCTTCAATATCATACAAACCGTTGTATGAGTATATGTTGTTTAGGTATAATCACTCATCATGACACTAGAATACTGGGAAACTCGCAGGTGGACGTCTCTGCTTAACTAGTATTACTGCTTTGCCTCTGTCAAGTGGCAGTTACAGTTTACATCCGTGTCTGTGAAAACATGGATGCTTCACACAAATATTTCTCCCAGCAGCACAAAAGATCTATACAATCAGCACTTTTCAATATTAGTGTCACCAATTCAGTATCTGACCAAATGTGTCCTCTTCTGTTCCTGAGTTAGGATATTGAAAAATGGCCAGAAAAGTGTTTTTGCAGAACATTATGATGTCATGATGAAGTTGACCATTTGGATAAAAAGAGCCACCACTTCATCATTATATCCTACTGGTGAGAAGTTTTGTCATAATTTGTGTATGAATTCCTGAATTATGTCCATAAACATGTATGTGAGGTCACAGTGACCTTGACCTTTGATTTTTGACCACCAAAATTCTAATCAGTTTAAATTTGGGGGTGTTTGTGCTAAAGTTGAATGAAGTCTTTCAAGGCCTTCATGAGATATCACGTTCACAAGACTAATATAGATGCAAGGTCACAGTGACCTTGACCTTTGACTGCCAAAATCTTATCACTTCATCCTGGAGTCCAAGTGGACATTTGTGCCAAATTTGAAAAAAATTCCCTCAAGGCGTACGATACATTGCATTCATGAGAATGGGATGGACGAGGACAGACAGACAACCCAAAAGCCAGCCATGGCTATCTCCAGTGGGATGGACAGAGGCAAAAAACTGGGAAAGGTTTGGGGATAGTTTTCTGAATCAGGACATGGATCATTTTTCAATCAATTATTAAACGCCAAACTCTGTTTTGGATCAAATCCCTATTGAGCCACTGAAGTGTAATTCAGCAAAGCCATCTGATACACAAGCTGGTCTAAATAAGAAAAGAATTTCAAGGATTTTTAGGTTAAAGTCCAGAAGTTTTGGTGAGACCTGTAACAAACACAAAAGTGTAAAAATTGGAGTTGTTTCTGTTTTGTCTCATACAGCACCACTGCTTGCAGCAAAGCTTTATTTAACTATGAAAAATGTCAAACTTTGTCTTTGTTCACAAACATCTAAAACTTTCAGAATCAAAGAGAGGCGGAGGGTGAATAAATAAGTCTGAAAGGTCTGAAAAGTGTGAATATATTCTTTAATAGGTTTACTGTTTACCTGCATTTATCATTTTTTCTGGGAAAAGTTTTTGAGACCAGTCAAAACAACAAAAGACAATTTGTCAGCCCTGTCTGAGTGTTCTTGGAATAACTTCACTGATTTGCTTCTATCCAGGACGAGCTTTAATCCAAAGTCTGGGCAACTGCCCAAGAGAAAGCTGCACAAATGCAACATGGATTTGAAAATGTATCTCCTTCATTCTTGCAGATATACACGCTGCGGACAAAAAAAATAACAATGCGTGTACATTGAGTACATCTATGTAGTATGGCAACCCTTTTTATCCTCTTGAGTGCTGTAATACAAGGGCTTTAGCAGTGTGTATTTGAGTATACTATTTTTAACCAAAAAGGGCAGCTGGTTCTATGTATTCTCCACTGCCACTGTACAGGATAATGCACAACGACTGGTAAGAGGTGCCATGTATGTATTAATGAAAATCTGTGGTCCCCATTTACCTTGCACTTTTCATTTTTTTTAGTGTACACTTACACCCAAAATCCTGTGGATAATGTACAAGTACGTCATTTTCAATTCTGTATTATTATAAACCACATAAAAGATATTCAACTAAAGCATTCAGGGTTTTTTGGGGGGGAATAAATGACTAAGTGTAAAACCTAATGGCTGCCATTCATTCCTGGATTCTCCATTGATCACAGGGGCTGCTGCTCCACCCGCACTTGTCAACCTGTCAAACATATCAAGGGGTAACTCTGCTGCTCACTGACTGCTATTTCAATCTTTTGCTCTGATTGGCAACAGAAATGTTGCATTGCCTTGTTAAAATGACTGACAGCTGGGAAACAGTGAAAATGTTAACAGTTCCATAAAAAAAAGGATGTTTTCTCTGTGTTGTTCCACCAAATATTGTTGTATGCCAAGTATTTCCAAGTATTTCTGTATCAGAATGAAAACCCTTTCCAATGATTACAGTGACCAAAAGTCTAAAAAAGTAGCATATTCAATATGCCATTCAATAAACTGATCCAATCCTCCAGCCAGAGGTGTAGATTATCTGGGTTTAAGTTTGTACATCATCACTAATGACATCAGCAGCTCTCTTTACTGTGCCTGTTACTAAAATTAGGTCCATCCTCATCTACCTTCTCTGTAACTTGGAGGGATGAGGAGGTGAGCTGTCTTTAATGGCACCCATTTTTTGCCCCCACTAAGTTTGAACTTCAAATCAAAGCCCTCGTCATTTTAGCTTCTATCAAGTGGCAACCTCAGGGGCCAAAAAATAAAGCCAACATCTAAGTGTAAAAAAAAACACAGTTCCTTGAATGGCCTCTTGAGGCTGGCTCCAAGACTGAGTCAATCTCCATAGACACCGATGTTAAAATGCCAACCTTTACAGCAGGAATAGACATGTAGATCTAACGGCGCTGAGCAGATGTTGCCTCAATTAGTTCATTTTTAACCACCTATAAAAAGCCCACCAAAAAAATCCAATATCAGCGTAAGTGTTCGCTATCTTTAGAATATTTTCACCACTTTCCCTTTCTGTCAGATAGTCTTTTCCGATAGATAACTGAAGCTATTATATCAAAGACTCTACTGACAAAAATCGCCACTAGTAGAATACTAGGTTGCAGTGCCAATTACTTTATTTGTAAGGTAAAGCGGAGCAAATATTCAAATACAGCATACACTGATTGGCTAAAACACGTTTTTGATGCAGCCCCATCCACAGCCCCATCCCGCAGTACATTGTTTACTTTCTGTGCCAGTAGATTTGGCTATATTAAACATGATGACAAAGCAACAAAGTGGATCAAATAAGTACAGCAGAAACATCAGGCGTGCTGAACCACTGTGTTTAACTATATATCTTTAAACATTACAGTTACAGCTGAAATTAACGACAGAAATCAACAAGTTTACCAATTTTACATATCTCTATAACTATAATCAATTGCCAGTTTTTTACCTGGAAGTGATTGCTGCTGTTTGAGCAACTTCACAGTAATTTGGTCTATAGGTGTGGCTGTCACTACTTCAGTGTTTTCAACATTCCTGGTAAGCACATTTTGTTTTGACAGTTTGAAGCCTGTTTCTCCGCTAGCAACTATTAGCACTAGCACTAGCATTATCACAGTGAGACATAGCTGTAAATACACCATGCTAACTAAGCTAGCAGCCAGTGTGAGGGTTATCTCCACCCTCTCGTCCAAATAGGGTCACTTCTAGCTCCAAAAAACCAACTTCGTGACAGGGAGTCCACAAACCAGTGAGTAACACCATGGTGGATACATCCATTATTTGATACAGTCTATGGCTTCAGACACATCAAACCACTGACAAAGGTTATGAAAGGACTCAAAGCCTTTGAAATCAGTGTTCGCGGATAAAAATGGTGCTAGCGAGAGGACAGAGCAGCAAAAAGACTCCCTGTTTGACTCTTTACATTTGGGTTTGGATCTGAATTTTGCTGCTTGTGCACAATGACTCTGAGTGACAATAAAATCTCTTTAATTTGCATTTTCAGCTTATGAGAAAACAATGAAGCAAGACCATTAACATGGTAATGTGATTGCACTTGATGAATTTAAGCTGTCTTTTCAGGATAATTATTGCAAGCCGAAATTTGAATTTTAAATGTAATAATGGGTGTGAATTTTAAGTTTCCATTTTGAAATATCATTTTAATAAACCCTCTCATAACGCATGCAAATCACTGTGAAAACATAATGATTTGTTATCCATTACGTGTCAGTGCTAATGCAAGAAATGGCACATGCAAATGATGATGTTGAAATCAAATTTTAATGTTAATGTTGTAAAAGGCTAAATGCAAGACTGCATTGCTATTTTACAAACTGCATTTAAATTGTAAATTTGCATGAATAAAATAACCTCAATTTTGCAGCTGATACACTAACTGGCTTCTAACTTAATATAACTAGCCTTTAGTTACACTAAAGACCTTTCTTATTGACTCATCCATTAGTCTGTCCATCCCTGGACACAATCCAAGTAAAAGCTCTGAACGTCCTTTACTGCGTGGCACACACACATACACACATTTCCTCATGCAACTACAGTATAAAGTTGTTCTCACCACTGGGCTCTCCATGATGCCTTTAAGGAAGATGAGGTCCAGGTCATTGGCAGTCGTGGAGCTTGTGCTGTCACTCAGCGTGTCCAGGGCCTGATGCATGGCTACAAACACACACACACACGGAAAAAAAAAGAAGAGGGAAAAAGAGTTTATTTCACTCCACTCCCCTCCCTATTCTACAGTTACCCAGGGGAAATAGACTGAATAGATCACCTCAATGAAAGAGAAAGACAGGGAGCACATCTACAGTAGTTCACACTACGTGGCTGAACGAGAGGAGGCTGTAGGCAAAGTGAGTGGGAGGAAGGAGGAAGAGGGGATGGGAGCTACCTCACATCCTTTCCCAAGCAATTTCACCTCTGTCAGTCACCCTCCTCTTATGTCTGTCAGAAGCGACAGTATCTTTCTCCCGCAACTCCCAACTTCCTCCCTCCTACGCACATTTTTACACACACACACACACACACACACACACACACACACACACACACA
>JAPZEB010000014.1:18409863-18429933 GCA_029783705.1 Chaetodon striatus | reverse complement strand
ACACACAACACACACACACACACACACACACACACACACACACACACACACACAGAGAGGCTTAACAACAATGTTGCTGAGAAAATAAACATTTTTACCAGTTTCCATATGATTTTTTTTAAGTTCATATCAGATCATTCGCCTGCACCAAACTACTGTGTTTTGTTTTGGAGGCTGGATTAAACTAGATTTTAATATGGCATGAGTCAATGCTGCATTTTTTAAATCATATTTTTATGGTTCGTGGAGCGGCCTTGATAAGCCCATAAAGGAAACACATGCACGCGCACACAGCCTTATCTCGAAGATGTAAAATACACTTCTAAACCACAGACATCAATCAATAAGACAGCCGATCAATCAGCAGATGCAGGGTGACGTCAACAATTCGCTGAAGGTCGGGAAAGGTTCAGTCTTAGCTTCAATGCGTCTTCGCTGACTTGGAATATGACGCATTAAGGTACCAAACACGCTGAAATCACCTACCAACAGGCATTAATCACTGCAGACATGACTGTCAGAAGAGTGGGCAATTTTATTCACAGGGAACATTTGTCTGCTATAATTTACTCAACAGACACTGAGGTCTTTGTTTCCAGAGCTAAATATACAACACTGGCTTTTAATTTTCACAAAGCAAGCAGATGGGTGATCCACCACAGATCCTGCAAGACCCACTTCATAGGTCCCATGTCCTAATAAGGGCATAACAGGGCATTAAGAGGTGAATGGTCCAATTAGAGGGCTGATAATTAGCTTTGTGTAAGAAGATGTCCCAACTGCTTTCTGTGAATGAATTCTAAGCATGTTTTCAACAGGTTGCACCTTCACAAAAGAAAATGACAAGACGAAGGTAACCTACTATGCATAATAAAATAAAACATGACACTATGACAGCTCATACAAAATAATAAATCCTTGAAAAACATCCATCTTGTATTGTTTCCTATTAGTGGTATATTGATTTCTTCTACTGTCCACTAATGGCCAAAATACACCAATATTATGGATGTAATATAGAATATAGATGTATGACACACCTTGCTTTGAAGACGTCAAGTAGAGATTTGCATGCAGCGCTGCTCAAACTACACCATAGGAAGCATTTACAGTAGCTCTGTGGTACAAAGTATGCTCCAGCATGAAATGCACTTCTGTGTTCTTCTTATTGAGCTGAGTTATAGGAGCGAGCTTGCAAACGAGTAATTAAAAATGAGTCCCATGTGCACGATTACAGGAAAAATGAGATAAACGGTTGGGTCCAGGTACATTAATACAGATAGCCATGCTATCTAAAATGACCAGAGGACTAAAGGCCAATAAATAAGTCTATGGCCATGCTTGTGGCTCTTTGAGGCTATTCTTAGGCACAGCAGCGCTTTGAACCAAATGCTAATACCAGCATGGCAATGTGCTCACAATGACAATGTTTAGCAGGCACCATGTTTACCACTGTGACCATCTTATTTTAATGTGTTTGCACGCTAACATTTGCTAATTGTGCAGCCAAAGCAGGTGATTACATTATTAGTTTTGCACCTATCTGTACATAGACCAAAGTGTGGGGAAAATCAAATTCTGACCTGATGATGGTGCCGCAGGAGAAGTTAAGAAATCATCAAAGTGATTACAACTGATCCTGAGTATGACTGCCTGAACCAGATTTCATGGCAATCCATCCAACAGCTGTATAGACACATCGCTCAAAAACACAACCTTCTGGTGGCGTTAAAGGAAAAGTCAGGCAATCACCAAGGTCAACAGGCTTCATCCTCTGGGGACAATGACTGTCTTTGCCATACACTCTAGGATCTATGCTAAACCAATAAACTTACATCGAACAGTGATTAAAGTTTTCAGAGATACACAGACTATCACTAAAGGTAAGAATTCACATTTGTCTTGTGAGAAACAAAAGAGACCTGTGACTATTTGGGACCATGAATACATCTCTCTAACCCAGAGCATGATTTTATTTGGTTTCACTGATGAGTGGCCTGAAGCTGCTCTATTGACAATAAACAACACAATTATATTGCGAACTCAAACTCTATCAACTCCAACAAAAAATGTTCTCTAATCCCCATATAATGATCCCATTTATCAACAAACTCAGTATCAAGTTGGTTTTCTATAGAGGGGAGTAAAAAGCATAGGTTAGGAAAGAAAAATTGATTTAAAACTGGGAAAGTGCACTCAGACGAGGGCAAATCTACAAACAACACAGCTGCCCACGCTGATCACAGCCACTCTTCTATTTTCACAGAACCATCATAAAATATATAAAATATAATTATGAGGATGAATGTATTGTTAATAACTAAAACAGCCAGAAATCCTTGATGTATATTGCCCATAACTGGACTTTGGTACTACCTTTGTCTGAAGGCTACAGCAGAACAAAGCAGGAAGTGACAACAATAAAGACAATTAATTGCCTTTGTCTCCGAAATGTGCTATTTGAATAAACTTGTACTGCCCAAAGTAGTTGCAACCGGACGGAGACCACCTCTTCAGCGTGATTGCTGTGTTCACACCTGCCAAAATGAACTGCACTTAGGGGGCAAATGTACTTGAGTTCGATTGAACTGAACCAAACAGGGCAGGTGTGCAAGCACCTCTAGTGTAAAAGCGCTAATATCAAGGCAAGCAAAGGCAGCCAAAACACTCCACCTCTGACACACTCCTGGTGTGGTATGACATTGTGCGACGGACAGAGCAAAACCAGGTCACAGCCATGGCAGCCAGATTGCAGAGGATTGTAGACAGTGAAATTGTCCCTCCTGGCTTCTTTATGGTCAAGATGGCGGCGAAGATAACAAAGATCATGATTTATTTATTTCATATCATGCCTAACTTTAGTGGATCATAACATTTCAGGTATGGAATTAATCTGCAGATGCTCCAGGTCTAAATGAAACCAAACTTTTCTCTGCACGTCCGTTTGTGAGCCACAACAAAGGCCAAAATGTGGTGCGCAACAGATGGTAAGGCTTCATGTTTTCATGTGAGCCAATTTCAGGAAAACTTGCAGCCCCTACTGGCTGGTTAGAGATAGCAAGCAGTGATGGTATGAGAAAGTCAGAAAACAGGTTTTTCAACAATTGTGAATCACCACAACCACAGGGGTTCTTGAGCACACAGCCATACATGTGCACACTAAATATGAGGCTGATTGGTAATTTGTGGGATTAGCTGCGGACAGACAGATACACAATTTGACACACACACAATCCCCCTGTCCGTTTGAACAATATGAACTGTGAGTTTCAGAAGCAGTCATGCTTAACAAACAACACAAAGCGTGTGCTTCTGTGTGCAGCTCAGGTCTGTCAAGAAGCTGGCAAATGATTTATGCTTCTATTGCTCAGCAGAGCACAGTGGGAGATTTTCTTTTGTTAAGATGCTTACAGAGGAGCGATGAGGTAATAGATATTTTGAGAGTGAGCAGAAAACTATTTTTGGTCTTCTTCTGAGGTGTTTTGGAAGTATTTTTACATGCACATTTTACTGTATATCCATATACAAACAGCTACAAAGACATGAAACTATCCTCATCTTTGCTTTCACCCAGGAAAAAGATTAAAAGACAGAAAGACATAAAAGGCAAGAAGGCCAGAGGAAGGCGACCTTGATGATTACACAGTCCATCCGCCCTCTCTTTGAATAATTTGATAAGTAAATTAAATAAATAATTACACAAGTCTTCTGCAGTGAAGTCTTGTTTTTCTTCTATTTTCCCTCGAACACCGGCTCTGCTCCAGCAGGAGAGTTGCCAGATTTGCGCCTGGCAGAGAATATCAGACCAGCAGGCTCGGCTTACAGGTCCTGCATAATTCTCTTTAATCACCGCAACTGTACGCCGGCGTTGTTGCCACATCGGCACTTTTCCCGATGTTAGCTTGTCTCTGCTTCGCCTAGACGTGTGAGGAGTTACTTTTTCTCCCTTTTTCTTATTGTTTCACTATTTTCATAACTTTCTCTCACAGGCTGTCTCAATACTTTTACATGTCACTAATCACGGTCTCCCATCCACTTTCACTTTCAGCCCCAACCAGACATAACAATCCTGATAACATGGACAGCTGACTCTATAGTGCATTAAGGATACTGAACACATCAGGAAAAGGAAAAGGTCTTGACTTTGCGATACATATTCTGTGATATTGTCAATGCTTGGAAATCACAAAGGACTCACAAGAAGGTGTGAAAGGGCCCGAGAATAATAGCTATTTTTCCAGTTCCGAGTATGCCTGGGGTCGTTCTATTATTCATAGAGATCATTAAAAATCCAACTTGTCCTCCTTCTTGGGTCTCTCTGCCTTTCTTCCCTCTACATATATCGATAAATAGGGTTACTTCCCTTATTCTCACTGACAAGCATCAAAGCAAAGACAACAGAGGACTGGTCATGCGGGTCAAAGGTTCAGACAGATGGAGATCTGAATGTCAGACTAAGATCGAGTATTTATTTTCTATTTTTCCAACTGCAACTTTCTTTTGAAAATAACTTTCTCTTTAGTATTCAGGTGGTGTATTTCATCTTGTATACCGCTGCTGTCAAAGCCATCCTCCCTTGCATAAACCTGCATAAAATTCACATAAAACTGAACAGCCAAGACCAAACTGCATTTTTTTTATAACTATTGATTTTTCTCCTGCTCATGTCTCATATCATCTTCAAAGTTGCATGTAGACATTTGCGTAATAATAAACTCAGGGTTTTTTTCATCCTCTTTACAGGTGAGAGCTCAGGCGAAAGTCATTTTTCGCTCCGCTGAATCTAAATTCCCTATACTGCACACGCTGTAACTTGATACCATTAGAGAACTCCATTTAGCAGGTGAGGGCTTAGGAGCACAAAAAGGGACCCAGGTGTGCAGACAGGCTGAACCCGCTACATGTACGTCATGTGCTCTTCCAGGGAAATGTCAAATTTAAAGCTCTTTTCATGCTTGAGAAGGTCTTGTTTTACAGTATTTCACTACAAAGCGAATTTAAGGGGGAAACTCCTGAAGAAGGAGTCCCAGATAAATAATCATGAATCAAAAGTTCCCCAGAGACTGAGATGATGTTTACAAAAGTTAATGACTAGAGAAGAAAACTGATTTTTACGGAAGCCAACAAAACTGGTAATGATTCATTCAGTTTTAACACAGCTTGAGAGAAAACCTGGAGGTAAAATGCTGCATGGTCGATTACAAATTTACAATAATAACACATCGTGGTGGCCTCCTGCACCACCTCTCATCAAAGGTTACCAGAATAAGAGCTTCCTTGCCATGGCGACAGCAGAGGACATGTAATCACAGGCAACCCTGAATAAAAGGTGCTTTTGTCTCCTAAAGTCTCATCTAAGCGCGACTTCACCTCCACCGAGAGTTACAATTAAACTCAATGTCATAGAGGCAGCCAAACAATCTGGGCTGTTATTGTTTGTGGTTAGAGCACAGCGGGGGAACATGAACCTCTTAGCCAGCACTTAGTGAAGGTTGTTCTGTTGCTATGGTGCGGAGGTTAGGGAAACACAGAGAGGATGGCGAGGGGAGCCGAGGGAGGAAGAGATGTGGGAGATGCGGTTGTGTTGGTGTTTCTCCATGCTGAATCCTTATGGGGACATAAACACAGAGTACAGTATGCAGCTGACTACTTCCTGTTTTTGGCTATCAAAGCAGAAATTCATTGAGATAAATAAACTCTCTTAAAATGCTAATACAGTAAATGCTCCATACAGATGGATTGTGGTAAGTGAAAGAAAGATAATTGCATATTAACAGGTAATGGGAAGACCAGCACAGTGGGTGTTGTTTGTGTTTGGTTTCCACCAACTCCTGAGAGACTCTTTAGCTGCTAGACTCTAACTGAGGCTGTCTGCTGTTTGGGGCTGAGCAGGTAGTGTACAGTGGGTACAGTTTTAGAGCTTTTTCACTAAGAAAAGCTCCCTGATGCAGTCAAAACAACGCTGTGAAAGTGGTGAGACTGAACCAAAACAGTACAGTTACAGAACGGACAGCTAGACAGTGAGCTCAAACTGGCTACAAAGCAAAGTAAAACCGAGGGGAGCTGCTGCTTCAGGTGATAATTTTCTGTAGGCACTGTGCTGCATTCACTTAAGAAAAAATGCTGCTCTTGTTTTATTTATCTTTTAAATTAATCTCCTTAATTCAGAAAAAGAAGCGCAGCATTGTTTTCCATAAAACCTCTCCTCATATTTCTAAAATAGTGATCTCGTTAATTCAGAAAAACAGTGCGAACATTAATATTTCTCAAGTGAAAAAATTACGCCTCCATACTACGAGTGACCTTTTACATTATTACATTATTTTCACATTGTCATTTGATACATTTCAACAAAAATATTAACTATAGCCACTCAAATATTAATACTTTGCAATATCCTTAGGTGTAAAACACATTCAGGCAGTGGCTCCAAACTAGTGGGTCGTGACCAAAAGTGGGTCGCTGATCCATTCTGAATGCAACGCAAGTGACTCGCGAATGTGTCAGCACACTTTACTTTTAAGAAGAGTGAATTTCCAGCACAAAGCTTTTATTTTGAAATGCCGTATCCTTCTATAGAGTGAGTGACTAATGGACAGCTACTTGACAGAGACAGCAAGCTAGCTCAGACATGGCCAAACGCAATCACGACATTGAATGTACTAAAGTGCATGGACTGATGAGGAAGGAAAAATCTGGACCCCGTGTCTGGACCAGCTGGGAGCCGCTGCTTTAAGGGATACTTTTGCCAATTTTCAACCAGCTTTGTATTGTAAAAATGTGGATAGTATGTGTTAATCAACTGTGGTAAACTTGCCTCCATCTTACCAGCACCCCAGATTTTTGTCAGCTCTAGGGTTGTTGCTCAAACTACAGACTGTACTTCTGCAAATTTCATATGCCCACCACCACAGACAAAGAGAGTACAAAAGTGGATTGAGAAAGAGACGCCCCTCTTTCCTTCGACTCGAACCACACTCTGATTAATCAGTAAAACTAGGCAGCGCTGATCAAATATAAACCTAGGTTCTGGTACTGTACCACCCAAAATGTTTTCAAAAACATATTTTAGTGCACTGTTTAGCTGTAATACAAATTTCTTCGAATTGGGAAGTGGGTGCAAAACTGTTTCCTGTATTCTAAAAGCAAAGACTAAAAAAACAGTTCAACTTTCTGATAAAATATGAACGAAGATTCTGTTACTACGTTGTCTATTTCACACCAAAAGTGTTTTCTTTAACGTATTTTAGCTTACTATTTAACTTTAATGAGAGATTATCTGCGACCATATTGTTTCCTGTGTCAAATCAGCCAAGCTAACATGACGTCACCCACCAGCAAGAGCGTTTATTGGTCCGGTGCAGTGCAGTGCATTCTGCAAATATCACAGCCCCTTTCCTCTGTTTTCTCTAGTCATGGAGCACCAATTTCAAAAGTATCTGTGCCTTTCGACTGCAGACAGCCCAGTTTTATGTAAAGACCATCTTTCCAGCAGTGAAATACTTCTTAAATATTAATACACTTTGTAATATGCAGAATATAATATGTGTTTTGCTTCCTCCAAAAAAAGCCTCACACCTCTTTCCCCTGTAGCCGACTATCTGTCCTCTGTGTATTTGGCTTGCCTTGATAAAAAGCTGTTTGACTAAAATCTAAGACAATAAAATTGGCTGGGTGCAATTCAGATACTTTTGGACGCTTTGATTTCTTTTTATGGATGCTCAAACATGATTAGCTGAACCAAAAAAACTCTCACCACCATCTTGATTTATACTGTTTTGGATAATTTAGAGGTCCTAAATTAGAAGGCTTCTCAATGCACCATGAGGGACAATACATTCAGAAGTACCTAATATGTATCATCGTGTTTTTACTACAAAACATAATTCAGTCTGGAAAATGGACTTAATATTCATTGTATAGTCAGAATTACACTGAGAAGAACATTGAAAGTCAGTCGCGGCAAAGACCTGCTGGTGATTAATCAGGGCATTCTCAATGGGTAAGGTCAATGTTAAGCTTTTCACTGTGCAGAGTGACTCGGCAGTAATAACACCTGCTTTGTCCTGTGAAAACACCGACAGATTTCTGAGCAGCCTTCTTCTTAAAAAACTCATTGATATTCTCGTTGTTTCCTTGAAACCCTTGGAAGTTACTGCAGTCTTATTTCTCCGTCACTCCATTAAAATGACAGAAAAGAGCATGTTGCGGATGACACAAACCATTTCAAATTGCCAAAAGTCACCTCTATGTAATAAAATACTCTGGGGCCTTGACAGACATTATTAAATACTTTAAGGTTGCTATTAGATTTTTTTCTGCTCCCTGCTCTCCAGCACAATATAATTACTATCAATCCCTCAGGTAGCGAAAGATGAATGTCTACGACAGTGGTGGAGAATTATATTGGACTGGAGTATATTCCATTGTGCATACTAGAACCGATTAATCATTTATGACTGAAGTATATGATTAATTTGTCCTTATGGTAGGTGCTTGATTCTTTCCATGACGTCCTTGCAGAGTTCAATCAGTCTGAAGTATTTTCTTCTGAGTGTACAGAATACAACTATTATAGCTAAAATATGAATACTGCACTGGTGTATGAGTGCTCGACTCAGAATAATAAAGTCAACATCCTCCTCATGGAGCGTCACTGAAAACACAAGCTCATAATGACAGGTTCTGAGAACGCTGTGTGAAGCATGTGTGGGCACATCCATTGTGTAATGTACTTGTGCGATCAATCCATGTGAGGCTTGCCTTCAAATAAATAGCTCTCATCTGATTAGCATAATTATGGACAGCAGAAAACTGCATTATTTAAATGTTCTACTCTACAAATGCAGTTCTAGACAGATGCATACATTTAATGTACAGTTGCTTGGCTCGGATTTAAGCTCTTGATGGGAACTTAAGCCCTGTTCGCACGGGACTAGTATTACCAGGAAACCTCATGTGCAAGGGATAAACGAAGTCTGTATTTTACTTGTATTCACTGATATTTTCACCAGGATATAATACGCACAGTCATTTGTGACTGCACTTTACACAGCACAGACACACTACACAGCACCTTTAACAGTGATGCACAGTGGGTTAAACAAACATTACCAACAAGAAATCATCTTTCGAGTCTCTCTCTTCTAAAGGATTTGAGCTTTCTCTTTCTGCAAGTGGGTCTCCATGCTGTAGTGAGATGAGTCTCCTGCACCCAAAATGTTAACTGCCAATACAGCCTCTGTTATTCTTAACCGCAAAAGAGGCAGGGAAAAGGTGCGGAGAAAAAAAACAACTAAATACAACCCCAAATCACACACTGTAGATATCAATACACACGTGACTTATATTATCACCTCTGTGTTTGGCAAAATATGGTAGGTAAATTACAGCAGAATATGTACTTAACAAATTATGGACATGGCAGATTCGCACAGGGTTGAGATTAAGACAGACAACCTCTGCAATTATTACAAATTAGTAGGGGTTCCAGGTAATACAGTCCCATGAGAATAGGGTTTAAATCAATATTATGTATGAGAATTTAAAGGTCCTGAACACCACGGGTGTTTTCACTGGTGGCTGATTAGTCCTCTGCTCAGGTGGAGGTTGGTTGGGGCTCTGCTGGGAATTGTGTGAGGTCAACAAACTCTTTGTGCTGATCATGATGCATTCACACAATGTTGGCAGAATGCTTAGAACAGGAATGCTTTATTAGGACTGTTATTATGACTCAGGAGGTGGTTGGTATCTGGAGCGGATTGTTATCAAGTTACAAATACAAACAAATAAAGCATAGGTTTCCAACTGGTGGGTCACGGCCCAGAAGTGGGTCATAAGTCCATTCTGAATGGACTGCATGTGACTCGCAAATGTGTCAACATGTGTTATTTCGAAGTACAGTAATTTTTGGTGTAGAGCTTTTATTTTGAGGTTCTATTTCCTCCTGTAGAGTGAGTGACAGACAGCAAACTAGGTTGAAAACATGGCCAAATGCAAGTATGACTCTGAATACATTAAACTGTGTGAACCTTGAACTAATGACTAAGGAGAAATCTGAACCCCATGGCTGGGCCAGTGGGGAACCACTGTTTCAAAGTATCTCAGTCGACTGACACGTCTGTAGTTCTTCTCACTGAGTGAAATTCAATTCTCACAAATTCTCGTTATTTTCAGCTCGAAATTACTCAGTCTGACATGAATGTTTTTTTCCGACTGAGTTACTCGTAATTACGACCTTAATAATAAGATGTGAACACAGCATAAGAATGATTAAGGTCATTTCCCCGCCCTAATAGGTTCAATAAAGCTCACTCAAAAGGAGTGTGACAGTGAGAGGCAATCAGCTTCATTGTGTTCACGCCCACACAGTCCTCAGATGACATCTAATCAGCCAAAATAATTGAAATCACCTGTACAATGGCTGTTCGGGGCCTTTAACTCACCCAGAATCCCGAAATCCTGCACACTGCCGATCATTTGGCAACATCTTTAGGGGGAACACTGCAGTCCTGACCTCCTCTCTCTTGGGTGGCCAATCAGCAGGACGAGGGACTTTAAAGCTGCCATTTAAGCCACCCCATTGCCATGGTGATGCTTGTTCCAAGCTGGCATGATATGGGTGGCGGGCTGGATTGCCTTATTAGCTGGCTGAAGGTCACCACTGAAGACAACACTTGTGATATTTGTTGACATTTTGCAAATGGACAGCAGCTCCCATTACACCTCGCCCCGTGGCCACAGAGAGTCTGGGCCTGGGATCGTTTCATTTGAATTTTTTTGGGGAAAACGAGGGCTGTGCAACACACTGATATTACATCAACAGTGTGTAATAAGACTAGATGTCGCCTTAGATTTTGGATATAGTGAGTGTTGTGTTTTCCTGGTTTTAAAGTTCCTATGAAACGAAAAAATACATTTTAATCCTGTGTCCCTGTCTTAATTGATCATTTATCTCTTGTTTTATGCAAATTATATGTAAAAAAAAAAAAAAAAAAAAATCTGCACCACAATGTTTTTACATCCAAGTCTTTGTCTTCCTCTCTCTGTAAAACTGTTTCAAATGCCTGATGACTCATCCTGCACTCAGGAACACTTTACAAAAGTTAATCCAATCAAATGAGACTTTGGGCAATAAGATAGCCACACTGGTCATAAAAGTGCACTTCACCATTTGTGGGTTGTAGTAGCTAATAGAGCAATATTGCGGAAGACAGGAAGAGATGTGTGTTTGTTAACAGAGGGGAAAACCTTTGTTTTAATTTCCAAAACAATGTGGTAGAGCTCTAATTCATTCATCTCTCTCTCTTCCTTTATTAGTGGTGGACAAAAATAAATGAGCAAATCAGTTTTGAATGACTTTTTGTGTCTGGTGTCAGCCTGTTGAACATCCAAGTACTTATGTCTTTTCCTACACACTTTTATCATAGTGTACTGCTCAGTTATTGAACAAGAAGCGATTAAATCACACCTGATTTGTGACCTCCACCAGCCAAGGCCAATGGTGTATTCATGTGCCTCATGGATGGCCGCTGTTCCGATTTCGATGTGTTTGTGAGCTTTCAGTCGTAATGTGGACACAATATGGATGTTACAAAGAAGACATGTTGTATTTTATTGCCCCGAGTGTTTAAACAACAAACAAAAGCAAAGGGAGCAGGACAGGTGGGTCATGAAATATGACTGGGAACTAATTTTTCAGATTATTCCACATGAATGTAGCACAAGGCTGTGGAGGTAACTGAGACATCTGCGACTTGCCTGTCAATGACAGATTGTTGGTCAGTGACATTTCTGCAACATCGTATTGAAGTATTGAGCATAGCCTACCATAGCAGTCCAATCAAATGCAAAGGATTTACGCTACACCTGTCAAATATTCCTTTTTAACTGCAAAATATGTCACAGAAAAGAAGCTACAGACGCTCTGTTTTCTGTTTTACGAGGACTTTAAAGGCTACATTACAGTAAATTGATGTAGTTTTCTTAACTTACCAGACTCTTCTAGTTGTTCCATTATTGCCCTGTACCCTCTCAGTCATTATATCCACACTACTGATGATCATTTATCAAAAATCTCATTGTGTAAATATTTTGCGAAAGCACCAAGAGTCAACTCTACAATATCAACGCTGAGGTATTTGGTCAAATATATTGTGATATTTGATTTTCTCTTTATCGCCCAGCCCTAGGGAAAAACAAACACCAACAAGTTTATCGACCTATCGACTCTCAGGAAGCAAACATTTTGACTTTGACTGTGCATCTATTTCCCCCACAGCAGTTAATGAAAGAGCAAACAGAGATCGTCAGGGTGCGATATGGACGAAATAATTGCCAGTGTCGCCACGTTATCGAATACCCTCTGCTAGAACAGAATTAAATTGTCCCATTCTCTTGAAACCCGGCGATTATCTTTGACAGGCTAATCCTACCAACACACTGTACTCAATGATCCATCATCTGTGTTTGAACACGGCTTCATTAGTCCAGTAGGCACACAGAATATTCCTCTGATGGTGTTCGATGGGAAGAGGGTCTGTGTATCGTGAGTGTTTGGGGGAATGTGTGTGTGTGTGTGTGTGTGTGTGTGTGGAGAGGGTGGGGGTGAAAGTGAGAGAGCCAGAGTTATTTGAAGGTTGTGAGTCTGACACTTTCAAGCGTGCTGTCTCTGATCAGAACACTGTTGCATATGAATGACCCCCTACCTACTCTCCATGAATGTACAATGCACTGGAGGTCTCTCTCTCTTTATACTTCGCTCCGTCTCTCTCTTTCTCTCTCTCTCACACACGCGCACACACACACACACACACGCTCTGAACTGATAGACAGGATGCAAATGCTCTGACAGAAAATGTGATTCATCATGGCTGTCACCGCTGTCTTGTCAGGCTACATTACAGAGCACAGGATATCTTGCAACATGGTATACTGTGTGACATGCAATAGACTTGGCAATGATGTAATGATGCCTCTAACCTTAACTAATTTAACATGACAACATCAAATAGATGTAAGCACTTAACACTGAGTAAATAGATACCGACACACACTCTCAACATGTGACTGTAGTATGCAGCCCCATGCAGTATTAACAAACTCCATTAATTATTAATTGAATGTATGGTACACTCTACTCCATATTGTGAACGCAAACATTATCTGTGGATTATCATTCAATACAACAACTGCCTGCTTGCTTTAACACAGGCTGCTCATGTTTCAATGACTTTTTATCTTTTTTGTTTTCTTTACTTATCTCAGAGTGCGGTCCACTCTCTCTCACTCTATTTCAGTTTGCAATGAGTTTCTCGCTGTGAATTAAAGAAACTGTGGTGTGTTTTCACTGCACCTTGCTGTCTCCCTTCCTGTCTTTGTAGTCTGCTGCCTCAGATTCCTGTACATCACATGCTGCCCTGGGTCCTAATCTGTCTCTGCTCGTCTTCATCACACTCTGGAGGCTTGAACCAGCACATCAGGAGCAGGTGCAATGCGAATTTCAAACACCAACTAGCCCATAAACGCTAATGTGTACATAAGCGTATTGCTGCGCCTGGTTAGTTGCATTTTAATAGTGACTCCCAGCTACCCCAGTTCCTGCCCACTATGTCTTCCCTCACCTGTGATAAAAACACATAGCCGGAGAAGTCATCAGTTTTATATACTGTCCTGCATCCCTCACGCACCCAGCAGGTAAGGACCTGTGTTCTTACCTTCTCCCCCCAGCTTGATTTCCAGGCCCTCCAGGGAGTTGACTGAGTCCCCCTCCTCCAGGGAGAGCCTTCCAAACAGGCTGCCAGCCATGGTGAACAACACCTCTCTACAGTGCACACACTCACAGTAACACACCCAATACTGTATCTGAGGCAGACTGAGAGATCTCCCTCTCTTTCTCCCTCCCTATCTCTCCCTGATTCTCTCCTCTTTCTGCCAAAACAGCTCCTCGCTCTTTCCTCCCTCTCCACCTGCTCTTGACGTGAATGTGTATAAGCTATGCCTGGCTGAGCGTCTTCTCCTCCGCATGAATGAATGGAGACGAGAGAGGGTTGTGTGCATGAGCAAAGAAAGGAAGGTGGGGGAGTGGGGGAAGAAAGAGGGAGGGAAGTATGATGCTCTCTCTAGGAGGAGGGAGAAAAGGAGGCAGGACCATTTTCCCTCCAGGCTTCCCTGTGGGGGTTAACTGGGGGAAAGAGCAGCAGAAGGCTGGCTTGTAGGGAGGAGGATTGGTCAAGGAGGTGGTGCGTGGGGAGCTGACATATATATGAGTGATGACCCTCCGTTACTAACATCACAGTCACAGGTACAAACACAGCCAGCCTTGCAGATGCAGTTAGCGAAGGGCGCTTATTGGGAAATTTATATTTTTGCTTCCTGCTCATAAATTGAGTTCCTTCGCCGACAGGAGCTGAAAAATATCTTACTGTTTAACATCAAAACTGACCCTGCTCTAACCCTTCTCCAAGCCTGCGCAAAAAATAGCCTTCCAAAGAATGCTGCTTTTTAATTTAAAAAAAAGACATGAATTGGTTTGGAGAACAATTTACTGTGTGTTACTAAAAATGCCAGTCATCCAGACTAAGCCGTCGGCTGTTGTACAAATCAGGACTGACTGACAGCCCATTACAAAAAAAGAAACTCCACACACATTTCAACTCTCCGTGGAACTGCTTTTCTCCCTCGATCCGACAGCTGACTCCTGCAATTTATTACCACACTATAAAATACTATAAAGCTTTGAGTTCTAGATTTGGTCCTCTGTTAACCAATACACTGAGACTCCTAATTTCCCAGACATCTGGCCATGGCTATTCAATCTTTTATGTGTCTGGATCAAGTGCCCTCAGCACTGAGTGAAGAGGAAATGCATGGAAGTGTGGCTACGTGCCAGTTTAGAGACTAATATGAAATACAAAGCTACTGCAGTCACAGTGCTACATTTTCAACTTTGATATCAGTGCCAAGGTATACATCTAAAAAATTCACTCTGATACACTGCCAACAAAAGACACCATCAATGTGATGCCAAACTTGACTTTAAATTTCAGTAATTCTTCTACTTTTGCACACATGTTTAATACATTTTATTTTATTATTTTCAGTAAGAATAGTCACATGTTCATTTTCTTATCACCCAGTTTAGATGGCCTGAGATCCAAAGCAAGATATGCTGCTCTGCTGGGAGCAGTTGCCGTGTCTTCAGTTATTACACCGACTCCAGAAGTCTGCTCTCCAGTGCCTAAATGAATGGGCCTCATTCACAAATATGTGCATGGAAAGGTTCTTACTTTGCGCACGCAAAATTACCTTTGAGTTCATGATACATGCATACCAGCCAACTTTGTTCTTACCACTGTGCGGAATCAGAATCATTCTAAGTAGACGTGTGTGTGTGTGTGTGTGCCTGCTATTTGCAATCAGCATACTGCCACACCCCCATCTTTCTGTATGAGAGCATACCCTTGCCTAGCGGTGTATCATGGAGGAAGTGGTGCTCCTGTCAGGCCGGCCCAGGTCTGTGCTGCTACTTATCTTACCTGTTGTTTCACATTGTGATATATGGCCTTCATTACAGACTCTGTCACCACCAATGCAAATGTTTTATTGGATTTTGAACTCTCATTCTGAAGACGTGAGTTTGCCGATTTGGCTGTCACCACCTTGGTTGTTTTTTTTGGAGTCTGAAATGTCCATATTTAGACAAGAGGGTGACCCTTTGAAGGATCGAGGGGTGGATCTGACTGAAAAGCTGAGGACACCATCTTCAGACAGCTTGTCATTTGTCACTCAAAGCGGCCCGCCCTTAATTATGCTTAACCTAAAGCCTTAATGAATGGGTAAATTAGCTATAGAGACCAAAACTGTTTTTTGTACCAGGCTGTTAACATTATTTACGTCAACTATAAATTTGGGCATTTTAACATTAGTGTCTATGGGGATTCACTCGCTTTTTTAACCAGCCTCAAGTGGCCGTTTGAGGAACTGCAAAGGAGCCGCAACTGGTAAAATCTCAGGGAACAGCCATGGTGCTCAGAAAACAAGTTACAGGACTATATCTGTGCTATTTTAGTATATCAGAAATGACCGAGAAACAAATTTCGACCCGAGTGTTTCACTGATAACAGGTTGTTTATAATGTTTTTGCCTTTGTCATGTTCTAGATTATATTGTGTTTCACTTTTTTTTAATTATGACAATAATTAACGAGGATGATGGGGCTACAGTTTTGTTATTTAAAACATTTGGCCAATGTATTAGTAAATTAACGTTTTTGAATATTGTTGCCAAGTCATTCAATGTGTGGGCATGGTCTGAAGCAGGTCTAAACTTGTTCCCAGAGTACGAGAAAATTCAGGAAATAAAATAATGATGAATCCTGGATTTCTCATTTAAACATTCATACGCATGTTTTAAGAACAGACTTCTGGGTACGCACAGTTTGTGAATGATGCCTTGAGTCTTCACAGCATCTTTAGGTTGAATCTTTCACAGCAGCCTTGAAGTAGTATCAAACTGCTTAACTATCACATTTCAATAATTTCACAGAAAACAAACTGCCTTAATCAAATAATTAATATTCATTCATATAAGTCCAAAAAGTTAATTTAATTGCCAAAGTGACTCTGACCGATGGAAGAAGGTGACTGCAAATCACTTAACCCTCTGGGTTTCCCGCCGTACTATTTCAGTCATCATTGATCAGTCATCAATCCATAACGAGACACATTTGCGTGCAAGTGCGTGCGTGTCCGTGCGTGCACTCGTGTACATTTGTCCTACTGGCCACTGGTGCAGATTTAACGTGCATACATGCACGAGTGGAGGGCTGCGAAGGATACAACGGCAAATCCTCCGAGGCATGACAGATCTAAGAGTGGAGTTTTAGCGCTCCATTAGCCAGCTCATTAAGTCGCATTAGAACTCTGGAGATGAGATACATGTCCTGAGTGCTGGAATAACCACAAACCGTTCAGTATCTCCTCCCTCTTGTCTGCCTCCCGATATCTCTCTCACTGACACACACACACACACACACACACACCGACGCGCACACACACATGCCCTCGTCATAGCGAGACAAAGCCACTTACCGGAGTCAGAGCTGGATGTTGCCACGGGCATTTTAAGAATTGGTTCCTCCCAGTATCCTCGGCAAAACTTGTTAGGTCAACTGAAATGAAAGAGAGTGCAGAGAGAGCAGAGGGAGATGCATTGAAAACACTAATGAAGTATTGATTGTGAATATGAATGCAGAATCCCCTGGCTGTCAGACTACTGAGGCAGAATCAAGGTTCATAAAATGGCAGGAGGGTAAAAGCTCTATAGTTCTATAAAGAGCAGATGTCTAACAGGACTAGTTCCCACAGAGCCAAAGTCAGAGTTTTGCATATTTTATAGCTTGTTTTTATAGCATGTCACATTGCGATAAACTGTGTTGTTGTTGCGTTGAGGCCCTTTGAGTCCAACACAGGGATCCGTGGAAGTCTAAATCCAGTCACGACAAAGAAAACAAATCCTTTTCTGTCACAATCACATTCACAGTCAGTGGACTTACGTACGTGCGCGGCTCATTCTTAATTTGTCCAAACAAGCTCCCACACACACGACAACTGGTGTCTAACTTTGTTAATAGCTAAAAATAGAACAACCAGTTGCTTTGGCAACACCCAAACAGTTCTAGCCATCATATCCATGGGGAATACTATTAGCAACAGTTGGGAGGGATTGACTGAGCGGGTGAGTGGGTGGGCAGGCCAGCTAACATTAGCTTAGTGAGGATCTCTGTTGATTCTAATTGATCCATTTAACATCAGGCAGCAAGAAAAAGCAACAAGCATCACAGACAGAGACTGGGAGAGTAAGCACCCGCTGTCCAGAGATTCAAAACTGGCTTATCAGGTGAGGCGGAATTTGTGAAATACACAGAGTGAATAGCAATTAGAGTTAAGGAGGGGGTGTGTAGAACATAAACAGAATAGGCAATCAATAGGCATGAGGGTGAGGAGACAAACAGACAGGCAGAAGAAAATAGAAGAGGCTTGAGGGGAGAATTGTCAGGCAGAGAGGCTTTGGCTGTGTGGAAACACGAGTTGGGGGGGTGGGGGGGTCAGAGAGGAAGATAGAAGAGGAGAGGGAAAGAGGGAGAGGGGAGGGAGTGAGTGAAGGAGAGAGAAGGAGAGTGAGATCAAATAAGAACAATGGTGAGGAAGAGAAGAGTGCAGCTGATGAGGGAGAGACAGCGGTATCCAAGGATGCTAATTCCTGGTTGCCATGACAATAGCTATCCATGGTGGAACCAGTGCTGTGATGGCCAATACCCAGTAACGTCACCACGTGGTCACTGTGTGAATGTGTGTCAACAATAAAAATCCTATTTCAGCCTCATCACCACTGATCAGATTTACAGTGATGAAGCATCTTCACAAAGTGGTCCAGCACCCAAGGAGTTACCTTACAGGCCATGTGGGGGCGCTAACAGTAATGGTACAAAAGACTGCTCTATTTCCTGAGTGGCTTCCAGCATTATTTATTTAAGAACCCTGCTAAATATATTTCTTGCTTCAGATTGAATCACATTTTTACTTTACTACAGAGCAGCTGACATTTCTAAACCGGCTTTCTGGGTGACCTTTTTCATTTAAGTCTGGGTAAAACAAAAATAAATATATGTTGTGAGTTTGTCACACCACAGAAAAATGTGTTATTAACCACCCAGTCAAAGTTGAATGATTAAAAAATTACCCAGTACATGAACGTTGGTTTCAAAATCATTAAAAAATAAGCCGTATTCTCTGCTCTGAGATGATGGCGGCATGTCCACTGAAGGTGCTGACCTGAAGAGCAAGCTGCTGTGAAGCCACAGACTCTCGTTAGCAGCTAACCCAGAAGAGCATAGAGTCTGTGGTAGCACAGCACACACCCGGAGCCGAAAAACAAGTGCTGCGTCAAGGCTACAGACTTTCGTTCAGCAGCTCAAACAACACACCCACAGCCGGCTGAAATAAGGTAGGTTAGTGACGGCTATTTAGCTTGTGTTTATATGATTGTGGCATTTGACTGAATTGTTTATTCACGTATTTGCGAGACTGAAAGAGCTAAGATAGGGGAAGGGTTATGTTACGGATAGCTCCAGTGCATCATCACATTTTCAGCAAGTATTTTCTAACATGTATAATGTGTTTAAAAAGAAATAACTGATTTTGCTTTACTCAGACTTTAAGAAACATACATTTAGCCTCTCATTGTCAATGGACACAAATATGCAAGCTGTAATATACAAGACGTCTTCAAGCTCAGTGCTATGTAATTCTATTAATTTGATTCTTTGTGCAGAGATCAAAATATTCCCAGACCATATTTGTTCAGAGGTGCAGGGCTGCAGTTTATGTGTATACCAACACATCCCTGGGCACCAGTTAAAGATTCATCTTATAAACTAGTAAATGTGAAGCCACGGGAGAAGGGCATGTTTCAATTATAATCCTCAATATTGATCCGACAACATGAGGGGAGCCTAGGGATGCATTGAGGCTGAAACTGTGGAAGTTATCTGGGACACCTGTATTATTGCTTTTCATAAATCCATCTAAATAAAGGCCTTTACGAAGCAGCAACCTCTGGGGCTAAAAAAAGGAAGTCAATGCGGACGTGACAAAAAATGCAGTTATTTGAGTGGCCACTTGAGGCTGGCTCCAGAAGTGTGTCAGTCGCCATATACACCTATGTTCATAGGCCAGACATAAACATGTTTACAGCCTGGTACAAAATACGTTTTTTGTCCAAGATGGCAACGGCCAGAACGCCAACTCAAGACGTCAAAACAGGAGCCCACAAACCAATGGGTGACACCATGGTAACTATGTCCAGTTTATCAGACACTGACAAAAAAGCCATTCTTTAACATCTGCTTATGTGGCTGTTACAGTTTAACGGCGCTCAGCGGTATCAGGGGGAACCGGGAGGGACAAGAACAAAAGTTAAGGTGGCAAAAGTCCAAGGAGGGCAGGTGTAAGGGGTGGTGGATGGGTAAAACAAACACCAACTTTCACCCAGGAGAGCAGTGTTCATGTA
>JAPZEB010000014.1:18380624-18395613 GCA_029783705.1 Chaetodon striatus | reverse complement strand
AAACTGTGTTTACCAACAATGGTTCAAGTGTCCCTGAGCCCATGTGGTAATATCATCTATACAATCATGTCAGTTTTTAATGCAGTGCCATCTGAGAGGCTGAAGGTCACGGGCATGCAATATTGGTTTTCAGCCTTGCTCCTTATGTGCAGAGATTTCTCCGGATTCTCTGAATCTTTTGATGATATTATGGATTGCAGAGGGTAAAATCCTAAAGTCACTGCAATTATGCATTGAGAAATGTTTTTGTCAAACTGTTGGACTATTGGCCCACGCAGTTTTTAACCAAGTGACAATCCTTGCTTGTGAACAAGTGTGCCTTTCAAGGATGCCCCATTCACACCCAATCATACTCAATCTTTTACCAATTAACCTATTTACCTGTGGAATGAAACGGGTGCTTTCTGAGCATTTCACAACTTTTCTAGTCTTTTGTTGCTCCTGTCCCAACTTTTTTGGAACATATTACAGGCATCAAATTCAGAATGAGTGTATATTTTACGAAGAATGTCAATTGAATATGGGTTGAAAAAGATTTGCAAACCATGGCATTCTGTTTTTACTCACATTTTGGAATTGGGGTTGTATTTATTGATTTCTTATTTAACAGTTAGTGATACTAATTTTCTGATGTGCACAGACTAGTACCAGTACAATTAACACTTTGAATTTCACAGCAATCCTTTTTAATGTGTTATGTGTCATACATTTTAGGCAATTAATTGTTCTCAGCAGAGGCTGGTTGTTCTTCTTCTTAAAAAGACAAATGCTTTAATTTCAAGGAGTACATTAATTGTAAGGAACCAAACATAATTGCCAAACTGAATCTCTCTGGACAAATTAGTATATTTATTAGTTTATTAAAATTGTCCAATCAAATAATTCTGAAGGGAGATGGGTAGATCTTTCTCTAATAACTTTATCCTGCCTACAAACATCAGCACCTGCGCTTTTATTGGTCCACACGCGCTCAAACATCTGTGCGCGTCCCATGATGTGTGGGCATGCGCACTGGCAACAAACAGGTACATAACGTCCAGCCAGTCGTTGTTGTCAACATTATATTTTGAATTCATTTCCAACACTTAGCTTAAGTACACATTATTTCTGAATGAGGCTGTTACAGCTCATAACTCTCACCTGTGGACAGTGTACAGGTGCTAACAGCCTCAGGCCAATTAAGCTAGCTTAATAAAATAATGCATGTGGCTACTGACTGATGCAAATACACGGCGCACGAGCCCGTGGTGGAGGTAATGTGTAGCCTCCTCGAGCTGAATGTGCGTTTGCTCGTTGACAGAGGAAGACAATGCTACACCAGGTTAGACAAAAGGTGGTTTTTAACGTTACGTTAACTGCTAATAGTCACGAGACACAGGAGACATTAACATATATCTGACTGCGTGTCCACCTGGCGAGTGGCGAAGGTGGAAATCAGCATTAGTGCTAAGCACCAACCTAAATTAACCCCCTACGTTTCAGACAGCTAAAAAGGTTGAGGTGCTCACCTGCCCGGTCACCTTTATCCGGATGCCTGTTCGGTCTGAGATATCTCCACCGGTCTGCTCTCAGCTGCTGAAGCACGGCAGGTCTTGTTTAATCTATGCAGTCACTTTCACAACACCGAAGCCAACGGCAGCCCACACAAACTGCTATCTTTAACGAGACCTTACCTAGAACGGCTCGCGGGCTCTTACAAATAGCTCCATTGATTAAAAGCCAATTGGCTGCTGTGTTGGCTCTGAGCCTGTCTCCCAAAGGAGGTCCGGGAAGGTTTGGTGGCGACAAATGCGTTTTATGCTGTGGTACCCCGGTGTGAAGTTGAAGCCTGTCCGCTGCCGTCGATATGAACCCATGGAAGAGCAGCAATGAGATTAATTGCAAATGCAGCTTTCCTGGTGATACAGTGCCATCTAGTGGCAGCGGGACTAACTACAGCTGGCCCCATTAATAAAAAAAAATAAATGACACACAAAAACATTTGTGTCTATTTAATACTTTTATTCCATTCAATTCTTTATTGTAAAGTGATTGATTTTGATACAAATTATTTACATTTTTTGGCCAAAGAACAAATAGATTTACTGAGAGAGGAAGACAAACAGAGAGAGAGAGAGAAAGAGCTTTGCATGCACATTAAATAATTAAATATGGAGTCACAAAGTCCAGTGCAGGTTGAGAAATGAGTGGTTTTTGATTGTTGGTAAATCGAAGGATCGGGAGGAATGTTGGTAAGGGTCAACATGGGGTGGATTTACCACTGATCGCTGTAGTCCGAGCTGTAAGAGAAGAGAAAAAGCAGGTTCATTAATTAAAATATACACTGGGTGCATCCTAACATGCACAGACGTAGATTTTGGGTGGACGCAGGGGGCACAACGCCCTCAATTAAAACACAAAAATGCAGCAAAGGACTTTTATTTTGACAAAAATTAAAGATATTTACACCATAAAGTGATGCAGAAAAGGCACAAATTGGTGTGGAAAATTTCACCCACAAACCCATCCTTTCAATGTGTCCTCCCCCCAATGTTGAAACTAAACCTCTGCCCTTGCCAATATGCATAGGCGTACATTTCAGGGGAGGCAAAATTTAGAACATGTGCATATGCCCCCCCTCCATCCACCCACAAACAACATGAAAGGAGCTGAAGGCTTTTATTTTCAAGTATTTAAAGACATTTACACCATAAATTGATGCATAAAAATTCAGCAGACGGCAGGGAACGCCCTCGCTAAATGTGGTGGTTACCAGCTCAACTGTTGGAACATACAGTTGTGATATTATAGCGATGGTCTGACCAGTAAACTGAGTAAATCGACAGTGAAATAAAATGCTAATCAATCTTCACTTGAACAGTAAAACATTAATAAGAAGACCAAGAACAGGAACATAACATCAGTATAAACCTCCCGAAGTGGGCAACAAAAAATTTGACAATATATTGGACCAGTATTAGCAGGGATTGTGATGCAGGCATCACAGTAGCCCAGTATGACAGTATACTCGTCATGTTTCTCTCACCGTGGTTCAGTGTCTTGGCTCGAATCAGCCCCAAACAGCAGCCACGCCACCGCCTGCTCGGGGGTCGCCCTCTTGCCATACCTGGGGACAAATCAAACACCAGCATGTAATGACTGCAACTAAACATGATTCAGAGATTGTCATTCATTCTGCTCTCCACCAGTCAGTGAGAGCTTCACCAGGTGCTCCGGTGGTGTGACCCCATCAGCCTCGCTATGAATTTAAACTACGGGACCACTCTTTTTTTTTTTGAGAACCACCAAGCTGTGAACAAGTTAGCTGCACACGCCCTGTTGAGTTTTTATCAGCTCTGCCTTTCTACTCGGCCTCTGCGGCCCAATCACAAATCAGCCGAGCAATTATCTGAGACAAAGGGAGAATTTTCAAGTCTACAGCCCCGCATCCAGCGAGGCAAACACAGCAAGCTACTTCGATGTTTGACGTCTCTTTACTAAAATCAATGCCTGGCCACTGAAGAGTAAACCTGCCTTTGTTTGAGGCATGAGTGGCTACATTGTGAGTGCAACGACAGATCCAGCCTCTTTAATTTCACAGACTGTACTCAGCTTCCATCACAGGGAAACTGTACACCCACTACTTTCACACTGGAACAACACAATTCATTTCTTGTTATTTATATATGCTTTTATAAAGACATGTGCCACACAGCGGGAAGATTTGGTAAGAGTCACTTGTTATCTAATCCAAACTGTGATCAGTAATATAATCTCTGCCATATTTTAGGTATGACAGATGAGAAAACAGTGAAAACTTGAACCTACTACCTTTAAATATTCTGTCATGATCCAGTTTTGATTTTCACCTGGTAAGAAACTAAAGAAAACAAGGAGGATGTCTCATGTTCCAGCATATCTATTACAAGAGTTGGGGTCGCAGCGGAGCAATTACAGGCTTCTCTCTGGTCTGAACTTTATTTACTCGTCTAAGGAAAACCAGCCTCCTGTCCTCGACTTCATTATTTCTTATAACAAGCACAGCAACGCATTGTGACATAAATATAATGACCAAGAGTTCTTCTCGGCTCGCCAAATTAGGGTTGCTGCTGGTTACTGAAACAGCCTCTGAAAAGTCTTGATTTAGGGTGAAAGTGAGGTCTTAGGAGAGTGAAGTTATGCCACAACACGAGGGCTCGACCCCTCCATGTGGCTACTCTTTCAAGTCTGTCCTTGGACTTAAGACTTAATCCCTCACATCAGGGAGGTGGACTACCTGTCTGACCCCACCAGAGGATGAAAAGTTTAAAAACACTGTCAGTTTTTCAGCATTTATTTGTCCTTGTTTATCAGTTTTTTCAGATGTGTTCATTTAAGAGTTACCTATACTCACAAATCTGATGTGCTACACTCTACCAACAGTGTTAAATAAACAGATGCACGGGCATAGAGTTTTAGTGGGGTTGCAGGGGGCACATCCTCCTTAATATTTAGAGCATTTGCTTGCAGTTTTCCACCACCAATGAGGAGCAGCACACAGCTGCTTAAAAAATAACATAATACTCAGCAGACTATAGAGCACGAAGATTTTTTTTTGTAAAATATTATGACTTAATGTTCATGAAATTACGACTTTATTCTTGTAATATTCAACTATTTTCTACTACTACTACAACTTAATTTTCAAAATCTCAGAGATGCAAAGACAGAGATGTGAAGTTTTGAACATGACCAGAAATCTTGGTGAAACACATATGATCTATTAAAGTCCAGAGTTTATAGATGAATTAAAATGAAATCATGTTATTAATATGAATAGATTCCACATGGACATTTAAAGAGGTTAACTCTCCAAACAAAATACGCAAAGGATAGGAAAGTAAACTATGCCTACATGTGTGTTGGCATGTGAGATAACATAAAATAAAAAAAGTTGAGCTACAGAAGAATAAATGTTTGAAAGCAATACATAATGCCTGCATTGTGTTTCATTATATTTTTATGTTTTGATTTAGGACTGAACGATATGGAGAAAATCAGATATCATGATATGTTCGGACAAATACCTCGATATCGATACTGCGACAATATTGTAATGACTGATAGTGCGTTCACAAAGTATTAACACAATGAGATTTTTCATAAATCATCAGTATTGTTGATATAATGACTAACTGGGAAAGGCAAATAACAGCCTGAATTACATTACTGTGATGATGCCATTAAAACCAGGAAAAGACAACACTTCAGTATAAAGATATAAAAAAAAAAAAATCTAAGACGATATCTATTCTCATGTAGCGATATTTATATAATATCGATATACTGCCTAGCCGCAATTTGAATTGTCACCTGGTGCCATATTTTGTGTTTACTATAGACATTTCCATAATAAATTGATTCAGAAAATACACAAATTGGTGGATAAAAATTCACCAGAATGCAAGAAATGAGGCGTTTGATGCTCACATTTTCATGGAGTAAGACCCCCAGAAGCCCCCAATATGTGTCCCCCTCAATTTTAAAACAAAACCTGCAGCCCTGCTCTGATGATGATGATAGACATGCATCCTAGAGTGTGATAGAAATCCCTGTATAGTCTAGTTGAAAAACAAACACAAACAAATGAGAAGTTTTAATATGCAAATACACAAATAAAAACCAATCCAGTGTGGTAAACCGGACTCACCTCTGCCTGGTGATGAGGTTGACATAATGCCTGACAGCTGCGTGGTATTTGGCCCAGTCCTCGGGTGAGGCGTTGCTCCCCGGGCTCTCCGGTTTGGGAGGGTAGGCGTCTGCAAAGCTGCTCAAACACACCAGCAGGCAGACGACGAGCGCTGCGAGCATCATCCATGATCTCAGCATGTTGGCCATCTGAGGAGAGGGGCGAACACAATGGTACGATTTCAACTGAATAAACTTCATTTTGAACTTTTATTGAAGCCAAAATATTACTTTTGCGATGCTTTAAGTTTTATTTTACTTCAAATAAAACGTAGAAAATGACTTTAAAGTATTCTCAGTATTATATTCACATGGATTTTGGCACAAAGAACGCGCACAAGTGTTTTTGGGATGCGGTTAAAAGTTAAAGGTGCATCAAAGCAGCAAAAAAGTTACTTACTTTCTGACAGTTGTCTCCTGATGTAGTCTCGTGCCTGTGTGTTGCTGCTCTGCTCTCAGATCACAGGGTTATATAGTGCGGGATGGATACCTGACGCGCACTGACTAACACTTAACCACACCCCTCCCTTTGACAGCAGCGCGCAAATTACGCACTCCAGTTTGGGTTGGTTTCAGATTTGGTTTGAACATGTGACTATGTGAGCTGAAATATGAAGTTTACTTTAATGCAAATACACATGAAAAGTCTCCGTTTGTAAATATTATTGTGGAAATATATACTTCATGTTTCTTTATTGCTCTGAAACTTCAAATATAACAAGTAATCAATACCACCATCTTATAGAGGGGGTTATTTGCAGCACATCACCTATGCATGATTAGAAAATAAGCAGATCCTGCTGGATTTACCTCGCAGCCAGCTTAACTGATGCCATAAAATAGCCTTCAGCTGTTTTATTTATGAGTTTGAATCATGAGCCACGTAGGTTAAAGCCCAGCAGGCATCAAGTCTTAATGTTTACTGGCTCATTCACTGCCTGGTCCTTGTCTATAGCTTTCTACCAATGTGTGATGTAACAATCCTGTAGGTGAAGAGCAACAGCAGAAACTTTTTTGGATGCTGACAGGAACTAGTGGGTGAAAGTGATGTGCAGCTGAAAAACATTGCGGAAAGCACACAGTATTTCCAAAAGAATAGCCTCAAAGCTGTGTTCATACACCACAGTCCTGTCTGTCAACAGGCATGCTCAGAAACCGCAACATACCAGCTATGAGAGAAATAATACAAGCGGCCCTTCACATGTGAAATAATGGCCTGCACAGCGCTTCAAGAACCGTAGTGTAGCAAGAGTGGGAGAGAGATGAGATGACTGACCCTCCCAACCTGCAATATAATGCTCAGCAAGAGACAACACATTCTTCCATCTGTCACAGTCAAAAGATGTAGTTTCTATCCATCCATCACTTGCTCTGTTGCCAGATGTTTTCTCAGGATGTCTGCACTTTGTCAAGAATACTAATCGTCTAGAAAACATCCATCTTTCAAAAAGATTTCAAAAGTAAAATATCAACACCAAAGTTTAAATGTATGCACAGTGGCGGTCCCAAGTGGGGTGGGGGGTGGGGTTACCAAGTAGAGGTCAATATAAGAGTCTGTCACGTGTTTTTAAGCTAGGGCAAATGTCGTGTTATTGTGTGAAACTAGTCAACCCAAGGCATCCACTGGTACCAACCATGGCGGCATAGCTTAACGCTTCAAAGCTAGGCTAAGGGTGCTTTCACACCTGCCCTGTTTGGTACGTTCAATCGAGCTAAAGTGGGTTTGCCCCCTAAGTGCGGTGTATTTAGGCAGGTGTAAACACCGGTTACAAACGAACTCTGGTGCGGTTTGTTCGTGATGTGAACATGTTCTGACTGCAGTCGCATTATGCATTGTTTGTGTTAAACAAGCATGAGCGTGTTACAGTCCCGGAGGATTATTAATGTGCCTCCTCCTGTGCTGCCTCAATAAGCACATTGTTTTCTAGTAAACTGTATGGTTTGCCTAAAATTAACAATGCAAGCAATATAGTACATGATGACCAGTCCTAAAATCAACCTGTCCCTTCACTGCGACATTAGAAAGTGACGCATTTATCTTGCAGGTGTACTCTTCTTCAACGTTTTTTTTTACTTCCTGGATTTTTCCCGCATGGAAATTCTGACCAATCAAAAGCAGCAGCAAACCAACTCCTGGCAATTATGCAACTTCGTAAATAAAAAGAGTCCCTGATTCGGACCAAAGCAAGACAACTCTAGATCTGAAAGCACCCTAAATTTTATTGAGGGAACAGCTGTCATGGCCATTTTGAAAGAGGTCCCTTTAACTCTAACCTCAATAAAAATAGGTTCTATGGGTTCTATAGTTTCCCCTAAACTTGAGCAAATATACTTTGTTCCTTGACAGATTTCAACCATGACTTTCATCTTTAATTTTAAAAAACGTAAAATGTGAAGTGTTTCCTTTTACTACAATGAATCCTTTGCAGCGCACGGGGCCTGTTGTAATCAGAACCATCCAATTGTTTTATTGACTCCAATCTATCCTGTGCATGGGCAGCTACGAAACAAACACATCCATCTTCTGGTAGATACAGAGGATACAGGATGGGAACGGCCTGTTTGTGAAGCTACCAAAATAAGAATCCAGAATATAGTCACCGCTTTTTGTAAACGTCAATTTATTAGTGTTAATTCATCTTATCCAGGAATTATGTAGCTCAACTTGTCTGATCATTAGACCCCTCACCTTTGGCCCTGTACGCACTTATCACTGCTGCATGTATTATTCACATGGTGATAGAGTCATTAATATGATCTGGAGGTAGAGGTCACAGGCTACAGCATCCACAGATCAATAACGCTATTGTGTTGCACATACTCGTAAAGCATCAGCATGCTTCAGGGAAAGTCATTTTCACTGCAGTACATCTGTTATGACTGGATTAAATGATTCATCGAGCTGTTGCTGGATCAAACATCACTTTTATTAAGCCTTACATGATGTCTTTTTTAAAATATATCACTGCAGAGACTTCCAGGGTGGGTGTGGAACAACGATGCTGATATGACACTCGCACACACTCGCACAAAGACGGTGTGTACATAAATACCTTTCAGGGCTCAAGTGCCGAGACTGAGCCTAATGTAATCGGTCACATTTATGACCGTTGCAGCGGCTCCTGTTTATCTTGGATCTTCACGGTCTGCTGTTCAGTTCATGACGCCTGAAGTCGTCCGTTATCCGACAGTTCAGGTGCAGTCATGGCTTTTTAGTGTGCCTTGTCCTGTATGTTAGGATCAAGATGTGCAGCTGATTATATGCCAGATGTGAAACTGAAATATTGCATTTACAGCCCTAGAATCAGGCATGCATTAGATCAGGGATGAATTAAAGAAACGATCAGAAAGCCATGTATATACCACAGCAGCACACTACAGGTTGTCCTCCTGGGCTCCCTGGAGAAGTCATGACAACCCCTCTCATGTGTTGTTTATAGTGTTGTAAAAAACAATGGGTTTTCCTTTGTCTGTCCCTAAACCCTTGTCAAAAACACAACTTGATTTGGGCATAAATTCCCACTGACAGCCTCCAGAGAGCTGCTGCTCCTGTTGACAATAAACAAGCAGTTAAAGTGTATATGACCACGCCATAAAAGGCTGTAAGTGGATTGTGGTATTACACATTGATTGCACAGACCGTTCCAAGCAATTATTGTACCATAATTCAAAGTGATATTAAGGGACAATTAGTGTGCTGCAGATTTTTACACCCAGTGACGTCCAAATTGATCTAAAATAGCCTCTAAATTGGAAAATCGTGGCTTTTAATAATGATGAGTCGGGGAAAAAAAAGGGGGAATAGCTAAAAGTAATTATATAATGAATGAATCATCTCCCATTCAAGGGAACTGATATGCGTGCTCTTCGACGTTATAACCCTTTTCGCCACGGCTAACAGTGGCCATTCTGAACATTTAGTTAATTCTACTCCAGTAATCAACCTGTCTGCGTTCACTCTACGAGCCGTAAAAGTCAATGACAAGAAACAACAACATGCACAAGACAAACTCATTAGCTCGCTCCAGTGTTTGGAGGTAAACACTGAGAAAGTAACAGTCCCCAGATAAGGGAAAAAGGGCAGACAGTTAAAGTTTTCACAGTCCAATAAGCCCCGGCTAATGCACTCCTGAAGAGCAGTTTGGGCCCCTACCGAGGAGAGAAGTGTTTGAGTTGCCATCAAGGCCGAGATAATAGGACCAGTAGGAGGCTACTGATTTTCAAAAGTTTTTATCTCATCTTGTTCACTTTGACCAACTTTTCCTACTGATGCAGGTGCTAATGATGTCTGCGACTTTGTTAGGTGAGACATAGCTGATAACTCGGACAAATCATCATGTTGGAAATCTACTTACTGTAGGAATCTACCTGTCCTCCTCAAATGGAGCTCTAAAAGCTTTTCCCCTGAACCTGTCGTCACTATTTCCATTTGCATGACACATGCTGCCCAGTCCAAATACAAAAGGAAGATTAAACACACGCTCACAAAAGTCCATTCTGGTGTAAGAGCAATCTCCCAGGAGAATGTCTGACTCCTTCCTGCCATCACAGACAGAAAGGGGGAAATGATTATGCGTTTTTATTTAGCCTTATCTCCAGAGTGGGGGCGCCACTAATATGAACAGAGTGCTTTTCAGGCAGGCGGGTCTGTTTGCACAGCTCAGGAGACAAAATGAGGGGTTGATGGCTGCCCACTACCACAGTGCGATAATTCACGACCATATAAATGGCTGTGAAAGGGGCCACCGAGTGCCAGTCAGCAAACAATAACATCTTTCTTTTTAACTTTCATGTTACAGACTTTTTCTGGCTTTGTTGTGGGGCATAAACACACACAGGTTTCTCGTAGCAGCACAGTCGGCCCTAAACAATGTGTGCACAAGTCAAGGTTTCTCATGTGGTTTCCAAAGAAGCGATGTGTCATGTGATTCTCTTTCGCCCCCAGAGGACTGAAGCAGCTCTGCCAACATCAGCTTTCTTTTCTGGAAAGCAGAGCCGACCAATTACAGCAATATCCCACTGACTGATGTGTTTATGAGCGAGCTGGCCGATGACAGCTTCAGGTAATTCTGATGGATGGCCAGACAGGTGTCAGAGGGCTCGGGAAAAGGTCGATGATTTGATTCAGAGCAGGCTCTCAAAGCTGCTGTGAAATAAGGGAAGCCAGCATGCTATTTATGTATCAAAATGATACCCCTTAAAATCTGTAAAGGCAAGATGAAGTCAATGTGTTACTCACTTGCCCTTCAAGGCATCAGATCACGCAGAGGTATTGATGACTAGATGTGCCGTAAACTTACAGCATCATACTACAAAGCTCAATGACGTCACAAGATGTGACTGTATTCATGCGTCACAGACGGCTGGGTAACAGCTGATGTTGCTCGCAAGCTTTGGAGGTCTCAGGTCCCGGGGGGGTTTACTCAGAAGCTCTTCCCAGTGGACACCAATTACACAAAACATTAAATTGGCTTTTTTCTCTTTCTCATTTCTGAGGAACTCTAAATGAAGAATAGGCTCCATGGTCCGACATACAAATGCCCACCAGAATCAATGCTTATAGTAATTACAGCAAATGAGCTACATGTAACTGAACTGGTTGGTCATCAATACTCAGTGAAACCATTTCTTCAGGTCTGCATAATGTGTAGCTGTCCATCTTCACAATAGATTGTTTTTCCTGATGAAGGCAAGTTTGAGGAAAACAGCATGTATGGGTAAACTGGTGATGGGTTTGTTCTCTTCTTTTAGCAGCAAACACCTCCCCAGTTTTGTATCAATCACTTTGATTCTCTGGCTTAGAGGTGTGTGTGTGTGAGAGGCCATATATCAGGAGCACCTTTGAAAAACAAGGGGTGGTGATATTGGAGTAGCCTGGAGTGTCGGTGAAACGAAATGGCTGATGTTCAAGAGATATGCCATCAAAACTTTAGAAGAATAAATATGCAAAAAAGAACGTGACTGTTTCAGCAATGTATTCAATGGGTGATGAGACATTTCACTTGAAAACACAAATGTAAAGCTTGTGGTGGTCGTACAGGAAAAGTCAGAGGATCACCAGAGTCATTAGGATTCATCCTCTGGATCTGGATTTGGTGTTAATCCATCCACTAGAAGTTTACATATTTCATAAGGTAAGTAAAATAGCATGGATGGATAGTGGATAGCATGACACCTAGGCAAGATGGCTGCCCAGCTGCAAACCACTGTTTGAGACCAAGAAACAACTAAACCGGTTGTATTTTTAGGAAGACATCGGCAGCATTTCCAGCTGTAATTGTGCTGCCACAGCTAGACAGCTTCTTTCGTCAGTGTCTGACGCCGCAAGTCACTGCCCAAGCTCCGGATTTCGATGATTTCGGAGTGAGACCAGGCTCTTGAGTTTGGCATTTTGGCAATCCCCGTCTTGTTTTTTTTTTGTCGCCGGAAGTGACCATATTTGGAGGAGAGGCTGGAGCTGTCAATCAAGAAGCCCCGCCCTTCAATATGTGTAACTTTGGGCCTTAATAAAATGTGAACATGTTTTTAAAAAGTCCAACCCTGTACAGTTGTTATGATGAGTAGAGACCAAAACAGTTTTTTTGTACCAGGCTTTAACATGTTTATGTCTCTACATCTGTGGGGACTGTTTTGGAGCCAGCCCCAAGTGGCCATTCAGTGAACTGCAGTTTTTGGCACTTCCATGTTGGCTTAATTTCTAAAGTACCATCTAGTTCAAATATATTGGAGAGAAGGCAGACATCTCTACAGCTGATATCTCCAACACTCAAAAACTCACACTGAAAAAATCTACACTGATAAATAGCACTACAGGTAAGAGGAAAAATATGTGTTTTTGATTTGGGGATAAACAGACCCTTTAACAAACAGCCCATCTGATTTGGCAATAGATTTTGGAGCTGTTACAGTTATACTCTTTTTTTCTGCCAAAGAACACATCGTAATTTCTGCTGGACCACAAATGTCTTGAGTCCTTATTCCACATTTTTTATCATTCATTTCGTAGCCACAACAAACATCCCATCAACAACGCAAATTAACATGTGGTAAGCCATCCCGAACATCTTCATCATCACAGCTATCTCCATCCTCCATAGCCCCATCTAACCTGCAGGCCATCTGCATTTCCCTTTAAAATCGAGATGAATGATGTTAATCAGTGCATGGGAGCTCTGTGCATCCCTCAGCTCCCGCTTGTCCTGCTGTAATAAAGCAGTCTGCCTGCCTGAGTAATTACTCTCATCTGTCTCAGCCGTATGAGCAAAGACCTGACTGGATAAAAGCTCCACTCAATGGCCCCTTTCTGGCAGCAAAAGCTGAACCAAAGCACAGTACAATGACTGATTCTTTAGGAAAAAAATCAAGTGTAAAAATGATCCGTGAAGGCGAAAGAAATGTACATATGGTCCAGACTAATCACAGCCACTGGGCATAGAAGGAGGCAGTGTTTTACAAAGGCTTGTTTTATTCATTTGAAGACAGCATCAGATGCTGTGTAAATGAAATGTCTCCACTGAAGTTTCCCTTTAAACTTCATCATCTAAGAGCATAATTTTAAACATAAATGTACTAAAACATCTCAAACATAAAAGTACGGCTCCACTGGGAGATGTTATTCTGAACAAAAGTACAAACAAACATGAAAACATTACAAACTTAACATTCTGGCAAAGCTCAGAGTTACAAATATAATAATCGATGCCACAGTTATGCTCTTTTAAATCCCCACTCTAAAGGGTTAACACAAGTAGCAGTAAAGAAAATCAAAGTTCTTTAATGGCAACATATGTGAAACAGCATGTTAAGCGCTCCCCACTTCTTTCTGTAGCAGTGTCTCTACCATCTTAGGTAAGAAGCCTTCCAGGAAATGAAAGAAGTCATGAAAAACTCCTGTCTTGTCGCTGCTTGGCTCCAACTTGAGCACTGCCTTTGTGCTTTCTGTCTCACCCACCATCTGGGGCTGGACCTTGAACTCCAGGGGCTCCTTGAGCTCTGGCTCCTTTTCAATGATGTGAGCTGTGACCTGAGACTCCAGCACCATACAGCTGCCCTCTGGCCTCGAGTCTGCATCTTTGATCAGTTCCCTTCTCACTTTCCTCCTGCCAGCCCACACTATGTGCCTCTGCACACAGATCCAGTGAGGGGACTCAGACTTGCCTCTTTTTGCCAGTCTTGGCTTTTTGCCTTGAGGCGACACAGAAGCATCACTGCCAGAAGATAGCTGCCTCTTGGCACCGACTACGGCTGTGCCCAGAGGGCTGGCTTCGTTTTGGGATTCAACACTGTCACAGCTGTCATTTGTTGATGTGTTGAGGGAAGCTGAGGTAGTTTCCATTTCCACAGCAGCATCGGCAGCTGAATCCTCGCCTGTGGAGGAAGCAAGGTGACACCTGAGAACACTTTGGAGGACTCCCTCCACAGCAGAGCAAACCTTTTGAAACCACAGCAGTCGGAAACCGTCTCCTGCCATGTGCAGCTGATTACGCAGCGCCTCAGGGAGCAACGCTGATTTGAAAGGGATGCTGATGGTCAGATGCTCAGTCTTGGCATGTGGCACTTCCCCGTGGGGGGTAAATAAGCGCACCAGCCCCCATGATTTCCCCTTGGTGGATTTGCGCTGGTACTGCAGGCTGCGGCAGTACTTCTCAGCCTCCTGGCACTCCCTCTGGAAGCTGCGCTGAGAGCGGTCATTCAGGTTTCCAGCGACGTTGTGGGAGAGCTCAAAGGGGTCTAAGAGATTTAGGGGGCCTAGTTTGGGGCTGTGGGGTTGGGTCTTGGTGGGTTTTTCCTAATGCATGGCCTCATCCTCCTCCTTCTCTTTATCCTGGCTGAGGAAATCAGTGATAGGGAGTGCACGCCCCGTCCTGACAGATATGACACTACTGGCAAAGTCAAACTTAGCATAGAAGGAGAAGAAACCAGAGAGCAGCGTGCCTGGATAGAGACAAACATGGACGCAAGGTGTCATATTAACATGTAGCACAAAATCTTAAACAGATCACACATTTTTCTTTTTTTTTTAAAACTTACAGAGGTCCTGTGTGTTCCTGCTGGGGGGCACAGCAATAGGCTGACTAGGGAAGGTGCAGTTCCAGCCCTCAATCACACACTCTTCCTCCTCACCTGCATAGAGGTTAACAACAACAACAGTTAACAAACAGGTTAACAAATAGCACTGAAATTGAAATGGCAGAAAAACAAAATTTACATGCTGTTTTTATTGTATGAATCCTTATAAATCATCTAAATATAAAAGCCATTTTACCCAACTGGAAACAACCTT
>JAPZEB010000014.1:18349643-18375487 GCA_029783705.1 Chaetodon striatus | reverse complement strand
AGTCATAGTATAGCATGTCGTCCAAAATCATGAAAAAAAAGTCATAGTATAGCATGTCGTCCAAAATCATGAAAAAATAGTCATAGTATAGCATGTCGTCCAAAATCATGAAAAAAAAGTCATAGCATAGCATGTCGTCCGAACTCATGAAAAAAAAGTCATAGCATAGCATGTCGTACAAAATCATGAAAAAAGGTCATAGCATAGCATGTCGTACAAAATCATGTTTAAAAATTATAAAGTAATATAATGTAAAATACTGTAGTATGGGGTTTTACAAACACACACACACACACACACACACACACACACACACACCTGGTGGAGGTCCAAACAGCACAATGTCCAGAGCTTTGAGCTGCAGCTTCTGAGCATGATTCCTGTCCAGGATCTTCAGCAGGGACACAGTCAGGGTGGTGTTCTTCACTGCCAGTCTGTAACAGAGGGTGGAGGTCATGAGAGACACAGTCAGCGTGGCGTGGCAGCTCAGAGCTAAGAGACTGTGATGTGTTCAAGGACACTCTGACATTGATATCTGAGAGTGGCGACCTACAGCAGACTGTAGTAGAATCAGTAAGGAGAAGATAAGAAGACGATCAGACCTGACTATCTGGAGAAAGTAAAAGTCGTAACAAGGTTTCTGTCGGTGAACCTGAGGTGGATCATTACCGGTTCACCACCCTGGTTGACACTGGTAGCGGGGATGGCCAGCTCAGATCTCCACAGTTGTCTCTGGGAATCTGAGGTGGCAGAGTGCATGTCCGACATCACTGGGGGAGTCTCGTCTGTTCCTGCACCATTATGCCACAACGTCGTAATGCCCCCTCCAGGAGGAGTGAAGCAGCTTCTGGGTGGGGGCAGGGTGCCTCCCCCCATAGTCTAGGCCTCAACCCAATTGGAAGCATTCCTCCCCGCCCTCTTCGCCACCCAAGGCGGTGTGTGCCAACACCACCCTCTGAGGGTTGACAACATCAGCGTGCCTGCCGGCGGAGGAGACTATGGGGTACCCGTCCGGTGCTCTGGGAGAGGCCGGGCCTTCTGAACCTCAAACATCAATGCAGTTGCAGCGGCCTCGCCCTGGTTGAGAGGGTTCAATGTCTCCAGTAGCGTCCTCGCTCCCCCTCGCAGGGGTTGTGTTCAAAGTGCCCGAGGGTTCTGTTTCTTTGCCCTCTGTCTGCGAACCTCGGCCTCCAGAAGCAAAAGCAAAAACTGTGACTCTTAGCAGTGGATCATTCGGCTTATGTGTCGATGACGAACACTGCGAGAACTAACGAGAACTGCGGGACGCACTGATCATTGACCCCCCCGTCCCAAAGTTCTCTTTCAAACTGCTGATTTATCTGAGTTTCTCACCAAAAGCTACATTTACATTTTTACTTAGATTACAGTGAACACATCATGAGAACATTAGAATTTACCTCAGTCTGATACTCATTTTTACTGAACAGAGCCTGAACACTTCACAATGTAAACCAATGCAACCTTTGGGAGTTTTTGGTTGTGTCCACCGGCTGCTGAGAGCTAATGACTGGCTGCTAACTGCTAACTGCTAACAGCTAACAGCTAGCTGCTAACAGCTAACTAAAGAGCTCTCCTCCTGCTGTTCTTCTCTACGTACACACCTCTCCGTCGTGTGGCGGTAGTCGAGTCATTTTGACATGAAAACAATAAGGCGTGTTTTGGGGTTCATGTGACGTGGGATAACTCCGCCCCTCTCCCCCAGAGAGCAGGTAAAGTGTAAAGAGCTGGGGAGGGAGGAGGGGCTAGGAAAAAAGGCCTCTGTGTTATTTAGCAGGCTTTGTTATGTAGTGGCCTCATGTTTTACTTCAAAATAAAAGTAGAAATAATGTTAGTAAAAATAGTAAAAGATATTTGTGGCGCCCCCTATTGGATGATGGCACCCTTAGAATTCACCTAAACTGCCTGGAACCCTGGTTCAGTCCTTTAAGGTACTTCTTCTCTTCTTCATAACTCAGTGAAACATGAACACACAGACAGGAAACACATCTTTTTAGATTCAGTTTGACTTCCACTTCCTGGTGACATCATTATCTCTGATGTCCATCTAAAACAAACGTCCTTAAATCCACCTGGAAACAACAGAAGAAGAGACGCTGCAGAACCTGCCTGAGAATCTTCATGTTTTTAACTTGTCCTCAGTGTCACAGTGACCCAGTGACAGCTGTGTGATAATGTATGAGTTCACTGTAAACAGGAAGCACTGACGGATAATTCGGCTCAGTTTTAATGGTGCTAATTTGCAACGTGGCACCAAAGCATTGTGGGAAGTGTAGTTGCGTACCTGGGTAAGGCCTTTCCATCCAGCTGGTGTTTCCTGAAGGCCTCTGAGTACTGAGGAAGCTCCACGCTGACCTGCAGCCACTCCACCACCTGCTCCACCGTCCAGTTATACACTGGGACACAGGGACAGGGACAGAGACAGGGACAGAGACAGTTAACAGGTTAACGTCTGCAGTGAGACGTCCATATGTCTCCACGATCACGTGTCCATACTGTCCCGTCTATAAATAAACATGTTCTTCTTCATGTGTCTGTTTTGACGTCACGTTTGAGACAAACTGAAAATGAAGTGAAGCTGAAAATAGGATTTTATTTTTATACTCAATGACCCTCGTTTGTCCCCCTCTGTCCTCCTTGTTTGTCCCCCCTCTGTCTGACTGTCCTCCCTTTGTTCCCTCTTTCATTCATTTTCACTTCCTTTTTTTCCCTTTGGTCTTTCTTTCATCCCTTTTTTGACTTTCATCTCTACTTTTCCATTTCTTTCTTTCAAGGTCAAGGTCAAGGTCAAATTTATTTATATAGCACATTTAAAACAACAGAGGTTTGCCAAAGTGCTGTACAATCTAGAAGGCACTGAAGAATTAAAAAAAATCTAGAACTGACATTAAGAATTTCTATTTGTATGTATAAAAAAAACAAAAACAAAAAAAAACAAAACTTTAGCACTGAGAATAACAAAATTAATTAGATATTTAGAAATATATATAGAAATAAAAAGATAGCATATGCCATGAATAAAGGGATTAAACTAAATTACAGGTTTCAAAGAAGTGAGGTTCTGGATCACTCCAAAATCTTTTGCATATTTTACACTATGAACCAAGATGAGAAATCGTTTCTATAATAAAAAAAAAAGCAGGAACTATCTGTCTGTGGATTTAGCAATAAGACTAATGCTAGGGTACAGTGTTTGTAAAAATTCAGGTGTATGTTTTTAGCCATTTTAAGGTACAATACTTACGAGGTAAAAACAGAAAAACTTTCCTCTAAGTACAGCTTCATTCTTTCTTTAATAAGCAAAAATGCTGATTTATACACTTTATATCTGTTAGCTTGATTTCATCCATTACCAGTTTAACTCACTAGAATATTTGGCTAGTACATTAAGTTAGCTAGCTGCTCAAACAACGCACGGCATTGACATTTACGTTATGTCGTTAGTTTTAAAAGTGACAGTAACGTTGTAACGGTACTCCTTAGCTACAAAAAGTTAGGCAAAACACGAAGGGCACCTGTACATAAAAGTTAAGTGTGGCTAAGTTAGCTTACTTACTGTTTGGTAAACTGACTTTACACAGGGAGCAGTGAAACCCTCTCGGCGTCGTCTGTATGTCGCTGTCTGCCTCCATGATGGACAAAAGTTAATTATAACCACAAAACGCAACAAATAAATGGACCACTGAAGTCGTCACAGCCGAGTTTGAGGCCGACGGGTCTCCATGCGCCTCTCAAATCTCCCTCCAGCGTTGAGCCTGCGTTTGTATCGAGTCCGTCCCCAAAATCAGTCCGGGTTGTTTTCCTGCTTTATCATTGAGTTCCGCGGAAACTAATTGTTTTATTTTGTGCTGCAAACCCTAAAAATATGTGAACTCTGTATCTTTTCGAGGGACCTCTCACATCAGTGCTGGTTTTTAACCATGTTTTTCATTGGCGATATTTAATCTGACAGTTTAAATGTATAGTCGCACTGATTACTTGGCAAATTTTAAGCAAAATGATTGAAATGTCTCAAGTGCTGATGGATATCAAAATGTTCAATGTAGTTTGTTTAACACCGACTGTAGTAAACATTATGACCCAATCTTAGTGAAACCCTTTATGGAATTATTTTAAACCCCATAGTCCATCAACCAATTTGCTTACCTTTCTTATAATAGGTTTATTCACAGCACATTAAACACATTTTATTTTTCCTTTTGTATCTTGTTATAAAATCAGACCTACACACGCTAAGTTGCCCATGAAAGCAAATGTAATGCCATTCCCCTTTTCAGACTCATTTTCCAGCACTTGCTGTAACTATCAAAAATATGACAGTGATGGCACCCAGTCACCAGAGCAATATCTGTACCTGCACAATGCTATATGGAAGCTTCAGGTGTCAGCCTTTCACACTGTCTTTCAAGCAATTTGGGGAATTACAACTGCAGCCATTTTAACCTCACATGTTGATGCATGAACACCAGAGAAATGTTAGGACATAAAAGACAAATCAGACCAATTTTTCCATCGTACAAAAAAAAAAAAATTTAATAAATCACTTTTTTTAACCATAAAAATATTTGCAAAACCGGCAATGAACAACATACAACTTGTCACGAAATAAATGGTTAGAAGATTCCCTGCTGTATTGAAGAAAAAGAGGAAAAAAAAAAACAACAACAGTGCGTCATTTTTATCTATAAAACTACTTTATAAAATGCTGTACGATCTAATAAAAATGACAAGTACAAAAAAAAAGGTTAATGGGAAAAAAAGTCATTGGGATTAAGACTATATACAGATGCTTTTATTTCTTTGCTGGTCTTCCTCTTCTGGTTTTTGGCTGTGTCTCAGCCTCACTATTAACCTTGCCTGTGGACTCAGCTTCATCAGCAGTTACATCAGCGACCTTTGCCCCTCGCCTGGCTCTCTTGACAGGCTGAGCTTCAATGACTTTGTCTGAGAGATCCTTCTCTTCAGTTTTGTCATCATCCTTTGACACATTTTTGCTGTCAGTGTCAAGTTTTGACTTCCTCCCTCGCACTGCTTTCACTGGGGTTGCTTTTGGAATATCAAAGACTTCCACGTCTGTTTTCCACTTGACAGATCTTTTGGATGTTTTTGCGTCTTCCACAGCAGCGCTGCTCGACTCTTCAGTGGGATTGGCCTGGTCATTGGTCACCGTGGTATCATCTGCTGTGGGCTTTGCTGCTGCCCGTCTCCCTCTTTTGGCAGGCTCTACTGAAGTTGGTGCAGGCTCTGAAACTTCTGAATTGGTCTCCTCGAGAGGAAGCGCTGCACCTCGACGGGCTCTCTTGGCTGGAATGGCATGGGAAGCCTCATTTTTCGAAGATGTTTTCGCTCCTCTTGCCCTGCTTTGTTTAATGACTGGAGAGTCTGGCTCAGCATCCTTCTTCTCCTCCTCAGCCTCTGGCTCATGGTCAGGTTTTTCTTCTGGTACAACAGCAATGACTGCAACCTCTTCAGTAACTTGTTTTCCTCTCCTGCCTCGTTTGACCTTGTCTGCAGAGGTGACAGCAGGGGCCTCAGTGGGTTCGACAGAGGTTTCACTCTCAGTGTCCTGTTTTGCTTTCCTGCCTCCTCTCCTGGGTTTTGCAGCCACAGTGGCCTGTTCATCAACAAGTGTCGCTTCAGCCTCTGGATCAACCTTTTCAACCGTTTGGACTTCTTCTTGTGGTTCTACGTGGTCTTGCTCTGCCTTCCTGGCTCCCCTTCTAATTTTTTTAGCTGGCTCCTGGGATTCAGTAGTCTCAACTGAAGTGGTCTCTTGCTTTTCTTCTTCCTGTTTGGCATTTCTTCCCCTCTTAGCCCTGACTGGAGGTTCAGACTGCTGCTTGGTCTCCACAGCGACAACTGTGTCTTCTGCCACCTCATTTTGTTCAACAGTATCAGGTTTTGTCTTTCTCCCTCTTTTTGGCTTTGCAAGAGCAGGAATGGACTTCTCAGGTTGAGCATCTGTCACAACAGGCTCGTCACTCACAACTTCAACTTCCTGTGGCTCTGGCTGAGGTGGCTCTACAGGTGTTTGTTTAGTTTTTCTCCCTCTAACGGGCTTCACGACAGCTTCCTGTACAGGAGGTGCAGGTTCACTTTCTTTAATTGGAGAAGTCTGGTCACTCACAGCTTCAGTGGAAATCTCAATCACGGGTGCTGTTTCCACAGCTGTCTCTGGTACCATTTCAGGTTTATCATCTGTGGTGCTTTCTTGAGACTTTGCATTTCTGCCTCTTGCCGTTTGTCTAACAGCGGATGGTGCGGCTTTCTTCCCTCTTCTTCCTCTGACTGGAGCAGAGACGACAGCATCTTCAGCCTCCTGTTTATCCTCAGCTGCTTCAGGTTCCACTGTTTTTGCTCTTCTGCCACGAACAGATTTCTTCTTAGGGTCAGGATCTGCGGCAGTTGTGTCCATTTCGGTGGCTTTTCCAGGAGCAGTCTCCACTTTAGGTTGTTCTTCGGATGAATTCTCATCTACTGCGTCCACTTCAGGTTGTTCCACAGGTGAATTCTCATTTACTGTGTCCACCTCAGGTTTTTCTTCAGAGGTGCTTTCTTGAGATTTTGCATTTCTGCCTCTAGCTGTCTGTCTAACAGTGGGTGGTGCAGCCGCTTCCGTTTTCTTCCCTCTTCTACCTCTGACTGGGGCAGGGACGACAGGATCTTCAGAGTGTTCTGCCGCCTCCTGTTTATCCTCAGCTGGTTTAGACTCTGCCAGTTTCGCCCTTCTGCCTCGAACGGTTTTCTTCTGAACGACAGCTGCAGTGGCTGTCTCCACTTCAGGTAAGCTCTCACTTACAGGCGTCTGGGGAACAGTTTCCATGGCATCTGATAATTTATTGTCATCACTTTCACTGGGCACCACCTCATTTGCATCTGCACAGGAGAAAACAAAAGAGAAATGTTATCTTTTACATTTACAGTGTTTAAAATATTAAAAGACTGATCAGTTAAATACGGTACGAGTCAGGATTTGTGTTTATCGAGGACCATACATTGATATTTTCAAAACACTGAAGGTCAAATCAATAAAACTGTTCCTTAGAGAACAGGGCAAATACTTCTGTCAACTCTTGTTTGTGTGACAGTCACAAATGTTCACTTTCACAGTAATGGAAAGTCCCATTTCTCTTAAGTCTCTCCCTCCCTTTTGTTTCAGGGGTCAGAAAAAGTTTTAGGTGATTTCTGTTTAGCCCGACAACTGTCAACAGCAGAAATACAAACAAGAAAAATTATATACCTTTAGCTGTGTCAGTTTCAGGAACACTGTCACTGTGAGTACTGGGTAGATCTTGCTGCTCTGGCACTGATTCTTCTGGTTGTTTTGTTTTTCTCCCTCTCTTGGGCTTCAGCGCAGCCTTCTCCAGGGGTGCTGCACTGTCATTTGCTTTGATGTTGTCTTCAGCTGAGGGACTCTGCTCACTCTTGGGTTCTGGCACCATTTCAGTTTCAGCGGCAACCTCTTGGACTATTTCCACTTGATCATCAGAAGCTTTTCTTCCTCTTCTAGCCTTCAGGGTTGTTTTGGCAGGCAGAGAAGCACTTTTCTCCTCTATGAGCTCAACATCATTGCTCTCTTGAGACTTGGCATTTCTGCCTCTTGTCGTTTGTCTAACAGCGGGCAGTCCAGCAACAGCTTCAGTTTTCTTTCCTCTTCTTCCTTTGACCGGGGTTGGAGCGACAGATTCTTCAGAGTGTTCTGCTGCCTCCTGATTATCCTCAACTGGTTTAGACTCCACCAGTTTTGCCCTTCTGCCCCGAACAGATTTATTCTCAGCGACAGCTGCATCCACTTTGCAAGTCTCCTCTTCAGGTAAACTCTCAGTCACAGGCACTTGGGGAGCAGTTTCAATGGCAGGTTGTTCTGTAGCTTCAGCTTTCTTCCCTCTTCTTCCTCTGACTGGAAGAGAGACGACAGCATCTTCAGCCTCCTGTTTATCCTCAGCTGCTTCAGGTTCCACTGTTTTTGCCCTTCTGCCACGGACAGATTTCTTCTTAGGGTCAGGATCTGCGGCAGTTGTGTCCATTTCTGTAACTTTTCCAGTGGCAGTCTCCACTTCAGCTTGGTTTTCAGACAAATTCTCATCTACTGTGTCCACCTTAGGTTGATCTTCGGATGGATTCTCATCTACTGTGTCCACTTGAGGTTGATCTTCGGATGGATTCTCATCTACTGCGTCCACTTTAGGTTGTTCTTCGGATGGATTCTCATCTACTGCCTCCACTTCGAGTTGTTCAACAGCTGAATTCTCATCTACTGTGTCCACTTCAGGTTGTTCAACAGGTGAATTCTCATCGATTGTGCCCATATCAAGTTTGTCTTCAGATAAATTCTCATCCACTTTAGGTTGTTCTCCAGATAGCTCATCTACAGCTGCTTCAGAGAGCGGTTCCATGGCGGCATCTGATGATTCATTCTTATCGTGTCCACTTAGCACCTCCTCTGAGTGGTCATCAACGACAACTTCGATTGCATCTTCTTCTAAAATAATCCAAAAAAAAAGTTAAACAATTATAAGACTACACCAAGAACAAGTTGTGGTAGTTTTTAGCTGTTGAAATACTTGCATCAGGATTCAGACATGATTTAACAATAGGGTCCCATAGCAAGTATTAATTACTCTATGGTTCTTTCAAACAGTCCACACAAAAACAACTTAAAAATGGTTTTAGTTTTTAGAGCAGAATTTCCATCTTTAACGTACATTAGTGCAAAGAATACCAATAATGTTAGAGGGAACATATCTCTAAAAGTCTATGTTTTCAGCTTTTGTTCAACATAATCTTATTGTACGTAATTTGAACAGAACATAAAAAGAATATAGCAAACATACCTTTTTCTGTGTCATCTTGGGGAACATTATCAATCACATCTGATGGTACATCGTCTCGTGGCTCCTCATGGGCAAAGTCTAGTTCTACACAAGGAGAGAAGACAATAAAGATTATCAGCTCATCATTGTAATGCAGCTTACATAACCAGTCATTTATTAGTCCTCTAACATTATTGTTGTCAACTTGAGAACCAACTCACCTTTTGCTACGTCTTCTTCACAATCCAGAGGTGTTTGATCTTCTACCTGCTAAAAAATAAATCAAACAATTTAGACGATGAGTATTCACTTTGAAGTAAAGCATGCAAACAACACAAATATCTTATGAAGCTTGATGAAATTTAATATTGTCAGTCTGTTGGTACACAGATTTTGATCTCTACAGATCTGTGTTGATGAAAAATGAAATAAGCCTAAATGTTTACTTGTGTTAAATCAAGAAAATTACTGCAGGACATTGCAGTTTGCTCAACTGGGTGAGTACCTGACACTCATGTTTAAGCTCTGAACCAAAATTTTTGTTTTTTTATATTCATTCAATCAACTTTGTGCGATGTGAAAGAGTTACTAATATTTACGACCCCAGTAAGAAGCTTTTTGCAGTGTTCAGTTCATTGTCTGCCTTGTCATACAGCTGAATCCCAACTGTTCCTATTATTGATCACACATTACCCGTCACTTGGTGTGAGTTTCTTTCACAAATACTAAATTCAAACTAACCCTTTTAATAAAATAATGAAAAAGTTGATGCACATGCTTTCATTTTTACCTCATTTGTCTCCAGTTGTTCTGTGGCTTCAGTCTGTGGCTCCTCCTCCATCAGCTCTTGAAGTCCCTCAAAGTCTTCCATTGGTGCATTACTGCTCAGCTTTGGTGTTTTCACGAGTCTCTTGATACCGAAGTTCTCTTTAACAGGTTCGCCCTTTTCTCTGGGAGTTTTCATGAGCCTCTTCACACCAACCATATCTTCAACCGGAGCACTTCTCTCTTTGGGCGTCTTCATTATTCTCTTGATGCCTGTGAGATATACCTGTTGGGAGCTCTTCACATCTGGAGTGTTCATGTGCGAAATTTCAGATACGACTTCTGATTCTTGCACGTGGGCTGGTGTCTCCTCAAGTTCCTTATCATCTGAGCTCACATCAGCAGCCTCTAGAGCTTTGGGAGCTTCTAGAGGTTTTTCTTGCAGGTCTTCATGAGATTCAGCTTGCTGTTGTGGAGTGTTAAAAATGCTCTTAACTCCAGTAAGGCACTCTTGTTGTTCAGGCTTCTGTTCAGGAGTTGTCAGAAGTTCCACTCTGATGTCTTCTACAGGTTCAGCCTCCTGTTTTGGAGTCTCCATCATCCTCTTCACTCCGGTGAGACACTCTTGCTGTTCAGGTTTCTGCTTGGGGGTTTTCAAAATTTTGCCTCTCAGGTCCTCAACAGGCTCGGCTTTCTGTCGTGGGGTCTTCATGATCCTCTTCACTCCAGTGAGACACTCCTGTTGTTCAGGTTTCTGCTTTGGAGTTTTCAGAAGTCTCCCTCTCAGGTCCTCAACAGGTTCAGCCTTCTGCCTGGGTGTCCTCATGATCCTCTTCACTCCAGTGAGACACTCCGGTAATTCTGGCTTCTGTTTGGGAGTTGTTTGAGAGGTCGTCTTCAAATCTGTGCACTGCTGTTCGCCAGAATCATCAGAGTGCATCTCCACGGCAGGGACATCACTGACAAAGCTAGATTCTTGATCATCATTAAGGAGGCGTAGGACTGCCTCACTGTTGTATCTTCTGCCTTTTACTGCGGACGCAACACTCAGTGGAGACACCATCATCTCACCTGTAAAATTAGTCACATTTAATTACCCAACTTGCTTAATCAGACAAATCTCTTAGCCTAAGTGATTATGTAAAATACAGTTTTAAAAGTTTGTTTGATGGTATCTTTGGTACGAAAAACCCACTTTACCTGGCTCTTCTGGTGTGTTCAACACTGATGGTTCTACCACAGATGTGCCCAGAGCTCCCACTGGTGTCTTTGTGGCATTGTCCTCATTGATCACAGATCTCCTCTTCCTTTCATTTACTGGGGTCTTAAACATTTCAGAAATTCCTAACAAAAAAAACAAAACAAAAAACAAAACAAAACACACAACACACAACGTAAGTGGGTACAATATTTAAATCCAGATTACATTACCAAAAATGATTGTTTCTGTTTGTTGAGATAGAAAACAGGTAACTACCAGTCAAGTCCTCATCCATTTTCATGTTCTTTTTAAGGAGGGCAGTATTGGTGACCAGTCTAGGTGCAGCACCAGTTGGATGTACAACCCTTTGTTTGTGAGCTCTGCCCACAACAATGGTTACAGGTGAATCTGCATGTCCAGTGCTGAAATGGCCTTGGACTTTTCTTGCAGGGGTCTGAGAAGATTGAGAGGGACATGTTCATTGCTGTTTTTAAATGCTACTATGACAACAAGACATGAACCCATTACAATAACAGCTGGCATGTAGGTTGCGTACACACTTATAAGATAAAATAATAAGTGTTAATGGTCACTGAACAGGTTCTGGACAGTTGCAGAGACTAGGGAAAAAAACCCCAACAACCTCATTTTACAATGGCATGAATGTACCCTGTAATCATTACAGTATCATAGCTCACCTGTGGTTTGGGCACAGTCTTCTTCTTTGTCACTTTGGCAACTGCCTTTTTAGCTGGAGCAACCACTTGAGCCTTAGGTTGACCAAATTTCACAACGTTTGCCCAGGAATTTTTGGCTTAAGGAAACAAGCAAAAGAAAAACAAATTAAAATACAATGTGTAAAAAACAAAACATGTTGACATTTATTAACCTTCAAACATGGATTACATGGACAGGATTATCACTTCACTGTTCTCAGTAATCATAAATGACAGACGTCATAAGACATGTTGAAGTCAACTCAATGGTAAAAATAATAAATGAATTCATTTTTATTTTAAAAAAAGGACCATGCGCACTTTAAAAACACAAATGTTACCATTTGATGCACCACACCAAATTGTAGAGCTTTCAATTTTGCTCTTCACACCTCATTCTGCTTAATACACAATAGTGTACGCACACACACTTGTTTCACATCAATAAATGTTCATCGATTCCAAATAAAGAGAAGATTGGTAATGTAAGACATATATATTTCAGGGTCTTGCATACCTTTCAGGGATGCCCTTGAAATGCCACTTCTTCTGCGCATTACTTTTGCAGCACTTGAAGTTTCTTGTGAGATGCTCTTTCTCCTCAGGGCGATTTTCGGAGTTACTGTGACTGAAGGCACCTGGTCAGCGACAGCATCTTCTGCATTTGGAGATGGTGTGCTGATACGGGACACAGAGAAGCGGCCTTGTATTTTGGGGGTCTGGACTCCTGGTGTTCCACCAACAGTGGGAGAACGTCCTCTTGCAGGAGATGGACTCTTGGATTTTGGGGTCTTCTTAGCAGGTGATGCAGCCTTGGGAGAAGGGGTCCTGGGTTTTGGTGACTTCTTTGCAGAGGATGTTGCCTTGGGAGAAGGGGATCTTGATTTGGGGGATTTCTGTCCTGGAGATGTTGCCTTGGGAGAAGGGGATCTCGATTTTGGTGATTTCTGTCCTGGAGATGTTGCCTTGGGAGAAGGAGACCTAGATTTCGGTGATTTCTTTCCTGGCGTTGGAGTCTTAGGAGAAGCATTCTTGGCACTTGACTTCTTAGGTGACGGAGTCCTCATTTTTGCAGGACTTTGCACATTTGGGCTACCTGGATAATCTTCGTCGAACTACAAAAAACAAGATCCATTTTAAATAGGATTATGTCATAAATAACGATTATAAAAGTTAGGTCAGACTACTTGAATAATTATCTTCCACTTTAGTCTTACCCGTAGCGAGCCAGTGACTGATGCTCGTCTAAGAAGTGACTGTTTGGGTTTAGACACACAAAAGCTTCTCCTTGGAGTGGCCCCCTTGCGTAAGGGAGAGTCAGGAGGTAGACGTTTGTCAAATAACTCAGGGCACAGGTAACCTCCAAAGGAAACCCTTTTCTTCTTCATCTGAGCCGTAGGCAAGTCGGCTCCAAGTTCTCCACTTTTGCGTTTTTTGGACGTCTCTTTCACTAATAAATGATTTAAAAACATAATTGTACATCAGCAACAACCAAACATATATCAACATAACATGCTTAAATAATTACTGTAATTTGTTTAACAGCCAACTAATTTAAAGAATGAGTATTACAAGTCTCATTACCTTTTTCAGCTTCAACCAAAGAACATCCCGAGTTCCTTGGGGATGCCTTTCGAAGACGCTCCGTTTTGGGAGAAGTCACTGCTTGCTCTTCCTGTTCCTGAGTCACTGCAGGTTTGGCCTCCTTGCTTCTCCGTCTCAAAGGTGATTTGGGTGATTGAGCAGTAATTTGCTCAATAACCTCACATGCAGTAAACCTCTGGGGAGGTGTACGGATTCTCTTCTGGGGTGATGTAGCTTCAGACTTCTCAGCTTTCTCAACTTCAGGTACGGCCATCTCAGTAGAAGGACCCTGGGAGGACCTTCTCTGCTTCTTAACAGACTTTGGGGTTCCAGTGCTTGTGTTTTCAGCCCTGTTAGTTTCATCAGCTCCAAGACAGACTGTAGCTTCATCCTTCTGAGGAGTATTTTTGTCTTCTGTGGTAATGACAGGTTTTCCATCATTCTTCCTGACTGAGGCAGGTTTTGGAGTACAGAACCTCGAGGTGGGTGTTTGAAGCAAACTGGCAGAAGATTTCCGAGGGGTCTTGACATCCAGAGATTTTTTGATCATTTGATACAGGTCGTTGAAGGGGGAGGTGGTCTTGCCTTGCAGCAGACTGTCATCCTCTTTGGACTCCACCTCCAAAGTTTTCTCCAGGGATCGCTGAATGTTGTCATGGTTTGTTCCATCTTTCAGATGAGGATCTAAATAAGCAAAACATAAAGTTTAGCATGAAAAGAGACTGGAGAAAAACTACAGGCACCAAATCCCTGTAAATGGAACAGATTGGCTTGGGGGACAGGGAGTTAGAGTAGGCCTGCAAAAACATAATAATTGATCTGTTAGATGTTTTATAGGCTGAGCTAAATATGCAAAATGGACTTGCTTTCCATAACTTATCCATTTGATAGGCTGTTGACCACTGTGTAATGCAAGTTATTCAACTTTGCTGTTTCTTTCTCTTCGTTTTAAAACATTTGTTTAGATTTAGTTCTATCATGTGTATTCACCTGCAACAGAAAAACCAGCTCCAGTCACTGTGCAACATTGTCTTCAAATACAGCACTATCACATTTCTAATTTAAAATGAACACTATCAAACAGTCTCACCTGTGGACACTTCAGAGATCCTTTTATCTCCACTTTCAGAGGTAGCTGTGTCCCCCACTTGCTGATCTTGAAGAACCTAGACATGAGACACTTCTATTAACAGATATATAAAATAACCAAATTCATCCAGAGTGGAAGGAAATGATGATGCTCTACTGATAAAAGATAATACTGTGTAAAGTACTTTGAGCGTTTCAGTTTTGCCTCCTGTGGAAGACCTCTTCTTTGGTGTGGGTGCTGGAGGGTACTCAAACCTGAAACGACAATTATCAATAAAGCTAAGTAAGACCTTATTTATTTGTGTCATGAAAATTTTACCATCTGGGAGGTGGGACCATGCATTTATCCCCCTCTTTCAACTGCAACAGGTATATGTGCTCAACAAACACAAACAGCTGGTACCTAGATATAATGTTTCTTTCAATGTGTTCTCGGAAGCACAGGTTTATATGAGGAGAGGTGAAACCACCAATAAAAACAAACATAATGAATGCAGGGCCACATAACTGGAAAACTCTTGTAGAAACAATAGAAGCAGCATTTGCAGCTGGTGAGGGAGATATTTAAATTGCATGTTGATTATGGAAATGAAAATGGTGTGTGGTCTGGTGGTAGCAGATTATGCTTAAATCTTTCAGTTAACTTAATGGATGGTGAAATACAGATGAAGTAATTTCTGTTTCATGGGCAGTACCTTGTAGCAAAAGTAAAAACACTGCACAAATGTTTATTTTTTTAAATGTATTGCATGCTTGCACTTTTATCTTTTAAATTAGACTTTCAAAACAAAAGGATGCACTAGGAGGTCATATTACTTGAAACTCCAGTGTGTAAAATTTAGGGGGATTTAGTGGTATCTAGCTGTGAGCATAGCAGATTTTAACCAGCTAAAACTTCTCCTGGCTGAAGTTCCTGCAGTGTTATTGTTCAGGAGGTTTATAACTTGACCCCAGTTACCCGTAGGCCTATTTCTCAATATTACAAACGTACCAGGTGATTAAAACCAGTAACAACAACAAATAAAGCAGTTTCATATTAAAAGAAAAAAAAAAAATCAGTGTGTTTCCCAACACTGCTTGTCGCTGGAGGGTCTGCTAACTATGGAGGTTGACGTGAAAACATGAATGGCCCTATCTAGAGCCTGTGTTTGGTTTGTCCGTTACAGGCTTCTCTAGAAACATGAAGATACAACCTGGTGATCTCTGTGGACAAGGACCTGCTCCCTGTGCAAATATATTCAGCTCATTCTAAGGCAACAATAACATGATTTTTATTTTCAGGTGATTATACAGTAAAGAAAGCATGTATTATATTACATTTCTGCCAATATGTTCCCCTAAATCCAACACACTGGGCCTTTAACAAAGTCATTTGGGGACTATGGAAGGCAAAGGTTTGAGGAAACAAAGTGTTTACTTCATACTCACCTGAAAGAACGGTCAATAATAGTTATCACATCTCCGTGTTTCAAACGCTCAGACTGCTGCAAAGCCTCTCCGTTGACACGAGTTGGATTCACAGAGCTCAAATTTGTCAAAATGATCTGGAGGAGAAAAATATAAACATCACCTCAAACACAGTCTGACAAAGTAGCTCAAAGCAGAATACCAGTGTCAGCTAGGCTTCTACTTCTATCTAGGCCAAGATTTCCCTCAGTGAATTCACAAGTGATTTAAGCAATGACACTTCTTTTGCATCCACAAAATTAACATTGTGATGATCAAAATATGAAGACATTAATGTAACTGTTTAATAACAATTCCTCATTATCCTAGATATCGTATTAAGTTGAAACACTGTGACAAGTTAATGTGGTCATGTTCAAACTGTGTCTTTACCTCTTTATTTTCATTCAAGTCAATTCTGCAATGCTCCTTGGAGACTTGAGGAAGCTGAATACGAATATCGCAATCAGGCTTCCTGTAAGACAACAAAGGAACAAATGTGTCAACTAAAGAGACAGGTAAGGTGGAAGGTAACTAGGTTTACATGCAAGTGGTGCTTGTTCATGAGCAGCAAGTGAAATGTTCTATGGTATAAAAAAGTAGATTTGTGAACTGGATGTCTGAACACACAATCAGGAGTCAAACGTACTTGATTTAAAAACAGGGAACAAACATGCAAGATTCTGACGTCACTCGCACATGGCCCGCCCCCAAACCAGTGGAATTTTTATAGAACATCTGTCCACCTCATCATGAGGCTACACAAAGTAAATGTTGCCTCCAACACAACATGTGCAAGTGTTTTCTGTCTGATATCGTAAGATTAAAAACTACAGCAATTAAGATCAGACAAAAGAAAATAACGGAGATTTAATTTGAACACATGACATTGAAAAAAAGAAAATCAACATTATATCCCCAAAATGCATTGTATTGACCTCACCTTCCAAATAAACATGTTGCAGTAAGAGGGAACTCAGTCCCATCGCCTCCACTCCTCTTAATCACGACTATTTTCCCATGCAATGGCATTTTCGTAACGTTACCTGCGAACAGTGGCAAACACAGGTGTCAAACTGCACAGAGCACTAGCTTAACAGCAACATCGTGTTAGCATTAGGGAAACAAAGGTACATTTCTGGAGTACATAACGTTAACGTTTAAAGCCAGAAAGTAGCCTTCCATAAACAGTCAACTAAATAGAAGCAAGATGTGTGCGTTGAAATAGAGTTTTTATGCAAAATGACACTTTACAAGTAAGCTAACTTGATAACTGAAGTAAGCTAGAGGTATTTTTGGCCAATACTATATTTTACGTCGACGTAGTGTTAATTGTTGCGACTCAGTATCGTTAGGTCGTTGTTAGTGTGAGTTAAAACACAATGCTGACAATTCGGCGACACCCCACGTGCAATGTCGCCTAGGTAGTAACGTTAGAATTTTGTCACACATAGATGTCGACGTAGAAAATAACTAAAGTAATATCAGCAACTAACTAAACTACAAACACACGTTTTTCGTTGAGACATGCAACGTTAACGCTAAGTTAGCTAACACTATCTTATCTGGTGGCCACGAATGAACAGACTGGAAAACATTTGCAGGCACTGTTAACCTTACCTGGAAGTCTGCTCAAAGACACGTCAACTTCTGGCAATCCATAAACATCGACCGGGATGTGGCAAAGAGGAATTTCACTACAATATCATGTCAGACTAAACCTACATGGATATCTTACCATACCCTACAATGTACACCGACGAATGGCTAACGTATGCTACTGTGAACAGCCGTCATTGGTGTCTCTCTCGTGGGTGCCGTGGTATCACTCCGCCACACTAGAAAAACACAGTGACCTTAAAAGAAAAACAAAACTCGGGTTAACTGATGTTTTGGGATCCAATATACGTGTTTTTTTTATGTCGCTGCGTATTAAAACACAGTTTCGTTTTCGGCATCAAATTTACCATGCATTTACATATAAGGGACTATTTTGTTTATGAATTTGGCGGAGCAATCTTACTACAGTGAAGGGAATCTGATTTGAAAAACGTTTGAAATTCCGCGCGAACAGTTGTGATTGGTTGAGACGTCACAGTTTGGTAAGAGGGCGGGGCTTGGTTTTCGCAAGAGTCCAGACAGCTCTATTCTGAGCTTCATGAAAATCAGGTTTGGCATTTCTAATGCTGTCCAGAGATTAAAATATATACATATTATAACGATTGTAATTATAATCCTGTTTTGCCCCAACTTCTATAAGATTTTCAAAAACATCCACAGGCTCCAGTTGAAAGGATTGTCAGAAACTACCACAGCTAAATCCTGTGGACTGGTTTGTAGTTTGGATCACAGAATTGAGTAGTCATTATTTGTAGTACTCTAGCTGTTGAATATAATCATGATACTCATTTTTAACACAAGACATTTTTAAATTTAATTGTAGAAAAAAGCACAGGCCATATTCCAACCTGTGTTTAAGTTCCTGGACCCTCACTTTATGTGTATTGGTTTATTGGCTTGAACAGACATGTCATTAATGTTATTAATTACACCTATGCTTTTCCTGCTACATGTCTGTGTTAGTGAAATATATTTTTAGGCCCATACTTGCAATATATTGAGCTCTTAGAACAAGTCTGTTGACACATGGCTGGTGGGAAAAGAAATTATTCAGTTCTAATAATTGTTTGTGCAATGCAGTCAGCGGTGGTTGTAAGATAAGGTGTGCCAACTAATTTCAAAGCGATTCATTATAGGCCTGAAGTCAAATACAGTTTTGTTTGCCCGAGTCTACTGCACATCATCAAGAAACAATTAGTCTCTGATCTTATCAAATAATTATTAAATAATCAGAACACTGTGCACTGTATGGCAGAGTTAAACCTCATTCAACAGTGTGTAAATCTAGCCCAGGCTTGATTCAGGAGGTAAGGAGCGTCAGTTTCATGTAAATTCTTCTAATATACTCTGTTATTCTTATTTGTGAATGAGTCTGTGTAAATTCTGCTAAACAGCGGCCACTATGGCCGCAAATGACAATTACAGGATTATGGCAATTGCTTACATTTTAAGTCATTAAGTTGGCAAAATCCTTTCATAATGTCTTTTCTTTTGATAACATTAGCCACCTTAAACTACTGGTTAAACCGGGCCAAGTACAACCTCCCTGAAACCCATTTCCACCAAATTAGGTCTGAAACATATTTATTTTTGGTCAAAATGCTCCAAACAGAACCCATTCCATGTTGGTGGAAAAGGGGCATCATATTCATTTCGCCATGGGTGTGTTTTACTGCTTATAAATACAGTTTGTCTGAGGAAGGATGTGTTATCTCTTTTTCAAAAGTTACAGTTTCCCTTTAATGCAACCTTCATGCTGATTTTGATTTAGGTCTTTGTCATGAAGATTCTTGGTCTGGTATTTATCCAGCAGTGGGTGATGGCAATGAGCAACACTGAATTTAAATATGAAAAGTGACCTATGAGCCCTCGGGCCTCCAAGCATTTCAAAAAGTATTTAAAAAGTCAGTAACTGCCTTTTGATTTACCAAGAACTTCTTTGTATGCATATAATACCTGAAAAACATACTGATGACACCCCTGTAACGCAGAGTGAAAATAATGACACACGTGAACAACACAAACACATTTAATATTAAATGTTGGTTTTATTTTTTAATCTTTTTTTGTTGTTTTGTTTTTTTTTTCCAAAGTCGCTTGATAATCTTGACAAAATTGCAACATATTCCATACTTCTCAAACTGACGGTGTGTCTGTTCCTATTCCAGATTAGCTGTGGAGGGAAAAGTTGTGCGCTGTTCTGGACAGGTGAAGTCCTAAATGATGAAAGCAGCTTTGACCGTACAAATAAAAAGAACACATGAACGACTCAGAGAGACTCCACACTGGCATCCTATGTCGTAACGTTGCGGGGGTCAGGGGGTTAAGTGTCTCTCTGCATAAGTCCCGGTTTTGCCAGGCTGAACAAAAAAAAAAAAAAAAAAGAAGAGTGACTGAAGAAAAAATTCAGGGGCTCAGTAGCAGAAGTGTGTATGTGTGCATCTGTGGAGGGTTAAGGGGGGTGCAGCACAGAACATAGAACAGGCCAAGCACACAAAATGATTCCTTCCTGAGACATTGGCGTGTGTACAGTAATGATGGTCTGGATGAAACGTGTGTGTTAACGGTGAAGGCGTTTTGGCGTAAAGTGAGTCACAGGGTGCGAGGTTGCTCTGGATCCGGCATAAAGTCACATATTTGTTTCTACCACAGGTTGCCAGGGGGGAGATTTGTGAGGACTCAGGTGACAAACATCACATTTGGGACCTTCACTTGCCTGACCACTGACAGAGCAGAGGCATCACTACAATCTATTCTTTTCCCATCCACTACAGATTATCGATCCATTCAGAGGCTACTGAGAATCACTTGTGTTTAATACAGTGTGTATGTACACCATTCTTCACATTTTAACTCTCTCTTTGAAGCTGCGGCTCACTTGAACTCGGCGGGCGACAAGTGGCATCCGGCTCACCATTTTCAGAAACACCATCTCTTTCTGCTACATGGCCAAAAAAAGCTATGCCCCGACTGGAGTGCTACTTTGTCATCTACTGTATGTAAAAACATGTTTTTAAAAGTGAAGGGCGGGGGGGAGGAGGTTGAAATTGTCTGTGAAAGCCACATTCTGAACAGCCAGTGATTGGTTAAGGGTCTGTCCAGTATTTAGTAGGACACAAAACATGAAAGAACTTCCTTCAGTAAAATGTGCTCAAAATGTCTTTTCTTGCATCACAAACCTATAAACAAAACACATAAAAGGTATTCTTAAAAAAAAAAATCAGGTGAAGCCTAAAACTCTTCATAGTTTTAAAGAAATGAATACAGCTTATATACACAAACTCAAAGGCTACTTAAAATACACCTTAATAATGAATCTTCATTAATTTTGATTTCTTGAAAGGACCTGTGACCATATCATACAACCATGTTCATACAATCATTTTTTTCCATTTTCTTGGAAGCAAAAAAAAAAAAAACAAAAACAAAAAAAAACAAAAACAAAGAAAAAAAGGAAAACAAATCCAACCTGGAATAGTAGGTGATATTCATTGCGACTTGTTTTCTGTGCACATTTGTTTGTGTATGTTTGTTTGTGTGTGTTTGCATGTGTGTCGGCTGGAGAGAAATTTCAACATCTTTTGCTTTTTGTTAATTAGAATAATGTACAAATGTGATAAAACTGAAAGGTCTCTCTCAATACTCTAGATGGGTATGAAAAGATTCAAACAGTGAAGGAGTACAACAATTTCTAATCTCAGAAAACATGTCCTCGTTTCAACCTGCCGTTCTGTTCTGGACATGTCGATCACAATAGTTCCTTAACTTTTTCTATATATATTTATATATCTTTTGTACGAAATCTGTTTTTCGAAGTTGGAAAAAGAGAAAAGACCCAGAGTCTTTGAGGAGGGGGGGTCTTTTGACAAGTCCCAAGCTTGCAGTCTGCCTCAGAGTACATCAAAAAAAAGTGTCTGGTGTTTGTCAAGTCAGTCTGTATGCATCGTCCTTGATCGTATATTTGTCCCACGGTGCTCCACCCACTCTCGGTTCTGTTTGAAACACCTCTCCGCTGCATCCAGATTTGTTTCCGTTAGTCTTTTGGAGAAAGGTGGAGAGGGGAGGAGCAGCAGTGGAGGGAAGAGTGGAGGGAGAAGGAGGAGGAGTCATCAGCAGTGTTTACGGTGTGGTCTCTCAGAGGCATCCTGTTGCCCCGACCTGCTCCGGCCTTACCTCCCCTCACGTCGGGACGGTGCTCCAGAGTGAGGGAAAGCAGATCAGGAGGTGGGGAGTTGTGTTGTAGGAGAGGATGGAGGTTGGCTCTGCCAGTCTCCTGTGTTCAGCAGTCAGGGTCAAGGCCCCCCGCCCCCTCCTTCGCCCCTCCTCTTTAGAACGTCGTGGGAGGAGACAGAGAGCATCGTGAGGAAAAATAAAAAGGTGGGGCCGCTACTACGGCGATTGTGTGGCTGGACTGCTTTGGGCAGAGCTGGGGGACAGACTGGGGCTGCAGCTGCCTGGTGGGGCACCACTGGGCCGGCCGCCTGCGGCCCCGCTTTCCAGACCTTCTGAGTTCTCCAGCATCTCCTGGATGAGAGGGGGCATGGAGCCGGGGATCTCCATCTTCAGGGTGATGACACGCTCAGCTCCTGCAGGGACGGATGGACAAAATACATTTTAGGTATTTGTTTCCCCTCTTCTACACAGGTTAAACTATGTGAAATTGATAACCATAAGCAATTATTTTTTAGCAATATGCACACATAAACACTGGTCACTATTGACAGACCTTTAGCACTGATGCTTCTCAGATCAGTGATCTTCATCAGCATCTTGGGGAACATGTGCGGTTTGTGGGGCCTCCTCCTCCTTACGTAAATCTTCAATGCCTCCAGGAGGGGCTCCTGCAGGATGTCCACCTTCTCTGCTTGTTCCAAGTCCTGACGGTCTGTGGAGAAACACACAAGTGTGTCAATAATCTCCCACTGTCATGATCGCATTTAGCCACTAGGTGGAGCTCAATGAAAGAGCACAGCATCGCCACCTTACTGCTGTTTCATCCACAGGCAGAGGTGACACTCAGTCCAGGTCATTGCTGTAGTAAACTTAAAGTTAACAGAGAATGTTCGGTAAGTTTTAAAGAGACGTGCAGTACCTCCACACAGCAAACAGATGGCGCTGAGAAGCCCCGTCTCTGCATCATCCATCTCCAGAGGAAGGAGCTGGTTGGCAAAGGCAAAAACCAGGTCTGTGAGGGGACCAAAGCCTGCGTTGTGCATCTGGGTTCGATTTAGCGTGAGACCATCTGAGAAAGTCATGGTGTCTTGCTCTGGTGTGTAGCGTGTACAGATCCGGAGTATCTGAGGACAGCAGAGACAAAGGTTGAGTGTTTCACAAAACAACTGGATAGAAAATTTAACCACTCCTATAACTCTGCTTATGCTAAAAAAAAATGTCTAGTGATGTTTTGTGAATGAAGCAATGCTGGACTGTTGTAATTACCAGGATATCCAGACAGGCGGCTTTGAGCAAAGTGATCTGGTCGGCGATGGTGAGCGTTGTGAAGCCAGGCAGCTGCTTAGCAAACTCCACCGTCTTTATGATGCACTTGGTGGAGAGTTCACTGAACTTGTCCCACAGGTCTACGTCCAAGGATACACGTCGTTCTGAGCTGTTAGTCTGGAGGGAGGGGAAGAGGGGAAGAAAATGTTAGATATTTCAGTGACAATAAACTACAGCTAACAAAGGTGAACAAAGTGTTGCAACTGACCGTAGTGTATTTGCCCAGCTGGCAGAGAGAGGGGAAAGTTTCCTGGTGCGCCTTGCGAACCCTGTCGATCATCCGCTCTGTGTCGGGACTCAGCACGTAGCTCTCTGTACACTCCTGCTTCTTCTCATCCTTTTTCTTCTTATTCCGGTCGTTTCTCACTGCTAAAAGTGGCAAAGGAGACGGGCAGAGATCATTAATATGCGTGAGAGAAACTTTTGGCTTTAGTGACAAACTTGAGCTCTTGATGAGCTTAGTGTGTAACCTTTAATAAAGTAGTTCATACTGTATCTTTAGGAAATAACTAATGCTAAACCTGCAGTGTAAACAAAACTTGAATCGGTATTACTACGTGCCACACGACCTGTATGTCCTACATAAGCACTACCACAAGGTAAACTGAGGTTGAGATCAAAGGCAAAGTCATCAGCAGGAAAAGATGCTCTGTCTGCAGCAAACAGCAGCAGCAACCGCAGCATCACTTCTCTTATCCTGCGCTATAAGATAAATGTTGTGAGACGGCTCCATCGACGAAGGGCTATGGTAATGGAGGGAGGGGGGAAAAAAAACCTTGAAATAATCCAATGTGGTTTCCCTCTGGGCGATCTGGCTGAGAATAGTGTGCTCACCCCAAATGACAAAAAACACTAGGCGGGGTGTTTAGCATTGGAATCCCATTACAGGCTCCATCCATTTCTCCCAGCCCATCCAGACTGGGGTGCAGTTTAGCTATGACTGGGTTGTGTATGTGTGCGTGTTGATGGTGGGGGTGGGATGGGTTAGACGGGGTGCTAGTTGATAAATAGTGGTGGGGGATGGAGCTATCCATAAGGCTGACAAATTGCCACAGCTTTCATTAGGGGTCCCGGCTAATCTAATAACATAATATGACAAATATCCTGCCTCTAATGGTTTTAAAAGGGCTCGGCTGCTGAGCCCATACCGGAAAAAAAACCTTCTAGCTTTCTCTCTCTCACGTCTCTCTCTCTCTTGGTTATACAACACACGCTCTGCTCTCTTCATTCTCACCAATGCACACTATCTCCCCATTCCAAAATTGTGTTTCCTGCGCTTTAAATCATCCCACTTTCCTAAACTCATCTCTATCAGTTCTCTCATCTCTACCTCCCCTCCAGGTACCTGAATCTCCCCTAGCCGCTGACCTAAGATCAGATTTTCCTTGTCTTAATCCTAACCTTGACCATTAAGGGTGAGAGCGCTCAGGCTGATGGGAGATCAGTGTCTGTGACAGAGGGGCATGGCCCGGGGCCAGGGAGGGATGCACTACTCTGTGCTGCTGCTCATCCATCAGCCCACAGACAGGCCTCCCTGCCTGGGAGAACATGAAGGGAAGGAGGAAGGAGGGGGCTGGAAGTCTAATGCTGCACTATGTTATTGCTAAGCACTGCTCGCCACAACAAGAAATGAAGAAGACCCTGCTGTGCAGATGGAGCACGGTAATGCATTATTTGCCAGCATTTTATTGGTAGGCTGCTGTAGTCACCAAAACACCTATTCAGCAGGAAACAATGCCGTAAAGTGAGACTACAATCCCCATATTACACAGGGTGTTATCATGGGCAAATTATGAGACAATGGGCCCCTGGGCACAAGCATGCAGACGGCCCCACCACCTCTCCTAAACAGGAGTAAGACACACAGACTTTGTGCTGGCATTGCCTCTTTTTGTTGTTATGCATTTTTTGAGTAGTCATCGCCATCTTTTTGTGGTTTTATGTCTCTTTGTGAAAGGTTTCGGTGTCCTTACAGCTGTTATGTGTTTCTTTGTATTTGTTTTGTGCCTCTTGAAGTCATTTTGTGTTTCTTTGAAGTTGTTTTGTGTCTCTTTGAAGTATATTTGTGTCTCTTTGTAGTTCCTTTGCATGTCTTTGTTGATGTTGTGTCTCTTTACAGGTCAGTTTGTGTCTCTGAGGTATATTTGAATCTTTTTTGGGTCATTTTGTGTCTCTTTGTAGTCATTTTTAGTCTCTTTGTAGTTCCTTTGCATGTCTTTGTTGATGTTTTGTGTCTCTTTACAGGTCAGTTTGTGTATCTAAGGTATATCTGTATCTTTTTTAGGTTATTTTGTGTCTCTTTGTAGTGATTTGTAGTCTCTTTGTGGCTCCTTTGCATGTCTTTGTTGATGTTTTATGTTCCATTACAGGTCAGTTTGTGTCTCTGAGGTACATTTGTATCTTTTTTAGGTCAATTGTGTCCCTTTAAAGTGGTTTTGTGTCTCTTTGTGGTCCCTTTGGATGTCTTTGTTGACATTTGTGTCTCTTTACAGGTCAGTTTATGTATCTGAGGTATATTTGTATCTTTTTTTTGGTCATTTTGTGTCTCTCTGTAGTCATTTTGTGTCTCTTCCTGGCTGATACTGAGTGACATTTTGCAGGTGAAGACCAGGGAGCCCCTGACACTTTGGGCCCCTGGGCCTGTGCAGTAATCCATCCATCTATCTTATGATGGGACATTTTTATTAACTATGTCAATGAAAGCAAACAAAAGCTAAATATATTGCTTCCCACTTCCATTCTCTTTAATGAGCTAATTATGCCTTCGTTAGTGAAGGAACACCCTCTTAAGCAAAACTTAAGCTTTTGAGGCCAGTTGCATAAAACAGTAGTAAGCTGCTGAACGTATTTGGGCCAGCCCTGCTTGTGGAGCTGATTGGGAATCTGTGTCCTGTCTGCCTACGGGGGGAGGGGTGGAGGGCTGCAACACAGTCGATGTCCAATTAATTCACAAATAAAAGTGGGGCATCCCTAGCGCCCAGACATTACCCGCGCTGACAAATTGGCAGCACAATCATAAGCCGCACAACACAATTTAATGAAGTCATTAAAGAACTATTAGGCACGACTGGCGATCTGTCATGGCGAATTGCC
>JAPZEB010000014.1:18315305-18335607 GCA_029783705.1 Chaetodon striatus | reverse complement strand
CACTCACACACACACACACACACACACACACACACACACACACACACACACACACACACACTTTCCTATCCTTTTATAGTGTCTCTGTGCTGGTCTCAGCTTGCCAATCTTCACGCACATGCAGCAGATGGTGCAGGGGAAGATTACATTCAGAACAACCAAAATAAACCAACCTGATGCCCAGATATGATCTCGGCTTCCTGTAAAAAAAAAAATAACCAGAATCCAGCCTCTCCAGAGCCTGCGTGTTATATCTGCTGTCAGGGAGACACACAGCATATCCAAGTGGGTTTCAAGTGACGGGTGACAGTTAAGCTAACGGCAATAAAGCTCACATTGCAACACCTAACAGTGACACCCAATCAGGCCTGGGATATTAAGACATTTCATTTACGAGGCCCAAATGTCATGTGCCACTTTGACACCAGCAGCAACCTTTCAAGCTCCTTGGTGTAAATGGGTCAATACGGGAGGAGGGGTGAAACTTTGGATCGCAGCCTACAGCGAGACACAAAGCCTTTTTTTTTTTTTGCTTATTGAGCAGAGATTCTTCGGAAATGTATTTGCATTATCAGGGGAAATGGGAGGAAGAGGAGAGAGTTTTCAAATGATGGAGGGTGGAGATGAAGGGAGGAAAGCAGGGAGGCACAAAAAGGCAAAGAGGAGACAGAGAACTATGATGTGTTTGAGCAATAAACAAAAGACAAAAACACAAAACAGATGAAGTGATAAAAACTGGTACACACACACAGGGAGTGAAAGCTAGGCTGTATTACTTTATTTTCCTCCCTTGAGTTTTAAGATTCATCTACATTACAAACACACATGCACGCACACATACACACAGCTGTCAAGATTTAACTTGCAGCCAGGAAAAACTACAAATGGGAGTGTTTTTGTGAAGCTAAAGTGCAAACTATTAATTTCAGAGGAGATTACAGGAAAGGAGTGATACATTTGAGAGAATGTGTGGACACATGCTCGTAAACAAGAATTATACTGTTTTCCAGCAAGGAGAGTTATGCATATTGCAGTAAGGCACACTTTTTTTGCTGCGGTTTCGGAGGGAAAAATAGGAGGTGAGTTTATGCAAAGGAGGTGAAGAATTCACCACTGACGCCGCGTTTCCACCAAACACTTTCAGTATAGTGCCCTTAAAACCTGTATGTAAGCTGTACGGACATGTACCTAAACCCTAGATCTGTTAGCATTCCTACTGCACACAGTACTCTTAAATGTGAGCGGGGTTGCCACATTACTGCACCATCCAACTCTCGCTGTATATCCTCTTTACAGGCGATGCAGAGAAACGTCTGCGCCTCGCTCATCTTTCACAGAATGGGATTGAACGCCGACATTTTTAGAACAAAAAAGAACAAGCTGAAGTGTTTACAGTCTCTGTCGCAATCGGTGGGATATTTAAAAATAGGTTTGTGTATTGAGTCCTTGTTGAGCAAGAGTGATGATTCTCTCATGACCAGTCAACAGACTGCAGAGTTTCTGGCTCCACCTTTCAGTATTGGATTAGTGTGCAAGGTACCTCACCAGAGGGGGATGAAAACCGTACTAATGTGTGATATACTGAACTGAACGGCTTGGTGGAAACAAGGTTAAAGTGAGCAGGGAGAGGGTGAGTGTGAGAAGGACAGGGAGAGAATCTGTCCTTTGCTTCTCATTGACATCATGCCACTGGGCCATGCAGTCGCACCGCGCTCATGTCAAACAAATTAAACTTAAATAGAGCAGCCATTACATAACATGGCATATTTTCTCATTAGCAAAAAACCATTCACAGTTTTCTGCGCCCTTCTGCCTCTCTTGATGTGGACTGATTACAGCCCTGCATTATTAGTGTGACCACGGAGCTATTCATCCACGTTGAAGCTGGCCTTCAGTAGAAAGACGTGGACAAACAGATGTGCCACCCACACACATACACATAAACATGAAAATTGCATCCATGCCTACATTTACACGGCTAAGGGCTTTCCTAGAGCGATTTAAAGAACCTCATCGGTCGGACACACACACATAAACACACGCACAGAATGCACACTCCTAATGAGAGCACCCATGGAAATCTGGGACACAAGGACAAGAGTCTGTGAGGGGGCTGGCGACTGTAATTAAATACAATGGCTGGCTTCTGGAGCCTTGTCAAGCTGAGGCATGGAGCAAAACAATGGCAGGCCTGTGGACGGAGGGGCAGAGAGGCTCAGCGGAGAGGACAGAGCTACTTAGCCCTTCAGCAGCCCTCACCCAGGCATTATTCAACACCAGCCCGCATCCAAGCTCTGATCAACACCAAACTATCATACAAGCCTGCCTATTGTGCGATCCACGAAATCATACGCACAAACACTGGAAGAACTGACTCACGCTCGCCTGGAGAGCTTCCTTCGATATCCTTGCAACATATTAACACTGGGAATGTGTGTGTCTGGCAAGGTTTCCGGGCCGGAGCCCCTCCAGAGCCTGCAAAGTCACCACGGTAACTAATACTTGAGCTACAGCTAGAATATCATTCCCTTAGCCAAGAAAGAGAAACATGAATAGACAATAACACGCTGTTTTGCTTAAGGATACAGGCACAGGAACCCTGAAAATAATGTTTAAATGAAAAATAGCACTGATAAGGAATCTATTGTACTGTGGTGAGGAGGTGAAACACACACCAGGCAGACTGTATGGTCACCGCAATTGTTGTTAACCAGACACAAAGCTGGATTCAAGACTACAGCCTGGCATGCTGTCAGACCAGCGCAGGAAGTGGGAAGAAACAGCACAGGCCATCAGGTGTAACCAGAGGAAACAAACCTGACACTGCACTGTGTTGAGGTCCACTTAAAAAAAGGATGTGTGTGTCTAACATCTGACCACCGGCTCTGACTGAAAACTAGCCTTTCTGCTACTTCTGGCATACTTAAAAGGAAAACAACACCCATTTTCAAAATTCATACGTTCTTCCTATGGTTCAAGACAGTCCAAAAATATGGACAACTCTCTCCCAAATCTAAAATCTAAAGTGCTATAATTCAAACCTGCGATGTCACAGGGCATAACGTCTGGAGCTGCTCTACAAACAATGAATTAGGAAAGATGTTCTAGATAACACAGACAGCACCCAAGGGAGTGTTCTGAGTGTATGGGTACATCTTCTGTTAAAGAACTGAGAACACTACAGTAGGATAAAGATCATTTGGGTATGGAAAAGAAAACAAACATACTGTGGGTGCACAAAATAAGCCTCCTATTCACTGTCTATGGAGCAGCTCCAGACTTTATACCCTATGACATCATAAGTTTGAGACTTACTTCTCTGGTTTCTGGCTTTCAGAGTAGCTCATGCTCACAGATATTGATTGAACTTTCCTCGGGCATGGAAAAAACATATTGGAATTCCTCATTTAGGTGGTGTTCCCATTAAAAAGGGGGTTGTGTCTGTCTAACATCTAACCACTGGCTCTGACTGAAAACTAGCCGTTCGGCAAAGTCTGGCATGCTCAAGGGTCTAGTGTGTAGGATTTTTGACCATCTAGCAATGAGGTTGCAGACTGCAATCAACTGAAACTTCTGTGCAGCTGTGCAGTTCGGCTACATGCTTGCTTCTGTGCCAAGTATGTAGAAGTACCGTGGCCGATGCGAAAATGCAAACGGCCCTATCTAGAGTCTGTGTTTGATTTGTCCGTTCTGTGCTACTGTAGAACAACATGGCGGACTCAGGTAAAGAGAACTTGCTCTGTATGTAGATTTATACTCATTCTAAGGCAACACACTAAACCTTTAACGTAATGGATGTCTTGCATATTATTCTGTTTCTGACTTTTATTGTTATTGACTGGTGTAAACAACTTGTGACTTGGATGAATTAACAGCATGCTTATCTCATCAAAACAATTCTGAATGACCAATACGTCAAAGCACCTAGATTTGATTTACTTGAGCTCTCCTTTGATATCACACTCACAGACAATTATTGCAACTACTCTGTGTGTGCGCCTGTAAGCGAGCGCGTGTGTGCAGTGCCCAGATATCTTAATAGCTTAATGTGGCGCGGTGTTCTCGAACTCAGAGCCAAAGCACCGGTGATTTAATTAAGTTCAAGTGTGAGTGGTCTGTAATGCCGCTCTTCAGATTCACTTTGCATACATCATGAGCCACAAGTGCACTTAGAGAGAAGCCGCGCCCTCGCAGCCACATCCTCCATAAGCAATTACAGCATGCCTGGACTTAAATGGACAAATATGCACAAGACTGAAATGAAATCTATTCTGATGATGAACTAGCCTGAGCTGTAATAGTGACACAAGATAGCCTGGCTAACATCAGCACTTCAAAAGCATCAAGACCACAGACCAAGGCACACACACACAGGCACGCACCCACACACAGGCACACATACACAAGCCCACCGGCTATTATCAAGCCTCCAGACTCTGCTGTCTCGGCCCAGTGCTGCTGAGCAGTTCTTGAGGTTCAGCTCTGGGTTAGTCCTCTGAGATTTGATTACCTTCATCCCCACTGGTTACTGGGCCCAGCTGTGAAGCATATTAATGAGATTTCACCATCATTAGGGGGAAGCTAACTACATTAGCAGGCTGGCTGGTTGGCTGGATTGTGGCAAAGAGAAGTGGAGAGAATGAAGGCAGAGAGGGTGGAGGAAGAGGAGGAGAGGGAGAGCTTTGACAGGGTCTTCCACTTTGTTGAATTCTACTCTATCATGCAGCATTGTGTTCCCCTCGTTTCTATTAGGTTATTTGGACACACACACGCACACGCACACATGCACGCACACACACACATGCTCACCATGTGTAAGATACATGGGAGTACATATAGGAGTCCATTTGTCTCTCCATGCAATGAGTGTGCAGGAGAGGAGACACCGCACAGACCACCATGCCACAGGCTGCTGCATTAAGGCTCACTTTGAAGTCTGCTTAAAATAATGAAGTGGGATGGCCGATGGAACAGCCTCAGGGATAGAGACCGCCTTGCAAAACCCTGGGAGTTGTAGGCCGATGTATCATGCATGTCCATAAAAACGACTGGCAGCAACTTAAGAGCTTTTACATGCAGTGAAACAGACCAACAAGTGAGCAGAGAAGGACATCTCTCATGCAGAGCGCTCGACTTTTGCTTAAATTGTCAGACGTTATTTTTGGTTTCCAAGTCAGGAATGTGGGTGAGCAGCAGGGAAAACGATACACGCACACACACACACATGCGGGAATGCTTTGTCAGCACTCTTGAATTACTGAAGGGGGAAATGGGACTATTTCCTTGCTTACAGGGAAATCCTGCCATTCTCTTACAAAGCGTCATAACAGCTCTCCGCTGAAAATGGATGAGGCTCCGAACTCGCTGCCTTCACACTGATTACTGACAGCAAAGCTGCGCACGCCATCTGAATATGAGCCGGGGCAAGGGCGTGCGTGTGCCACCACACGCTAGGCAGGCACGCAGAGACTGACAGCTGTAAGGAGAGCGACGGTGGGGTGTGTTTGTGTTCAAACACTGAGTGTGAACAGTTATTGGAGGGGAGAGGGGGAGGAACCTGGCGGCAGGGCAGACAGGCATAAGTGAAAACACACACACGGAGGAAGGAGAGCCAGTGGAGGTTAACATGGGGCAGGAGAACAGACAGCGTGCCTCACGCCTCCCATATTCACGGTAACTGAATCCAGCCTTTCCACCCCCCTGTCTCCCGCCACTTTCCACCTTCATCTTTCCCTTACTCCTACCTGTCCCAGATACTGAGTCTGACATTCTCTTCTTTCCATTGCTCCCTACAAGTCACAGGAAGTCCTTCACATCTTGAATCCTCGTGTCCATCCTCGCCAAAGGGATTTGTCATTTACATTTTTAAAGCATCAAGATGCTCATTGTTACAACTAAAACCACCAAAAGGCCTTAAAAACAACATGGACATGTCAACATCTAACCTCTTACACACACCGTTCCCAGTTAACTACTGGGAAAACCTTTCACACAGAGACTACATTCAAGACCATTCCTGTTTTGTGCACTGCACTCAGCTTCCCAATACCAGACTGTATGGGTTGTAGCTGCTGCAGTAGTGGGCTAATCATGTCGCATTAAATCGAAGAATGCTTCCTGGGATTGACTGAGAGAGAAACCATACAAATAGTCTTGTTATAGATCAAGGTCCAAAAAGGATCAGATGCAGGTATCGTTTGACTGGAGAAGTTTCAATACTATTTGGTACTGGGTAATTTCAGTCTACCTTAATGGCATCGGGTACCGATACCCAAAGCTAGTCTCGCGCCTTTTGACACGTGCCAAGACAATGCCAGAATAGATGCTGTGAAGGACAGTCCAGCAGATGGTGGTAATGCTACACATGGATGGCAACAGCCAAAAAAACGTCAGCTGGAAGTACATGTATGTGGCGGAAAATGTGTCGAATTACTCAAGGAAACATGGCGGGAGAGGTGCTGTTTTTATCCAGTGCCAGTGTTCTTGCAATGTATTTAATATTCAGCAAGATTGAAAAAAGTATACTGTTTTTTTTGTGATCTACTTAAAACAGTAATATGCATTTGAAACATAGAATTGAAATACATTATCTTGTTATTTGTTTGCTCCCTCCACATGAAAGCATCTTTTGTTAGACGGACGTTACCCTTTCAATGTTTGTCCTTGCTTTCGTTCACAAAATAGCTATAGCAGCATTTTCACTGAAATGTCACCAGGTGTACAGGCGGAAAATTGGTGATACAGATTTTATTCACACATGACCCCATGCAGGAACTGTTCCTGAACATTTCAGGTAGAGAATACATGTGTGAAAGGGGCTTAAGGTTTATCTTCCACCTAAAGATGCAAACACATCTCAGTAGATCAGTTTCAGTATTACACTGCCTTACATACTGTTCTTGAATCTGAATTTTGTTATGCTGGTAGTCCATTTGTCACTCATGCCATGCCTGTTATGGTACTGTACGAATGTGTGTGCGTGCTTCAATGAGGGCGAGTTAGGAGGATTAGTGAGGATCCTCCTGCCTGGTTGTGCTCCCCCTAAGCCGCAGGATGTCTAGCTTGCAGTATGGCCTCTCAGTGTGGAGAGAGAGAGAGAGAGAGAGAGAGAGAGAGAGAGAGAGAGAGAGAGAGAGAGAGACAGAGAGGGAGAGGGAGGGAGTGAGTATGCATGGAGATACAGGGTGCTGTCACTAATAATGAGTCTCCAAGCTTTCCAAGCAAAATAAAGGGTGCATACTTGTAGTGTTGCGCAATAACACCATCTTCAGAAAAATCCAGGCCTGGCACGCTATACGGTTTCTAACAGAGTCATAGTTTTCAAATTCATACGTCTGACATCATGACGCTAATGGTGTAAAGGAAGGAAGGGCATGGATCAAACTGAGAGCTTAATCTGATTCTAATGTAATTTTCTGCGGCGCATGACACATCACTTCCACTTAGGAGAGTATGTTGTGGTCTACATTTCAGAGAAATGGCAGCCTGCTGTTTTGCAACCATCGCAGATCTTCAAATTTTGCAGAGAGAGCAGAAATTGATGTGACAGCTTGACTTCTTAAAGGACTGCGCAGTACGTTTGAAGGCTACACTGGCTCCAAGACCAAAATTTTGATGGATAGTGCTCCAAATTGGGGCCAAATAACTCCCCCCATCTAGAGTGTTGCGGCAAGAAAAACACACACGAACGTGAGTGATAGATGAGGGTCCGAGCAGAGGCCGAAAGGGTAAGGCTGTGCAGAGCGAGGAGTCTTTCTTGCCTGTTATGACAAACCCTCCTCAGCACCAGGAAATGGTGGGCCAGAAGTGGGGAAAACACCAGGTTGTGTTTAGCAGAGGTAATTTATGGCATCTTTACATCTTGGTATGGTAGGTGTGGGCCTCTGCATTTCTTCTGTTTAATTGCTTTTGGGAGGATAAATAAAAAAAAAATGTGTATGCTCATGTTAATTAGTGCATCTGCCTGTTTGCATATTTGAGCACATATGGTGTGGTATGTGCCGTATGTCCACTGCCGTCCAAAAGTTTGGAATCTCCTGCCACAAACGCCTGATTGAGTAAGTCAGGCGGCTGGGAGGGCTACTCTATATTTCTGAATGGTCTTTCCTGCTTTTAGGTTGTAGGAAATCCTCTTTACAAGTACATGTTGTTTTGTATGAAAGGAATGTTTTGTACGCTGTACAATGGTTCAACCAGACTGACGACTGAAAAGGCAGAGAGAGAGAGAGAGACAACGATCTCTCTAAACAACGAATTAATGAGACCAGAAGAAATCCCCAGCCATAGCTAAACAAAAGTGGAAGCTTAGGTTAATGTTTTTGTGCCAAGTACACAACAATACTTACAACAAGTAGGGATGTGTATAAGGAAGAATCTGGTGATCCATTACGAATCACGATACATGGGTTACAATTCAATATATTGCGATATGATAGGCAACACGATTTTTAAAAAATCTAATTTTAAGGGTTAGCAGTGCGCCCTCAGTGACTCTGCCTGTTTCATAGGCCTGTGTTCATTGTGTTAATACTAGTGATATGTTGTTACTTTGGAGTGGAAGAGTCAAATGGCCGAAGATAGATTGGTTTGGGTTTTAAACAAACACAAAATCAATCACTGCCACAAATCTTAATTCAAGTTAATTAAAAATCCATAGTGTTTCTTAGAATCAATACAGTATCAAAAAAACATAATACTGTGATACTAGAGTGTATCTATATGTTCTTAAAACCCTAATAACAAGCTGGAATTAACAGGCATGTTGCATGAGCAAAGCTATTCTTGACAATTCGGAGGTTTAGTCTTGGGTTAACACTGTTAGAATTGGATCAGGGAACATCAGCTGAACATATTATGAAATGACAAATCACAGTTTAAATTCATTCAAGCTAAGCACTGAGTTGACTGCAGAGAGCATAGAAAGGTTTCCAAAAACATTTAGAGCCCAACTGCACTGCTGTGATTCAATAATGCTCGAGGGTCACTTATACTTTTCTGGACTGAAAAACAAATTTAAAAACCAAAGGATATTTTGGGGGGAGAAATTGGTTCCAACAGTATTCATCCTTGTCATGCAACACTGCGGGAACACTGACTAAATGTAAATTTAAATCTTTTAACTTTTCTTCTTTTGAGACCAAAACAATTTCACATTTAAACAATGCATTTGGTGTCTAAATTATATATGTTGAAAAAGCCTTTATTGAAGGAAAGAAGAAGAAGAACAATACAACAGGTGATTCCACACGTTTGAACGGCAGTGAATGTGCACGACAGCCTGTGCGTGTGAACGTCAGCTTGTTCTTGTCTAGGCCAGGCCTGGTTTTTATCAGCCCGGCGGCCCCCACCATGTTCCCGAGCCCTTCTCCAGGGGCCTGAGATAACTTCCCTCTCCACGCTGCCAGGCCTCTGAAATAACAACACACCAGGTTTTCCTATCACTGCTGTCCCAGCAAATGGAGACGGAACTGAGAACATGTGTGGACAAACTAGGGCGCGGGGGAGGGAGGCGCGGCAAGGGATCGAGCAGATGGCAAAGGTGAGGTCTACTGGGGCTAGACTTCTAGCAGCAAACTTCATGTTAACCATAGTAGCTGCTCTGTGCTGCTGCAGCCACATGCTAGCCTTTGGCACAGTTAATTTAGCGCCTCCTAACAAATAAAGTATGCACAGGACATCTAAACCACAAATAAATTCCTTAAATCCTATGAGCACTCACAGTGTTTATGGATCTAATTGTGTAAAAAAAAACAACATAAAAGACAGCTATCTAGCCAAAGAGAAACACAAGTTCCCTGGCAACAATGCTCCCTCGCAACCCCGAGTAACACGGTGTAACTCTACCCAGCAGCTGTCTATGCCTGCTGACTGACAGTGGGACTATGTGAGTTGGCACTTGCCCCGGGATGACTGGAGATATTTGGCATGAGCTGATGGTGTGGGACATGGTGGTGGGCACAAGGGGGCAAAAAAAAGCAGCCAGTGTCAGCCAGAGCATGCCAGGATGTGGACAGGCACAGTGGTGTGTCATACCAGGGTGTGGGACATGATATCCAATGTTAAAGTGTGTGTGTGAATTTGAAAATGTGTGTTAGGGGGATTCACTAAGAAATCTGAACATACTGTTAGTACATGGCAGGTCTATAAAGATGGTCTGACGCACTGTGGAGTCAATGAATATGTATTTTGTGCAGAGATGTTTTAAGCGTCCTTCTGTGTGTGTGTGTGTGTGTGTGTGTGTGTGTGTGTGTGTGTGTGTGTATGTGTGTGTGTGCATTAGGGGCAGCACCAAAGCCTCATCACTGCAATAAGCTAAAGACCGGGAGTTTATGACTGGGAGACCTATGATTAGCCAGCCTTTTCTGTGGCTAATCCATGTGATGAATACAGTCAATGTTTGCCCACAGTGGATCCGCCATTGGGCATGAATTTATGTTTACGAGCTGATCACACGCATGCAGCAGCTGTACACTATCAGCTGAGTGACATTGCTGACCCACATTAAGAGACAGAGGGAGGGCAAGAGAGCGGGGAGCAGGAGGAGACAGGCTGCAAGAGAAACAAGAACCAATAAAGATAGAGAGGAGAAAAGGGCATCTGAGGAGAAAGATTTCAAAAGCAGGCCCCGAATAAAAGCCATGTTTGCTTCTAGACATGCTCCTCTGAGAGCAAATGGGATAAGGTGTAGCCACAGTGTAACCTCCCTTTGTCAACTCTCGCAAAGTGAATTAATAAAGCCTTCATGGTGTGATTTACAGGTAGGGCTGGGCAGTAAAACTACGAGGATAATTATCTCAATATTATTTTCCTCGAGAGAGATGTAAAAAAAAATTTGATAAATGCTTGATAAAATTAAAACGCCCACACAATGGGAGAGGGAGGGCGCTAGTACAACTCAAATGATAGTTGCCACCAGACCTTAAAGAGAAGAAGGTGATGAGACAAGCCGCCAAGCTAATAAGTACGTTAATGTTATAAACGTACAAAAGCTTTTAACATGCTCATAGATATTTTTAATTTTACTGTTTTGACCACAGATAACAGGGCTAAGCTACCCCACGACTAAATTCATCAAATAACGTTAGCTAACTGTATGTGTAGCCAACTCAGCTAATGCTAATGGTTAGTTAGCAAGTTAATGTTTCGTTAGCAGCTCAGCCTTAAGTAGGAAGTAAACCCAGAAGCTAGAAATGTTTTTAGCCATATGGGCCAGGCGAGCAACTCCATTGTAATGAACAGGCACCATCTTGGGGTCCGGCATCTAGGTTATATTTAAATATAAGGTTAGCTGCTGTTCCATTAGCATGAAATGACATGATGCTAATAAACAGGACTAAACATCACATAAATAATACTTAAATATGTAAACATGATTTCTGCCTAAGTCACGTCAGATAGATTTTTAATGGCATTGATAATCGTTAAACAACAAAGACAACAACTCCCATGGTCCCATGCTACGTCACAATGTCATCAAAGTCCATCTTTTGTTATTGTTTTGATTGAGAAACAGCAGAAATCACATACTGTGGTTTTAGAACTTGTACATAAAATATCGACAAGTTTTCTTTTGTCTATTCATTTTGTTAATATTTTATCAAATGAAACACAAAATGTTTCAAACCGTCTGTACAAAAGATTTGACATGCTGCTGATCAGTTGATTTTTTGTTGTTACTGACATTACTTTGATTATAATTCGTCTGAAGCAACCTCAGATTTGTGAAATGTTCTGCTGTTTGGCAAATGTTTGTCATGTTCTGACAGTAGTAATAGCTTAAACCACAACTAACCACCTGGTTTCTTCAACTTCTCACTCAGGAGTAAAAAACAGGGCTTTAAACGTGAAAGTAATAATGATTTTACGTCTATTGAGATAATTACTGTTATCTATGTATTTTTTTTTCATGATAACAATTTTGGCCATATCGCCCAGCCCTACTTACAGCTGTGATACCTTATGGCATATAATTTAAGATCAAGGTCACCATTGGATCACAACACGAACACACACGAGTGAAACCACAGCCTTTCACTAACTGGTCTTTTAATGTTACCGCTCTGACTGTGAAAACTGCTTCATGAAACATTAAGCCTCTCTTTTACAGAGTGCCTGCATTGGTTAATTATAGAATTGTGCGTGAGTGGATGACTGTGCGTGCTTTTTTTCCCCTTCTGCGATAACAAACTGCACTCATGCATACTAGGAGCCAGGAGGGTGCCTAAGCAATACTAAACCTGAACCTACACAATCCAGAAACTCCCTGTGCGGTCTAACAACAGCCTTTCAGGTTAACGTTTTAGTCATCTTGCTGATTATCTTTTCTCACAGCCACTTAGAATAAGTGCAACAGCCAAATAAGCCTCTATTCCCTCCATTCCCGTAAAAACCCAAGGTCAGTGACATTACAAGCAACCAGTAATAAGACGTCCGAGGGTCAGAGGCTTGAATATATTCCTGTGACCTTAAAGTAATCATGAGGTGCTGGAAAAGATGGCCAACAAAAAGAGGCTGTGTGTCGTTTAAGAACATTGTAGCTGGAAGACTTGTGCACATATGATTTAAATAAAGTGGAGATCATGAACACATTTCTGCCCTCAGCATTTAAAAACAATCACAGGTGTAGAAATAATGCCAAATGCATTTGGTACACCATGACTCTGTCTGCCTGCGCTGAAATTACATCCATACACACAAATCCAACCCCATTCATCTTTATTGAGCTGAGTGCCACACACAGTGCCTCTCAGTGTTTGAAGGCCAAAAGGCCCTCATGAATGCTTATGCTCGAGTGTTTGCTCTTCACTCACTCTAACAGAGAGGTTATCTGCCCATTGATACTCGCTAATCCAATGTGACTGGCAGCATTCAAGGCCCTCCGTTCTTAAGCGCATATTTAACAGTGGAGGAAGCGGGTCATAAATATGGAGGGGGCAAAGGGGCTATTTGCATTAGAGGGCTGAAGTGGACTTGGAGAGGCCAGGAGGAGGTGGAGAGAAAAAAAAAGGGGGAACAAGGGATCAAGAGAGGAGGGAGAAAGAGAAGAGGCTCATGAGGATCTGGGGAGGAGAAGAGAGGATCACCAGGGACAGGCTTTGTCATGTTAAACTGCCTCTCACGACTCATGTGCTCCCTTTCCCCTCCTCTCCTTCTCTCTGTCTCTGTGGACGACACAATAGTCAATCACACAGGGAATAGATTACGAGGGTTTGATCTTCTCAACTTCAGAGCAGCGGCATGATTGCAGAAGTGGGGGAGAGGTCGCGAGTGCAGCGTGTGCGTGACTCTGGTGGATGAGAACGTGTGTTCAGCGATGCTAAATAATGTGCCTCCTCGCCAGGGCCGTTTCTCTTGAAATCCAGACACCCATTTAGGTTTGTCACTTCATGTACTCGTCAACATGAGTTAGAGCTAATAGTTAAAACTCGCTTGTAATTTACCACCGCCTTCAAGCCTCGGCAGGCTAAGGTGCATTCCTCTACTGTACATGAAACCCATAATGATGACAGTACCCTTCATAAATTAACTCAAAGTACCAATGTCAGGTTTGGAGTTGAAAGCATATTATTGTAGATGTAAAGTGGAGGTATTTGCAAAAGGGCGTGGACACGAAGATGTGGCAAGCTGGCCATTATCCTGTCACTAATCTGTTAAAGAGCTCAATGATACCAGGGCCCGTGGAGGTTACTAGGTCAACACAGGGGTTAAAATGGCCTAAAGACCCCGAAGAGACAGCTGACATATTTAGAATAGCCAGACGCAGAGGAAAACAAGCTAGCTGTACACTGATGGGAGGGAAAATAACAAACAACCAATTGTCAGGCACATATAGATGTTTTCCTACAGACTCGTAGGCTGAAACTGTAACACGCTGCTGCACACGTGATCTCTGCATAAAATAAGGTGACTAAATCCACCAAAGATCACAGTGGTAGCTTTAAACACCTTCGGCTCACTACTGCACAGGCCAGCCACTGCTCTCCTGCCCCCTAATGATGACTGATGACACACATTTGATTCAGCTGTCTGATGTGTAGCGTCAGGGGGCTCCTTAGTGGAAGATTTGGGCAGAGAGAGGGGAGAGCGGGTGGGCGGGGAGAGGCAGACCCATTTGTCTTTAGTGTCAGCGCCAATGCAAAAAAATAAAATAAAAAAATAAAAAGTGAGGCGCTTGTCGATAGCACCGGGAGGTTAAGTTCGCTCCGTGCTTAGGAAAAATGGCTGATGAGAGCGGGCAGAGTCATCAAGGGAGCGCAGTGGGATGTTACTAGAATTTAATGAAGGACATGTTTAGCTTCCCCGGGTATGGTTTGTGCTTTCCCCTTCTCCCTGTGTGTGTGTGTGTGTGTGTGTTGTCTGTGCCTCCACAGACACTAATTTCCTGCATGGATCCCTGACCTTTCAGTGTAGCCTGGGGGGAGCCATTTGATCATGACACACACACAAAAACACACACCATTTCCTGTGATATGGCTGTCCACCAGTCAGTGAACTGGTGTTAGTGAGACAAAGTTGATCTCTCGCTACAAGGACATAAATTCATTTTTGATAGTAATGATTGAGTTTTTCTAGCCAGTCAAGTTGTTCACAGAAACAGCTTGTATAGAAATTGATTGTTGATTTCGTCAAGGTTGTCATTTGTCACCATATTTTTTGCCAACTGCTCAAGAAGTTTCATATTCCAAATTTGCAAAGTAGCAACACAAAGCTTCACATAGGACCTTGATATAAAAAATGTAAAGGTTTTGTTTGCAAATGTTAAGTTCACAACACCATCATGGCTCCTACAGCTTCGGACAAACTAGATTTATTCCTTTTTTTTTTAATAGATGTTACCAATTATTTTAAGATTTTTAAGAATGCAACATCAGAAAAAAAATCCCAAATTCATTTCTTAGACTTTTTAAAGACTGATTTATGCAAAAAAGGCCTTATTTTTTTATTAATAATTCCATGACTTTCAAGAATTTAAGGACTTTTTTTAACCCCGTCCTGTTCTTCAAAGAGTAAAATTCCAGAGCACATAATTCCTTGTAAAGAACACTTGAATCTAAATATTCTGTGCATCCATGCATAAAGAGTTAAGCATGCCTCCTTCACCTTTAAGTGCAAGTCCATGTGAAAAACACTAGCATAAAAAGACAGTGTGTGTTTGCATGCACGTACAGGACCGTATTTGCTGCCTACGTACACACTAGTGAGCAGGCCTGCCAAAACAAAGGGCGGAAGTAACCTGAGCCGAGCCCTCAGGTGAGCCTGGTGTTAATGCTCCCACTTCTCCCTCCTGTCCTCTCTCCCTCTGGGGTCCAGTTAACCCCAGCTGGCCTCTGTCGACTGCGCTGTCTCCTGTCCTTGTGACCGGGGCCTCGTTATGACCCCGAGGGGGTGACTGGGTGCCGTTTATGGCGACCCAGTTCCTCTGCAAGTTAGGAACACACGCCTCTCCCAGTTAACTCTGTCCATTAAGCTAAGTGGGGCCCATCAATTATTCAACAGTTACCAATGTATAATTCAAGGGATAAGGGGACCTGTCATGAATAGCGACACACACAGGTGAGGAAAGAGTAGCGTACTTGCAATTTAAAGTTGATTGTAATATTACACATCTGTAATCCCATTTGTTTGATGTGATGAGGGGGAAACTGGGAAGGATAAACAATACTAACGTCAGTCTGTGATGAATAAATAAACAGCAGGGTGTAAGAAAGAGGACAAACTATTGGAGGAAAGAAAGATAAGAGGAGATGGAGAGTTAAAGGGAAGTGGGCTGCCACAGAGATGATGACCAGACAAGAGATAGAACTGTCACGCAGCATAGTGAGAAGCTGAGAAACGAGCGTGTGGAAGACATGTTGCTCTAATACATCTTGATTTATAAATCAGACTGAATTGAAAAAACTGAGCTGTAAAGAGAGCGGGGAAAGAGAGAAAATTAGGGCAGAGCATTCAAAGTGTGAGAAGGCAGCTTTACCCGCTACCCCCACCCTCCTCCCTCTGCTGTGTAGGCGTGGGTCCTGGGGGAGCCACCGATGTTAATACAGTTATTAAGCCTCTCCACTGAAGCCTGCTCCACCTCCCCAACCCTCAGCATCAAGGAGCTCTCTCTGCCTGCCAGGCAGCGGGTGAGCTCACTTGCTTCCACAATGAGATCAAACAGTCCCAAGTAGGCCAGTTCAGGGGAAGCCAGTGATGGAGCTTCCTGCTGAGCAGCGAGGGCAGGTGGGGTTTGGGATGTCAAGCCCAAGGAGCATCCCAGCAGGCTTAAGGGGAGGGTGGGAGGTGGAGGGGAGGGGGGGATGGGCTTCCAATCTTGCTGTAAGTTCCTCCTTCCCTTCCTCATTCTTTAAAGTCAGCTGACCAAGATTCCCATGCATCTCTTCCTGGTGTTGGGGATTACAGCCATGAAAGGCTTTAGCAAGCATATGTGCGAGAGAGGATTTCTTCTCTTGCTAGCTTCAGGATGTATGTAGCTGTAGAGGTTGATTAGAGGTGAGCAGTGCGGGGAGGACGAGGCTGGGTGGCCAGGTTAGGAAGCAGCACTGTAGGCTAGACTTTGATGTGCAGCAAGGGAAACCCTCTCTGAGTGCAGAAAGGGAACCTAGCTGGTCACCGCTGCGGCAGAGTGTGACATGTGTGTAGGTGCGTGTGTCTAATCGCTGCATTACATCCAATCCATAATTCACACAGGGCAGAGAAGATTAGTGTTGCCACTCTTGCCTGTAGCCAGGAGGAGCAAATTTGGGCAGCCATGCAGCTTGCACGCGAGGTACTAAGTAAAAAGCAGTGGCCGGCTTAAGCTGCCGTCGATCTGCCCTCAGTGTTTAACATCTCTATCACAGACAAGGCTCAGTTTTGAGTGAGCTAAAACATGATGAGGCTGGAGACCATACACTTTAATGTTAGGATGAAACTCGTATCATACATGGGGCTATAGTCTCACCATGACACTTGATTCAAAATAAAGAACTGCAAGGAGTGAAGGATGGATAAAGAGATGGGCAAGATAAAGACAAATTCTGTAATGTGCTAAATAGGACGGGGATATAGGCCATTCTGTACCAGACTCAATTTGCCAACGCTGGCCTGTTGGCAGCCATTGGATGCAGGCCAAAGCTCCATCAGTCGCACTAGAACACTAATAATATCAGTCACCCAGCCAAGCCGCTCCCTCTCCCTCTCTCTGTGTTGTCTCTCTTTCTCCTTCTTTTCCTCCCTGTTCGCTCTCCACTGTTCAAAAGGAGAAAAGGGCAAAAATCCAGAGGCCAAAAATGACATTAAACCCCCTGAAAGGCTCCACAGAGATTATTGTTTGAAAATGCCAGCTCTCCCGGAGCCCCCCCGCCGCCGCCTTCCCCTCCCGGTGCCTGAGATCTCTCTCTGTCTCTCTCTCTCTCTCTCTCTCCCCCTCTCGTTTTCTTTCAGCTGAGAGGTGCTGACAGCCCAGACACAATAATCCAGCTCTATTGTGGAACCGCCACAGTGGCAGCGGTGCCTGTGCAAAAGGTTTCCCACGTACGGCGCGAGGGCAAAGCCGGGTGTCACATCGTGGCGGTGGCACAGAACAGCACCGCTACATGCATAAAAAAAGGGGGCTGGTCACCGGTTACTACAGGGCGTCACACCGCGCGACTTGACAACTCTGGTTCAAACTGTTGTCACCTTTTTCCATTAGTCAGCTCCCTGGCAGAGAGGAGGGGAAAACCGAGCTGTCAAAGGGCTCCGATACTTCTGATTTTATCTCTACAAGGAACACAGGCTTCCTCTTTGATCGCAGCGCTATCATTTGGAGTACAAAACAAAGGTGTGTGTGTGCGCATTAAGACAATAACTTGAAGACTTTGGTCGAAAACACAGCAAAAGCACGACTGTTGAATAGTAACTTAGTGCATAATTTAGACTTGTTTATCATATCCTTGAGCACAGCTGATGAACAAATGCTTCTCTTTCCTACCCGCCCTTCGTCTTTTTGGCCTACTATAAAAAGCTTTCCTCAGGTTACTGTTAAAAATCCCGTGGAATAACAGAATGTGCCCTCTCTGCTCTAAGTGCTGTGAGGCTGCATATTTCCCTATCAGCCCACCCCCTTCCCAAATCTGATGGAACATCCTGGCTCGCAGGGCTTTTGAAAAAAAGATGACTAGGAATGAGGAATACATGAAGACATAAATGTGTTTAGTTTCAACCAGAGAGGAGCACCCACGACATCAGTAAGGCTTTATCTCAGTTTTTTTTTTCTCTGGGTATGAAACAGTCAGAAATGAACTTACTTAACCCTACTAGGAACTTGTGACATTTATTTTTCGCACAAGAATGAAAGCTCCTCAGCATCTGACATGACCACTTAATTACTGTGATATCTACTAGGCAACTATCTCTGTCCCTCTCTCAGCCGAGGTACTTCACTAACAATGGCCCTGATAAGACACCACGGGTCGCGGCAAAGGTCAGACAACACGTCTCTCTGAAATGAAGGGGCCGCTTGATATCAGAGCCATCCCTTTTTAACACACAGTGGCTCTATTCATAACAAACAGGATCCAGTTGTTTCACACTCCTCTCAGTCACCTCTCTTAACCTGCACGTGTTCGGAGTTGCTCCGCTACGGGGCACATCTCAGTTCACACAATGCTAATATCACAAACAGGGTTACGGGCGAACAAGCGGCCTGTAACCCGAGCCGTCAGTCGAACATGCTGTCCTATCCGTCACTATCCAGCTCTACACTCTTCCTTCCCACCTCCGCCGCACTGTTGGCAGTCTATTTCATCCCGGTCCCAGGTGGGCCTTTAAGAGTCAAATGTCAGAGGCCGGGCTCCAGCCAGACACGTAATGAATATGAAATGATTCAGAGGGGCTGTGGGAAAGAGAAGACAGTGTCGTCCAGACAGTCCTATCTCCTCTGTCACTATGTGGGACCAGATTGAGTCAGGCTGGGCCAGGATGACGACAGAGAACCAAAGAAGAGATGATAACACAATATGGATATCTAAAGTTACTTTAGAAAGAAGCTACCATAAATCAAGACGTACAGAAAGGGCTTGTCTTCCTCCAGACTTGCCCTGTGTGCACCCCGGAGGCACGTTAAAGACACCAACACCAGGTATTATGAAAGCCAGGCAAATAAGGACCCACAATGAGATCATCTGAAACACCGAGACATCTCTTCTATCTTAGAAGCCGGCCGGCCTGCTAGCTGATTAAAAGCACAATTGTAGCCGAGGGGATTTTTTTGTGCATACAGAGCGTGAAATACAAACATGAGCCGGGCAGAGCGATCCTCTCTTGCTCCTTAGTTAACAACGCTGACTGAGATGCGGCAGCAACACAGTGCTATTTTTTGCCCAGACAGCATAAGAACGGCCAGGCTCTTGTATTTTTAGCACCCTAACCTCTACCCTATTTCCTCGGCTGTCCCACTCTCCAAATAGGAGGGCATTCCACTGTGGTGTGTGTGTGAACTACTTGAGGTGTACACAGTTGTCATCCATGTGATGTTAACACAGATCCCCAGAGGGAGACTGGGGATGAGTATGTTGGTGGAAGCGGCAGCCCCTGTGCTTTGGCCTAGAGCTAGTGGCCTGAGAGAGTGAGTGTGTGGCTGACTGCACAGGAGAGGCAGAGGCGAGCAGCGGTCCTCCGCAACTGATGAAACAAGGCAACATTCCATGTAATCACTCTATATATAGCGGATGTTGGCAAAAGGGGGGTTGGAGGGCAGGAAATCTTGTAAAATATGAGGAAAAATTAGGGCAGGCGAGCATTAAAGATTAATCGTGACACTGACTGCCCGGCTCAGGCTTGCCATGCGGTGAATGCCACCATGGAGATGGGAAACAGAGAGGGAGAGAGAGATAAAGTGGGAGAGAGAAAGGAGACACTTTGGGAATGAAAATGCCTCGCAGATGAATTCTGGGGTGATGAATGTCCCTGGTTCAATACCCAGATGAATTTATGTGTGTTCCATTATGAGAGGGTGGGGATGAAACATGGAGATAGGGCGGAGAGATGGGAAGGGGAGAGGGATAGAGAGAGAGAGCCCTCTCTCAATGTGCTGGTGAGCTAGCCATGCAGAGCCCATTGCGAACAAGCCATCTGTAGAGATAAGTAAAGAAGTGATTACAACAGGCCCAGCTCAATTTCTGACAGTTGACGCTTGACTGCCCCCGTAGAGCCGAATTGATTTAAATGAAGAAGCTATGAATATTTTAGAGGGAAGAACCCCCCTTTAACCTGAACTGTTTCGATCTCCCTCCCAACCCTGTGTGTGCGTGAGTGTGTGTGTATGTGTGTGTAGAACGGGACA
>JAPZEB010000014.1:18287042-18301322 GCA_029783705.1 Chaetodon striatus | reverse complement strand
ATAGTCAGTGTATTACATACAGTAGATGTCAGTTGGCACACCCAGTTTGAAGAAGCAGGCTAAAGTCCGACATAGAAGCTAAGCAATGTATTGCTGCGGATAGGGGTCTGCAACAAAATGTATTTACACCATTTTAACTATCCATAGGACCACCTGTTCTGATGGGGAAACTGTTGACGGCTTCAGTTCCTCATCTATGCTCTCGTCAAAGTCACCAGACTCCATTGGGAAAAACACAAATTTTAACTCACTGAACATTAGAGCTGCTGGTCTGCTACTGCTGCTTCGATTAGTTAGTCTGTGTTATTGTGTGAATTTGGTGAATCTGAATTAACCCTTTCAAATTCTTAAGACATAATAACACAAACAAAAAAACTGTTCTAGGCAGCGGTAGACCAGCAGCTCCTGTGTGCAGTAATAGTTAAATCACTGTTTTTCCCAGTGGAGTCTGGCTTTGAAGAGGGTGATATAATGGCTACATTTTCGCGTTGTAAATTACTTTCCTACATTGAGATAAAGCAGTGAAAAAATTCTCAATGCAGTGTACACTTAAACTAACATTGATATTTTAGGGTTTTTTTTAGATGGCTAAAATTTGTTTTGTTGCTGACCCGTCCACAGCAGTAGATAGCTTAGCTTCAGTGGGGACTCCAGCCTGCTCCTCCAAACTGGGAACATGCCTACTGACATCTACTGTTTGTATTATACTGTCTATGCATAAGTACCCCATAAACCTTTCTTCAAAATATCTGAACTATCCCTTTAAACTATCCATTCAATTTCATAGGGAATGCGTTAAAGGAAAGACTTTTCCTCTCACCTCTATGTCAGAAAGCTGAAATAAAAATACTTTAAATCATCCACCTTTGTAGTTGGAACTATCAATTCAGCACTCCATCTGTGACAAAACTTCCAAGGGTTCAAAAAAAAAAAGCACAGAAGGGCTTTGAACCGATATAAATAAAGCTCGGCAGTCGCTATGGCTACCCAAACCATCTGTGTTGTGAACCCGTAGAGAGGGGGAGTGTCTCAATAGTAAGTAAATAGGCTAATACAAAAAGTGAATGGCTCAGAAGGGCAGATCATTAGCTGGCCACATCTTAACCATTCTCTGTGTGATACCAGGACAGGAGGGGGGGTTGATACATGAAAAAAAGAAGTCTGATAATATTTAACCAGTGGAGATCTATCATCAATCTGGACTTGCCACCCCCCAACATCATCAGTCCTCACCCCCAGCTCTGGCCCATTGTCATTAAAGCCCTGGCTCCCTTTCACTCCTTATTCAATATTTTTGAGCCATTGTTCCACCTTACATGCCCCCTCTGAACTACATTACTTTTCCCACTCGGCGGTGAAAGGAGAGGGGCAGCAGCCAGAAAAGACATAATATGTTATAGTGTCAGGAGCAACAAAAACGTCAGCCGGCCATGGCTAAAGTCTGGGGTTTGCATGCATTCTCAAACTCAGGGCTGAAGCATGCACGCTGTCACAGTTTCTCCCCTCATACTTGCACAAACACGCTTTCTCTATCCTTCTGTTTCCACACACACACACACCCTCACACACACAAACTCTCACACGGTGACCCTGTGGGCTTGGCTGGGCTCTTTGAATGAAAAAGAGAAGTCATTTATCCGACTCATCTTCGCGGCACCTCGCAGCACCTTTTAAAAACACTCTTTATTCCTTGCTAACGCTAAAGCTGCACCTTTACTGACAGCATGATGGAGAGCCCCATTCTGCCTCCCTTTCTTTTTCTACTCTCTCCTCCTCTCTGTCATCTCTGGAGCTTCTCCTGTCTTTCCACCCTCGCTGCCAACAGCCCTCGCCGAAAAGTGAAGGCCAAGCTTCAGTGACGATGTAAGAAAGTGTCGGCCTGTGTGCATATGTGCATCTATCTGTGTGTGAGGTTGTGCCTGTGTGTGTGTGTCTTGGGGGTGTTTTGGCATGGATCCCTGTGTATCAGTGTTTGCATGTTTAATCAAAAAAAAGGTGCCACAGTAAAATGTGTAAAAAGGTGCAAGGGTGACTTCACAGATGAGCTTGCTCACGTACGGAGGTGAGAACAGGAGTGCCAGGGGCTGCTGCGAGGCGTAGCGTGTCGGAGCTCATCAGGAGTTAACGAAATCATCCTCCAGAAGCTGTCAATATTCAGTTCGCTATCCTCTCACGTTTTTTACTATTTCCACTTGTCCTCCCTGTACTGTAGCTCTGATAATGCCGCTTTAGTATCAGCACGCTGCACATAACATTTTCATCTGACATCCGTATTGTTGTTTTAAAATTTTATAAAGTTAAGTTTGACACCATGACAGACCACACTGTGTAGGATTTTTTTATTTACAGTTAGTGCATGTCATCCCCCATCCCATCCCCTCTGTTTTGCAAATGCATCTTCAAACACTGCCTTGTTTGCCGTGAATAAACAAGACATGATGCATATTTCAGTCAGCAGCACTCAGCGAAGCGTCAGGCTGTCTAGACCGTGTTTGACCAGCGGTGTGCATGCTCTCAGGTCTGTGTGTTTATCTGAGGTAGTCTCTATGCAACCAAGCAGACATCAACAATAAAACCTCTAACCTAGTTGGCCAACAGCCCATCTCTTTCTATCTCCCTCTCTCTCTGGACGGATCATTCATCACTCTCTCCCGCCCTCTTTCCCTCCATACAGCATCCTGGTCCACAACATTAGTCCCACCAATACAGCTGTTACTACAGATAAGGGTCACACTCATGACAAGCTTAATTCAAAACTCTTGTTAATGTGTACGAAAAATGAATCAATGGAAATTAAAACAATAAAAAGCAGAACAGGCTCATAGAGGAGGAGATGACTTCAACAGTAGTACCACAATTGAAGTCATATAAAAGAAAAAAGTTATTCTCATTATAGTTTTAATGTTGCCATCCTTGCCTAACATCAGCATATATCGTTTCTGTGATGAGGTTTATCTAAGCATAATGGATGTATGGTCCCAAAACCAGCTACTAATGCAGCTGAAGTACAGATCTGATGTTAAAGGGATGCACATCGTACAAGCACTAGTATTCAGTAGCTATACAAGAGGCATGGGGGTTCAGGCCATCTGGATGTGTGTGTTGTGGGTTTAATTCCAACTACCCTCCAAAACCCTCCTCCGCCCCAACTCCATCACACTCAATCACCTTTAACAACTTAACCAGATTCCTGTGCTGCTGTTTGATTTATCTCATCAGACAAAGATCTCCTGTATTGGTAAATTGCAGTATTTTGAAATAGATTTTGCAACAAGTGCCGATTACTGTAGCAAGTTTGACACAAGAGTGGTGACCGCCCAGAGGCAATATACAGTAATTGATGTGAAAAAAAAAACGTGCAAGAACTATCAGTAATGACTCAGTTTCTACACTTCCCTTCTTTTACGGTAACTTCCCTATGTTGCAAAATGGCTAACATCCAGATCTCCTATATTTGCACGCAACTTTGTTTTTGTGAGCGTGTGTGTGTGTGTGTCAGAAACTGTCTGGAACTCATTAATATGACTAATCAAACCATCTGCACATCTTTCCACTCTACACTCTCGACTGGACTTAGCTTACACTCATTCATACACACAATAGAAATACCACTGAGATATAACAGGGCCAGAACAACTAGATATTCTATCAACTGAATACAGTGTGTTTTATTCTGTACCACTGTAATGGGTATAAATCACAGGGAAATATACCTTATGACATTATTTTGATGCATTGACCGTTACTACAATATGCAACATGCAAAAAGATGAAAAATATTTTAAACTAGAACTACTGCTTTGCAGTTGTATGCCTGCGGCAGAGTCAGTTTACATTTGTGTCTGTCCGGACTCATCTGATGCCATGAAAGCAAACAATGCTTGAAAATACGAATGCTTCTGGAAAGAAGCTACAAATTTCTAAAATGTGGATGCTTCACACACATCTTCAACCCAGCAGCACAGAAGAGCTATACCACTGACATTCAACTTGTGGCCCTGTTATAGGATGCTGGGTGGCCTGCCATCCATTTTCTAATCCACAATAAAAATAAACTGATTCACAGTGGACTTTTTTGTACTTGTAATGTAAATAAGAGGCTAAAGTCCATTTAAAAAGTATCAAAATAGAGCTTGTTTATAAAGGGAAGGTCCCCTCAGACCCTGCTGACAAAGGGTCTAGGCTAATTACTTATGTGACAGTTAAAGTTAAAAGTGTTTATTTAATAACTGCCCCCCTAGTCAACTGTCATTTTGGAAAAAAAGGCCCTTAGGCCAAGCAAGTTAAGTATCTCTGATATATACAATCACCTCAGTTTCAAGGTGGGCACCAAATGTTTTTGTCACCAATTCAGTATCTGACCAAATGTCTCCCCTCCTGAGTTGTAGCGCTAAATAATGGACAGAAAAGTGTTTTTGCAGAATATTATGATGTCACAGTGAAGTTGACCTTTGACCTTTTAGATATAAATTGTCATCACTTCATCAAATCTGACATTTGTATGAAATTTTATCATGATTAACGAATTAATTCTTGACTTATGGCCAAAAACGTGTTTCATTACCATTAAAATCGAATCAGTTCATCCTTGAGTCCAAGTGAACGTTTGTGCCAAATTTGAAGAAATTCCCTCAAGGTGTTCTTGAGATACCACATTCACTACAATGGGATGGATGCAAGGTCACAGTGACCTTGACCTTTGATTACCAAAATCGAATTAGTTTATCCTTGAGTCCAAGTGGACGTTTGTTTCACAAAGTGTTCACAAGAACAGGATAGACGTACCGACAGATACCTGAAGTCATAATGCCTCTGGCCACAGCTGTCTCTGGCATAGAGGCAGAACAAAAACTCCTAAACCTTAAATGACAAAAATAAATATTTCTATAGACACCAGAGATAAGGTGTAGACTTAAGATGTCTGGAATACAGGATGGATACACAGTGTAACACTGGTGTCAGTGTATCGATAAAGGTCAATTACTGACTGAGAGAACTTAACCAAATATAACTGAAAGAGGGTTTTGGTGACGCATTTGTTGCAGTTTCGGGGATGTATGAAAGACTATGCATACTATGTCTCGTCTCACTTCTTCTCAAGACCAGCTCAGTGTGTTGTACTCATTGTGAAGTTGCAATAAATCTACAGGAAAGTTCTGCCCGTCTCTTTTCATTGGGTTTAATTGATTAAAGTGTAGTATAAAGAAAATCTTCCATACTTTTAATATGTTGAAAAAGAGGAAATATAAAGTGTGTGTGTGTGTGTGTGTGTGTGTGTGAGAGAGAGAGAGAGAGAGAGAGAGTGAGAGAGAGAGAGAGAGAGGGTCATCTCTAATGGAGGAGATGGCAACTATGACACAAGTGAAGAAACTGTGTGTGAATAATTCATAAAGGACAGAGAGCGACAGTTAACGGGAGAGTGTCATTGGACACTGACATGTTCATCCATCCATCCATCCAACCATCCATCCATCCATCCATCCATCTACTCAACCACTCTCATCCACCCTCTCCATCTTTCTGCTGTGGGGAGTTCAGATAAAGGATAATGGATCTGCTGACATTCAGCTGTCCCAAAAATGTTCACATTAAATAACCCTGATAGCATGGAGCAGCATGCAAATACACACACGTGGACACCAAACAGAGACACACACACACACCAACACACACAGCAAACAAAGCATAGACAAGCATTTGCACACAAACAGGTGTGTACACAGACACACACGCTCAAACTTATGACTGAAAATGCATATAAATTATAAGCACACACATGAATGCACAAACATGTATCTCACGTGTAGAGTTTGATAATGGATTTACAGCTATTATAATCTGCACAAGTGTGGGCACTTTGCAACCATTCCTTATGATCAGGCAATAAAACAGGTGGGCCAGCCAGCTTGTACAAAAAACACTCCCTCTTGCGCATACACAAACACTCACACACTCACACACACGCATAATGCCCTGCAGGCCTGAAGCTGAGGGAGTTGCTAGACTACACCTCAGGGTTCAACGGTCAAACCCAGGCAGTTAGCCAGAGTGCTCCGGGCTGAACTGGGAGTGATGATCATAATTTGTGTCAATGAGGCTCTCTGCTGAACAACAATGGCCAATAATGCAGTGACACCGATGATGTCCATGTGCATGTCACACTCGCAGTTTATTCCCCGCAGATGCTCCCTCATAACAGATGAATGAGCAGTGTGCGCCTAATGTTTGCACTGGAAAACACACACTCACACAGTCAGACGCAAATGCACACAGGTTGTAAACAGACTCAAAGTGAGCTCCATGTATCTATAGAGACACGAGCTAATTAAACAGGTTGAGTCGATTGATGTGCGCAAACAATCTGGTCTGAGACCATCACCCTCAGAGCAACACACACACTTTTAATACTGGCTGCCATAAAGCTATATAAGGTATTCTGTTACAGTCCACCAGTGACACATACACACACAGACACACATGTACGTACAGCAAATCCCACCATCAGCAACATGCAGGTGCACGATCATTCCAGCAAGGAGACAACAATGGACACCATCCTCCCTCCCTCTGTGCCAAAAACCCAGCCGTCTGGCAAAACAGCTGAGTGGGACACATCATCCAGGGTATTTCTGTTGTCCCAAAGCAGAGCCACACAATATGGCTGACACACACACATGCGACAACAATGGCAGAGCCGAATTCACCCAGTGAAAAAATGTGGTTTTTCGTATTTGGCTTTAAAGAATATTGCATTGTTAATGTGCAGAATATTTCTTGTTAGTTGTTGTTGTTGTTGTTTTTGACAGAGAATATGTATATCTAGATGTTTTTTATGACTGAGTAATTCCACAGAGATCACCAGATGCTACTGCAGCATCCAAAGCTAAGGTCCCTACCAGCACATCATCTAATAGCCTGATACCGGTCAGATCAGAATATATTGCGATGTATTTAGACGAAGGAGAAAAACACTCTACTGCGGACCTAAAAATTATTTCGGTCCTGTAAAAGACCATTGTTGGCATGGGAACAAATGCAACGAGAGAACTGCCCTAAAAATTGGCAGTAACATCCATTGTCAAGGAAGTAAGCACTTAGTTCCAAGAATAGAGCTGAATAGAGATTCGGGGCACACTGGGAAATAATAATAGACCACTTCCATGAACGTCCAAGTACGGTTCTTGATGAAGCAGGGTCAGCAATACCAGCGTGTAATTTCGACCCACGGAACAAACAGCGCGTCTGCACTGGAGAATTTTATTTGTCAAAATATTTGTTGCTTATTAAAAGCTTTAACTACAACTATGTGCTCCGGTTCACGTCTCATTGTTCAGCCTGTTGAGGTGCTGGTTTGATCTCCTAATAGCCTAATTTGCAAAGATTTCTTTATTCTAGGTCTAGGGTTCACTTCACTGTACTGACTTGTGTGTTTATTGCTTCAGATTTTAGACGATCTTTGATCTTTCTACTGTGCTTCTTGCTACCCTGCCCTGCTCCCATCCGCTTCACTGTATCTGTCTTAGACTATTCTGCTTGTTTCTTACACACAAATTTCCTCCTCTTTTCCCTCTCTCTCTCTCTCTCTCTATGCATATCTTATACCAGATCAATTTTTTTCCTCCTCCAATTGATCTTCCTCCCTCATACCATCGTGCCTCAGTTCCTCCTTAGCTCCCTGAGGAAATGTACAACTCTATATAATCAACTTAACCGCTTTGCCGTCTGCCACTATGTCGAGCTGCAATGAGGTTTACTGGTCACACGGCTGTACTCCCTCGGCTTATCATGTGTGGTGCAGCAGTCAGAGGCCCAGGCAGGAAGAGAGAGAGCAGCCAGCTGCCCCTCATATGCCTGTCTTGGTGGTTACACTGATTGAGTAGCTAACAAAAGAATCTCTGAGGCAGTGTGTGTATGCGTGTCATTCAGAGGATGCTTATAGCTTAGCTCAATACACAGCATATCTTTCATTTCTGTGCAATACTTTCTCAAAGTAACAACAGCAACAAAGTCTTTTTTACTGTTATTATGGAATAACTGAAATATTAAGTTGTTTCTTTGATGATTATGTACAACATGAAGCATTTTCAGCACTGCAAATCACTATATTTGATGTTTCATTTAGCACATTGCGCTGAAATGTCAAATTAGTCAATCAACAGAAAATTAGCTGGAAAGAATCTGAATAGTTTTAGTCATTTAAGTTAATTATTAAACACAAATGGCAACATTCTCTGTTTCAAGCTTCTCAAATGTGTAAATGCGCTGATTTTCTTTGATTTAAATCATTTCAGTTTAATAATATTTAGGATTTTAGACTGTTGGTTGGACAAAAAAAGCATCTGAAGAAATCATCCTGGGCACTGAAACGTTGTGACAAGTATGCTCACAATTTGTGGACTAAATGAATAATTGATGAAGTGAAAACATGATGAAAATAATCGCTAGTTGCAGCCCTAAAACCACACCAGGACTTTGGAGGAGACTGAAACATCAACATTTATTCTAATTCAAGAAATATACATGCACATAGTACAACTATCACATAAATGTGCAGGTTAGAGCATCAGAGGTCCTGCTAGTAACTTTAGACCATGCCAAAATAAGCCTTCCTACACTACAAATGTCATATTCTGTGTGTGTGTGCGCGCGTTTGTGTGTGTGGAGAGGACAATGTAAGAATATCCATTCTGCACTCTCCTTTTTGGGAGGGAGGAAACCCTGGTTATAGTCATGTTTCCTCTCTCTGTTAATGTTGCCACGCTACAATATAATGTCTGCAATTCAAAGCACACCCATTTTCCTGCTGAACGTTTCTGGTCACATCCCGCTGCTGCTGCTGCTGCTGCAGTGGAGAGAACCAAATCTGCTGGGTGGAGGTGGCATGTCTAAATTTACAGTGGCGTGTTTATATCAGCAAGAAGGCGCACTCATCCGCAATATTCTGAACACCCTCTGAAGAGTGTGTAGATGCGTAGGCAAGCAGATGAGGGAAAAACCCCTTAAGAAGGAAGGGAGGGATGCTGGGGGAAGGATGGGAGGGAGAGGAAGATGGGTGTCATAGCTACAGGGGATTGTGTCAACCAGGCACATGGACAGGGCTCTGAAAGACATATTAAAGTGCTGAATGATGGTGCTGTACTAACTTTCTCCACTTCCTTTCCTCTGTTTCTCTTGTGTTAACACAGTCTGAGTGTCTGATATCATTTGTTTCCATGTGTTTCTTCTCAACCCAGTCGCTGGAATAAATGCTGTCATCGTTCCTTTCTGTAAACCATGTATATGTGACACTGTGTATTATTATGTAGCAATTATGCTGAAACAATACTGTGGTTTGTGTGGAGTTACGTTTCGGCACAAAAACACTTAGTTATGGTTAGAAAAAGATCATGTTTGGGCTTAAAACATCCAGTTTCGGTGCCACAATTGCAGCTGAAAATGTGACCAATGTCTCGCTAAGAAAACACTCAGTTTGGGTGGCACAATCCCAGCTGTAAGTGTAGTGATGTCCTGCCAAAAACGGCACAATCACAACTGGAAATATGACCAATGTCTTGCTAAAAAACACCCAGTTTTGCTTGCACAATCGCCGCTGGATATGCAGCAATTTCTCGCAAAGAAACACCCAGTTTTGGTGTCATAATTGCTGTTGAAAATGCAACAATGTGTCAAACAGTGTTGTTGCTTGTTGGCCTCAAACAGTGGTCTGCAGTGGTCTGCAGCTTGGCAGCCACCTCCTCTTGATCTGACACCATCCACTATCTTCCGCTGTCCACCTCCTGATGACAAGCTCAGGTGATTCAGAATAACGCCACTTTTGAAACGTTGATATGACACGTACAAAACGTACAAATGTAACACAGAAATGTGCAACACCAACATTTTATTATGGCGACTGAGCTGCTCTTTCCTTTCTCCCCTTCACCTCTTCTCTGCATACCTATTGTTTTTTTCTCCCCTCCTTCTGCCTGTCCCATCTCCTTCCTCTCTGAAGTTGTAGCAAATATCTCTCCTCCTCCCCTCCGCTCTCTCTGTCTCTCTCTTGGGGGAAGCTTAGTGCCAGTGTGGAGATTTTATTTGTGTAATTTACATCCTCTCCGACAGCCTTCTGTGCCCCCCTACAACCCTTGGCTTTTACTGCAGCCAGACCGTCGTAAAGCAGCCGCTCTTTGTGATGAGAGAGAGACAGAGATGGGGAGGAGGGCCGTCTGAGCTGCAATCCAGAGAGAGCTGATTGTAAAAACAACACGCGGTCACTTGGTGTAGGTATGCTTCCTGGCGGGCTATTTGTGTGAGTGTGTGGGCTCATGTCTCTACATCTGTGTGTGTGTGTGTGTGTGTCTCTGTGTTTGTGTTCACCCTTATCCCTTGCCTGTTTGTGCACTCCATACCAACAAGGCAGTTGCAGGGTTAGTTTCTTGACCAAACAAGCTTTAGTATATCCAGGGATCAGGCATTAATCCGCCAGCCATCATGTGCTCGCTCTGTACTTAGGTAGCCCGCCGTGGGGGGGTCAAAGGTCAAATGGTAATCCCATTAACAGGTGGTGCGGACTTTCAACTCACCTGAGGATGTGCAAGACTGTTTGGGGTCAGGTGACTTCTAACACTCAGCAACAGCGGATGCGCATTATAGATAACAAGAAGTACCGCTTACATTGTGCTAATTTAGCACCCATAAAAGTCTATTGGCCAAGCTCAAAACACACTTAAAATTAGATATCTTGTATCTATGGAGGGGGGAAAAACATCAAAGGGAGTCAACACAGATAAAACTCATTCTGAACGAGAATGCTAACTAGAGAAAAAAAGGGAGAGGCAAAAGAACAAAAGAGAGTAGCATGAAAGAACGAGGCAAAATAGGTAATGAGGGGAAGAGATCAGTGAGACGCTGCATCCCGATGAGAGAAAACACACAGATGAAGGAGAGCGATCTGAAGCAAAGAGAGACTTGGAAAAAACAGAGAAAAAGGAAGTGCCACAGAAAATAAAAAAGTAAAGATGCTTACTTGCTGGAATCAAAAATGTGCTTTTTAGGAAACAAGGTCACAAATGAATAAATCATTAAAACAGAGCAGTGACCCAATCTACCTCCTTTATTCAGACTTCTCTCAGTCTCACTTGTTGTAATGTATTAACAAGTGGGGTGCAAATGTGTTTGGGTGCAGTCTGGTGAGCAGGGAGTCATGGTGACGAACACTAGCACGGATCCGCATGCACACTTACGTGCACACAAACACGCCAGAACAACAGCAGAACTCTGACAACAGAGTTTGAGCTGGAGCTATGGGGAACAATGACCCCCAGTGGCTGCAACGACTTTTCAGAGTAGAGTGGAGCAGAGACACAAGTGTGTGTGTGTGTGTGTGTGTGTGTGTGTGTGTGTGTGTGTGTGTGTGTGTGTTGAAGAGGGCTGAGGAGGAACTCATTAGGAGTGTTTGGCCAGTCAGCCCCTCACAGCTCACAGCAGCTAAGAATGGTAAAAAATCCCGCTTGAGCACCAACTCAACAATATCACACGCACACACACACACTACAACCTCAGCAACAGTACACACACTCATGTACGCACAATAACAATCCCTTTCTCTTTTTAAGTACCCTTGATTCCACACTATCTGTTACAGTCTCCACTTTAAAGACAACTTTAACTCAACTATTGGAGCCGGGGCAAAAAAAAAAAAAACGTACAGCAGAGATGGAAAAGGCGGTGTGAAAAAAAGGGGGGAGGGGTTAACACTAGCAAATGTACAGCTGTTGGAGCGAGGGAATCAAAGCAGACAGGCCAACGGCACAGCAAAGACATAATTAGCGAACATGAACATGCGTCATGTGTCGCCCATGAATGCCATCTGCTTCGATTTAAAACTTTACGAACAGAGGAACAACACAGAGACGTAGTGAGGGAGGAAGAGAAGAGGAATAGACTAGTGACAGACTCTAGGGAGCTGAAAGAAAAGTGTGATAAAATCAGGCCAACACATATGTCACCATCAATTTTAGCTCATCACATGTAAACAGTATGGGTAGCGGCATATTGTATATATGTTGGCCATTAAGAAACAATAAACTGTGGTACAAAGATTCTGTGTGTTGAGGTGATTTGGAAAGTTTTTAAGAGTCTATAATAACCAAACTTAATAATCATTTTCAAAAATGTGTTATATCTTTAAAGGAACAGTGTTCTAGAGCAAGTGTTCGGTTTGTCTGTTCTGGGCTACTGTAAAAACATGGCCGTGCAACATGGCGGACTCTGTAGATGAGGACCTGCTCCTTATGTAGATATAAACGGCTCATTGTAAGGTAATGAAAACCTGAAAATGATCTTATTTTCAGGTGATTATACACTAAAGAAAACATACTTATTATATTATATTCCATTAGTAGCAATATATCCCCCTAAATCCTACACACTGGACCTTTAAGCTAAAAAAATAATTGGCCCATAAATCAGATTTTTTTTTTTAAAACTCCCATAACGCTTTTAGTATTGGACTCAAAAATCCAGTATATGTTGGGCTCTAATTCACTGTAACTGTTATTTTTACTCTTGTTCAAAACATCCAACATAACTGGCTACAACAGGAAAACCACATGAGCCCACATATGGTGTTACGCCCATAAAATCTTAATCAATGCTAATATGAAGAATAACTTTCCCTTCTGCTGCGGCTTTAGCCACACCACCAGCAACACCACAGAAGAGCCATGCCTCTTCTCAATGAAGGAGACCTGATGTGTTATTTTAATCAACTCGGCCTGCTGGCATTAATTATTCACCAGGTTGGTGAATTGGGACGCCCCGCGGGTAGAAAGAGGGAGGGACAGGGGGTCCCTCTGATTAAGGGCTTTAGGAAGAAAAAAAAAGGGAAAAAAGAAGAATAAGGGAGGAAGAAGACAGAGGAGAAGTAGAAGGAGATTAGAGCTACAACTCCTGCCCTAGTTCTTGTTAGCTTTTAAGTGCGTGTATGTGTGTATGGGCGGCAGTATATATGGGTACCCGTGTGGTTTGGAAATCGTGGGGAGTAGCAGAATAACAGCAGTGAGCACACACATCCACGAACATGTGTGTGTTTGTGTGTGCATGGCCAGTGTGAGGCCTCAGGGTGCTTATTGTGGCAGCAGGAGGAGTGTGACTGTGTGTGTGTGTATCAAAGCTCAAATCCAATCATGATGCCGCTTGATCTAATTCCTGATGGTCAGGCAGGGAGTCCCGCCTCCCATGGAGAAGGGAACCATGGGGTAGGCGCAACGTGATTGGTGGGGATGTGGAACACACGCAGAGACACACGCACACTCTCCTACAGTGCATGGAGTGCTCCTACAGGGCTGGGATGACACCATCCTCAGGCGCAGTGTGTTCTAAAGTAGACTGCATGTGTGTACGCCTGAGAGTGTGTATTTTTGTGGCCAAAACACAAGCGCCCCGTGAGTGCGTGTGTGTGCCTAAGCAGCTTTGAGAGCGATTCTCACAGCAGAGACAGAAGGGGGAACAGAGCGCCCCCGCTGACACTCTCAGTGGGCTGACACAGAAAGCTTGTTTCGGGGCATTAAATCTTAATACAAATGAACACTGGGGAGGAGACGGAGAAAAAGAGAAAATGAGAGGAAGAAAGTGAGAGTCGGAATAAAAGGTGGAGGGAACATGATAAAAGGGGTGGGGGGGGTTGTGTTAGATGAAGACGATGCACAAAAGAAGAGAAGGTGAGAAGCTGTATAGGAGCACACAGAGGGGAACTCCTCAGGGGCATGAAGGAAGGATGTTGCGAGGGAAAAGAAAACTCTTTCCCCTCCAATCCACAGGAGGATAGCCTGAGATGCCAGAAAAGCATAGCGTGGCACTAAATCAAACCAGTTAAATCATCATGTGTTAATGACTCCGTTAACCCGCTTCTCCCCCTCCTTTCCTCCCTCCCTCCTCCTTTCCCCTTCACTAAAAGCCTGTACAGAGGTTCTGTCATCCCTAATTCATCCTCTCAGCAGACAGAGATAGAGGATGGCGAGAGAAGGAAGCAGAAGATAAAGGGCTGTGAACTCTCTCCTGAGACTCTTTTATAAATAGTTTCTGCCAATAAGATCACAGTTTGTTTAGAACGTCAGCGTTGTTCCTGTGTGTCATTATGGTCCATCACTGTGTAGCCATGACGGACTGACATGTGACATTTCTCCCTCTTTTGCACGCTAGTTAGCATGAAGCAGAGGTCCATTTTTGCTTATGTGCTAAGGCTGTTAGGTTCACTTGCATCTCGCACAGTGTATGTATAGTTTAAGCTTTATGTGTAGA
>JAPZEB010000014.1:18246106-18260718 GCA_029783705.1 Chaetodon striatus | reverse complement strand
GTTAAACAACATATTAATCACAGCAGAGTAGTTTTACATACTTCTAAAATGTCTGGATGGGAACTTTAAAATACTTAAAAGCTATGTTGCTTCCTGCATGGAAACATCCGAATTTGTCAATTTTATGACTTATTTATTCAGGTTTTCCCTTGATTATGGCATCCATCATCTGCACGGACTCAGAGTCACTATCGCTGTAAAATCAGTTTCCACCAGCATTCTCACTGGACTACAAACTGTACTTCACAAACAACACAGGACCTCCTGGTGGCCAGCTGTGCACTGGTGACGCAGCGCTACTTTAAATCCTCTTGCATCATGTCTCTTGCGTCGATCTTTCCTGCCACTGTCCTCTGTGCGATGTCTTGAAACTGAGACGTTTTCAGGAGTGTCTGTTTCTTTGAGTCTTTGTCTCTGCAGGAGCACTGCTCCACAGTAACCGTCTTTGATTCCAGTATAACATTCTTTGGTGTAACTGTCAGAGAGCTGTTCTCAGTTGTTCCATAGGGGCTCAGTGCCTGTGTCTGCATGTGTGTGTGTGACTATATACCTGCATGTAGGGAAAATGAGTAATTACCTATGAGAACAAACTGTTTGTCTGTGTGGGTGTGTGAAAGTGTGCACTTCAGGTAGTGTATGTGGAGCCCTGATATGTTTGTTAATCAGACAGAGAGCTGATTTTACGAGCTTGGCCTTCTATTAGCAGCCTTATTTTTATTGATCGTTGCCATAGTGCTCCTGTCGCCCTGTCGCGGTGAGCTGGTGTGCACGGTGGTCAGGGGTTGTGGGCTGGATGGTGTGCTCGTATTAGGCGAAAGCTTTCACAGCATTTTTTTAAAGCCCAGGGGAGCTGGATATAGTTTTATTTGCTTTTAAAGCCCCCATCTCTCCTGAGTAGCCACCTATTAAACCAAAGAGAGTTAAGAGTTAAGGTAACATACTAGCAATGGCCTCTAAGATATTATTTCTGGTTCCATAATACAGAGTAACATACAACCATTACCATTAGAAAATCTGGCCTTGATACACTCTACATTGCACATTGGTGCGGTCATGTAAAATGCATCAGCATTGTCAGAAATATACACCGAAGTGATGTAAAGCTATATATATTTTAATGCAACACCCAGAGGCCACAGATGCTGAACTGGGTCTTTCAATGAGGAACTACAACTCACTGGGACACTAGGAGAACCCAGAGGCTGGAAATGGGCCACTTCCTTCACCATTACCGTTAAAGCGTCTTGTGTGGGCACCGTAAGAGGCCGTTCTGAACGATAAGCAACATCAAACATCACCGTGCACTTACACCAGCAGCAACTTTGTTGTAGTGCACCTACAGCTAATTCTTTTTACTGATGCCGCAGTAAACAGACGTGGATATTGTTGTTTACTACAAAGGAAGTGGCTGCAGCACAACTGGGCTTTTACTATATTTTACACTGGACAGGAACAGACTGGTAGGACCCGAAGGCACTCAAAGTTTCTACTCTCAAGACTTCAGATTCAAACTTTAAACATCCTTCAACTGTAAGGCAGAATATCAGGGTTGTTTATAGACATTAGGTTTATGAAAAGGCCTCTGGACAGTAAGCTGCCGACACTAGAGGACATTCCTAAAATAAGGCATCAAGTCCAAGTAATTTAATCATATTGCATCCCATTAACGTGAGGCTAAACTGATGACATGAGCCATCTAACATCAACTTTATCACTGGACTACTTTTTTCCTGTAACGCATGCAAAACATACAAATGTTGAAAATAACAATTCCATTGAAATATGTTGTGTTTTCCAGTATTAGTCCCAATTATCACCTCCGCAAATACAAATATTTGCGAATAATTTTTTAAGTGGCCCCATTCATTTTTTACTATAACTGTAAATATTAAAAAAAACAAAAAACATTTTAAAATATTGATGAATCTCACAAAATAATCTTATTTTCAGGGTAAACTTCAGTTAAAATTAAATCTTTACATAAGAGCATTTAATGAGGCCCAGTGTCTGGAGCTTCGATGCATCTGATGCATGTAGAGAACATCAGCAGAAGCATTTCAAACACATTACACAATCAGTGGTCCTTTTTGCACTTATCCATGCATACACAGACGCACCCACTCAAAAGCCACAAAAGAGTGCGGACAGAAGCAGAACACAACTGAGCACCTGTATAATCTCTCTGCCAGCGGTGAGGACAAAACACACACACACAATCAGAGACACAAACACTAAATGAGGAATTGAGACACAATCAAAGGCCCGTATAATCTGCTGTGAAATGCACACGCAACACCAGAGCTGGGTAAAGCTGCTGACATGCACTCCACATCCTCCTTCCTGTCAGTGTACACAAACCAATCACAGTGCTCACAAACAGCTGTGTACTATGATCCTACATTGGATAGGGTGAGCTGAAATCTTTTCAGACAACTGCAAACATGTCAAACAACACACACACTTTGAGTATATACACACGCCATATGCGCATATAAACACAATAACCTCATTGTGCCCACATGCACTCTTTTAACTCACTCTCCTTCACACACACACACATTTCAGCAGGCGGGGTGCCTCCCGCTGTATGATGTATGTGTTCTATATGATACAGTTGACACACAAGGTCATTGATACGGAGAAGAAGAAAGGGGATCAGTTGTGTGCGTACTGCTGTGCTTTTACTGGTCTTCATTATAGCAAAAAGATGTGCTCAACTGCTGTCAAGGTCGACAAGACGTGTCTCACACGAGCATGCATAAGTAACTCAAATTGATAAGATATAGGTGTAAAACATGCACAACAAAGAGGAATGACAGCTTTCTGTTTGGCAGTGTTACATATATTCATAAAAAATTAACACACGCTTGCTTACTGCACTCACGGAGATACAATACATGAAGTACCATGATCTAAAAACAGGAATAGATAGCATAGATTGGGATGTAATAGTGCAGCCTATAGAAGTGGGTAGGGACCCTGGGGCCTAGAATCGAGCCATTACTGTACATCTTTTCAAAAAGTTTTTAACAATTCCCCCGCAGACTCCATTTGTAAAGCCTTATCTGTTTCTTTTAACATTATATAGCTAGCCCATATCTGCCGCATTCATTTCTACATACTCAAGCGCACACAGACAAGGTGCTGTATGGAGAGCAGCTCCCGGGGGAATGTATGTGATCACTTACAGTAGGAGGAAAACTAAACAATCTGGGTCACTTGGTCTCAACACTGTGTTTGGCATGTAACAGGCAAGAGGAAAGGAAGGGTCAGAGGTCATGGGGCACAAGAGACTGTAATTGGTTTTGACAGCTAACGCTGAATTAATAATCGGAAAAGGCAGCAAATGGCAGCGCGAGGTCGGGGTGGACAGCGCAGCAAACAGAGCCACAGGGGATGGCAAATGCAACGCATGACATACAGAGACACTCTGCTGTGTACATAAATAGACAGAGGTGCACATTTGAACGTACACACAGTTGAATGCATACACACAAAGTTCAGAAAGGTCAGTGACAGAAAGTAAAACAGACACTGGTTGTTGTCGAGGCTTGGAAAAAAAGCACAGGGTGATTCTTGAGATGATAACACACAAGTATTACCACCTGCACGCACACACAACTATAATCTATATCTCCCCTGCTGATGACCAATTATCCATGATGTGGGTGCTGCTAGTGTTACATATCTCTGTGTCAGGAGCAGCTGGTGGTCAGTGGCAGCAGTACCGCAGTTCAGTGTGCTGCTAATGCTATGGAGTCCAGTGGGATTAGACACAAGGCTATGTTATTGCTCTGCTACACACAGTATGATTACAGAGGACGGCTCTGTCGCGCATGTGTCTTTTAGCTGCCAATGAGAGTTAGCAGATGTCTTCCACTTCTCAGACAATACAGTCAATGCTCTTCTTAAGAAAATACTACTGCTTTGTAACTTCACTATACAATGTTAAAGGGACAGTTCACAGTTCTTGCTCTTACCTGTCGTGCTTTTATTAGTCTAGATTGTTTTGGTATGAGCTGCCGAGCAGTGGAGATGTCTGCCTTCTCCTGAATATGATGGAACTAGATGGCACTCGGCTTGTGGTGCTCAAAGCGCCAATTAAATAAATTCAAAACTCAACAACAATGTCTCTTTCCACAAATAATGACACGAACTACTGAACGTCAACCACTACGCATAAGGAAGGGTGCATCTACTCATGAACGAGAGGCTCCTGCCTATGACAGCGCAAGATGTAAGATACAGTTGGTGGGTGTAGTTTGGTGGAAAGAAAATAGTTCCTACATGAAACTGCTCACAACAAGGTCTGTGGATTATCTTGACTAACCAGGTCATGATTTCTGGAAAGAGGCATTGCTGTTTAGTTTTTCAAATGAACATTTTTGACACTTAAAGCATCACAAGCCAAGTGCCATCTAGTTCCATTATATTCGAGAGAAGGCAGACATCTCTACGGCTGATATCTCCAACCCTCGGCAACTCACACTAAAACAATCTAGCAGGGCTGCAACTAACGATTATTTCCATCATTGATTAATCTTACCATTATTTATTGTCAATAAAATATCAGAAAATAATGAAACATGCCCTGTGTAATTTCCCAGAGCCCAAAGTGACGTCTTTATTATCTTTTATGACAAAAAAAACGCATCAAATTCTCACATTTAAGAAACATGAAACCAGCAAATGTTTCTAATTTGTCTAAAAAATTACTAAAATGATCATCAAAATAGTTGCCGATTAATACTTGTTTATCAACAAATTGACTAACTGTTGCATCTCTACAATCTAGATTGATAAATAGCACCACAGGTAAGAGAAAAAGTGTGTATTTTTTATCTTGGTGTGAACTGTCGCTTTAAGTGTAAACACTGAGCTGATCACTGTGCATAGCTCAGAGATATGTAGTTCAGCTTACAACAGCCTGAGGTAACAAATATTTAAGAACAGTAAACACAGCATCAAGTCAATTGCTCTCATGTTGTTATATGATACCTGCTACTTTATTAATGTTGCTCCTTTCCCGTAGGCATGTCATTTGAATATCACCAATGTGCTACACCTGCTGTTTCAAATGACAGACATGCTGCTTCAAATTTACTTACCCTTGTAATTGTCTTTGGTATTTCCACCATGATGACATATATTTCACCGTATAAGGTCGAGATACTGACGACTTAGACGGTCTCTATAATGGCCTCAACATAAAACCCACACAGATTTGTACAAAAGCCTCACCACAGGGAAGGCTACAGGCTGCAAGCTCAGAGTGGATGACAGTCTTTAACGGCGCAGAGTGGGCTCAGACTCCAGCCTGTATGGCTTTGCAGCGTTACACATAATGGAAATCGTTCAAGCACGATGCATTGAAATTTTTATGAGGACAGCAGTGTGGGTGGATGTAAACGTCAGAAGTCAGATGTGACATTGCGGCAGGGAATGTGCATATGTGCACGCATGAGTGTGTACATACTGCACATTGAAGTGCATATGTGTGTGTATGTGCAACGATGGACATGTGCGAGACAAACACGTGTGTGTGTATCAACAAGTGTCTGAGCCTATGGGTGTTGTGTGCGGTCACGCATGCAGCCTGTGTGTGTGTGTGGGTGTGCTTATTAATGTGTGCCCAAGCCATGTCCTGAATCCCATTTGCATGTCATCTTATTGCCCTGGGGAGTCTCTTACAGTACGCTGCATTTACTGTACATTACTAGCTCGGATGGGTTTTGCATAAAGAGTGGACCACATCTGTGGCAGTGACGGAGGGGGCGGGGGATGGAGGTAGAGAGGGTCACTTTGACACGTCACTAACACAGGACTTCAGCTGATAGATGTGAATTATTTAGGTCAGAAAAGGTAACTCGAGGCTAGTGCCTGGGAGTCGGAGAATGCTACTAACAGTCCGCACTGCCTCACCTTGGATTACCTTGTTATAAAAGATGGTGGAGATTTATGAAATCAGAGCTCAGTTGGAGGAATTCTCAAAACTGCTCAGCCAAAGTAACCTAAGATAGACAATCCAGATGACAGTAAAGTAGCTAACCAACAATATTGCTGAATTATCCAGTAAATGAGTACTTTAGGGAATGTTTGTTGTTAAAATCTATATTTTTTTTACCTAATTTCAGCAATTAAAAAGTATCGTCCTGACATATGAGTGAACAAAGAGCAGTGACACACCAAGCCAAATTTTTTTGGTGAGACAGGCAACACGAGGTGAAGCAACAGTCTGCCTCCGTCAACACTAGCTCTTTGTTGTTGGTTTGGTGTGTCTGGTATGCCATGTATCTCTAATGCCTGATCCAGGAACATTATTGCACGTAATTATCCTCTTCTTATTATTCGAAAGCACTGTAAATGTCTAATAAAAACACTAAATGACACGAAGGTGTAGTGATACATGGTCTGTTATCATCCATCACAAGATGTTAACACAAACAGGTATCCATGCACTGCTTCCTGCAGAAACTGAAGAACAGTCACTATTCAAAACATATGCCTAACAAAAGCTGGTATCTAAATGAACTAAAATAGCCGCTGTTATTCACCTTATTTCTCAACCATTAGTATGCAACAGAGATTACACTGTATGCTGGATTATTTCTTAATCCCTTACTTTGAGATAAGTAAAATATAAAGACGTTCAAGCTCCTCCCAGCTAACAGACCCCAAAATACTTCCACCTCAGTGCTCCTTCCACCTGTGTAGATCCAAGATGGTCAGTGGCTGAGAGAGCAGAAGGTGGGAGCTACTTCTCAATGACAGCCATAAAAGTGTGGTGCAAGAAGGCTAAAGGGTGCTAAGAGCACATCCAGGGCGGCGAGAATCCTCAGCCGTTTTGCCAAGGCCCCCTGTGGGGTGAATCCACTTGTCAGCGAGGCGGGCTGGGTGACATTTCTGCTTCACCTCAGAAAGGTCAGCCTTTAATTATCTCAAATGCCAGCAAGCACTGCACCTGCAAAAAATAAACCTAGGGATGAGCTGTGTGTGTGCATGTGAGTGTGTGTGTGTGTGTCAGGGCAAGATGGTAGCCTGCTTCCTTCACACATAATGAGCGCTACTGTGGCTGTCCGTGCAGAACTGGACCATCTGCCCACCTGCATGCATGCATGCATATAGGCCCATAAACACACGTTCGCAGCCAAACCATGACAGATGCACACCCACACACTAACTGTGTCAACCAAAGTCAATAAAACCTACGACTTAAGTCGCCCGCCAACCCGCCCCTTAAATAAAGAGTATCACATGAAGATGGTTAAATCCCAAGAACACCAGCAGCTTCTAAGAATGTCTGTGTAAAAAATAGGCTGCCGACAGCGTAGGTAGACAGATTATAGACCTATAGATAGAAGAGCAGCATGGGCCAGTGCTTCTGCTAAATATGGGTCAGCTATGTGACGCATGGCTGAGATTTACTTTCTCTTTATCAATATCAAAACTCACGAGCCATGAATCAGGGGAAGTAGAGGGGGTGTTCTTGTCAAGATTAGGCGATAGGCAAGCCAAATTATTTCCGGTGAGAATGCAGTTGGTGACAAAACTCCAGGCATATCTGGCAGAGCACGACATGCAGTGTTTGCCTTTCAGCCACTCACTGTAGCTATTCAGCTCGGTCAATATTTGCAGGGGGCTATGGTAACAGAAAGCTCCCACACCCGCATAAACACACTGCCCTGTACACTTAACACTCAGCCTCACACATGCACAAAAAACCAACACTCTGCCCAGAAAGTCCCACTCGCGCTCAAAGGAGGTCGGAGAGACAAAGGGCCATAGATCATCGGCGAGGACGGCGTGCGGCGAGCTCCTTGTGTCCAGGTTTTTCCGGCATTTTTCACCCGCTCTGAGAAAACATGGAGGGCCGGTCCCTATTGTTTACACAGCTGGCTCCATGGAAAGGATTGCTTAATATGAAATATGAAGAGAGCAGAGAGGTTGGAGGGAGAGAGCTGGGAAGAAAAGAGGGAAGGGAGCCAAGTGAGAGGGGTGGGGAGGGGATAACAGGCCATCGCAGAGAGGGAGTTAAAGGCTAAATGTGCTCTGGACTTGGGGGGACAAAGGAAGTGAGCAATACAGATATAGGGAGAGAAATGTGCTGGGAGAGGAGGTGGCCAAAAGCCTTAAAGGAAACAATACAGTGTGCAAGCAAAAAGGCAAATCTGGGAGGAGAAGAGGAGCACACACACACAGAAGGTCCATGGAGACTAAATGAGGAGCAAAGTGAGAGCAAACAGAACATGGAGCAGAAAGCCCTGAGGTTTCCTCGTGGTGAGGGAAGTCATGCCTCCTGCGGTCTGGGGTCTGTAGCGCATGTTATTCTTTCCCAACAGTTACACACTGCTTCCACTCGCTTAGTCGTGCCTCACCAAACCTCTGGCACTGTCCTGGCAGCCCCTTGTTTCCTCACCTCCTTCACTTATGTGAGAACATAGAGACGACTATATACAGTATCAGAGGGCGAGTGTGAGCTTTTGTCATTTGTTTTCTAATGTAAATACAAAAAAAAGATGCAACAGCAGCACTGGTACTGAAGGACGATCTTCACTGTAAATAACGTTCATCTACTCAGCTTGAGTAGGAGAGAGGTCATTGTGAAGGTACAGAGTCCACTTCTGTACTAGCACGTAACAAAAAAAATACACTGTTTTGTACGAGAAAAGAGAGTTGAGTGTGTTTAAACGCATGCGTAAGCACATGCATGAGCATGTGTGTGTATGTGTGTGTGTGTGTGTGTGTGTGTGTGTGTGTGTGGGAGTGGGGTGGCTCCCTCGGTCCACCTCCAACCCTGTTCCAGTTAGCGGGAGAGGTCCGGCATAAATGAAGTCCATATTTCTATGCAGGACTCCAACAGACTCAACACACACCACCCGCTGACACACACACACACAAAAATGCACGTGCACACACACACACACACACACACACACACACAAAGAATATCTACAGTCAAAACACTTAAACTGTCATATTCCATGTGCATAAACATAGATGGGTGCATGCACCTTTCCATCTCTCATGAGGGAACAGAACACAGCTGGCTCAAGACTATGCTTCATTTCTCCTCCAGCCAACACACACTAATCAACTGTGCATGTGTGTGTGTGTGTGTGTGTGTGTGTATTCACAACTTCAGCATGTGTCTTCATGTGTGCGTGTGCCTGCCTATAAGGTTGTGTCACTTTCATGCACCTAGCCAGGATATCAGGCTAACAATGTTATGCCAAACACTTCGGCACATTTCAACACAGAAGATCCAATGATAGGAGGGCGAGTGACGCACTAAAGCTCAGGGCCCCTTCCTGTTTATGCCGCCACTCGACTCGCTGAAGGATCAAACAAGATCGGCTCCTCTGAGCGGGTGTGCCCTCTTAAAAGGGACAGTCTGCGGTTCCTCCAGGCAACTCAATACAAGTATTTTTTTAAGTGCAGTGGAAACCTTTTATAGTGAGCATGTCTGTCTGTGTCAAATTGATCACTATAAGCAGATAATCATTAATATAATATTTTTTCTTTTTCTTTAACACCTTTACCTTTCTCTAATTTACCATCTAATTGACATTTGTGTATTGGTTACACTAATATGAAGTGATGAAACAGACAACTCTGCTATTTACTGAATTTTATTGACTGTTTCAAAATACAGTACAGCGGTTTCAGTGTGTGGGCATTATGTGACCACCAGGCATTTACCAGTCCACCTGATGAGGGCAGCTTCAACCACTGGTGCTTTCCCTGTGTGCCCTAGTTTCCTGTCTCCATTACAAGCAGCTAAGACTAGTAGTCTTAAGCTTCGGGGGAGACTTCTTTTTCCCCTTATGATTTCAATGTGCATACAGCACCAGCCTCAGGTGGCCAGTTGGAAGTGGATTTGCTACCATGAAGCAAAGTATTATGGGAGTAAAAGTAAAAAATATGGAATTAGCATTGTTTTAAATTTTCCGTTATCATGTGAAAAGACAAATCTGCAATCTCTGGTGAAAAGTGAAGCCAACACGGAAGTGCCAAAATCTGCAGTTCCTCTAATGGCCACTTGAGGCTGGCTCAAAAAGCGAATCAATCCCCATAGACCCCCATGTTAAAATGCCCAACGTTATGGCAGAAATAAACATGTTTACAGCCTGGGGAAAAAAACCATTGTGGTCTCTATTGCTAATTCCAACATTTGTGACAACTGTAAAGGCGTGAATTTTTATATAAATCCCCCATTTAAATGTTATTAAGGTTTAAAGTTATGTATAGTGAAGGACCTGCCTGTTTTGAGTTAAAAGTGGGTGCCATCTGTTGACAAGTTGACACCACAGCAACAATGTTAGTCATGTAACGTAACCATTGCGTAACTCCAGATCCACTGAGTATAAGCTTTGCCATTGCTGTAGTTATTTCAGTGTGTTTTGGATTCATGACAGTTCATTGTAGCATATTGGTCACCTAAAAAAGTCTTCTTCAGATGTTTGGTTGTAAAAAGACCCTCTAAAAGACCTTCTGAGGGTGTTAAGTTTTTCCGGTAAGTACATTTTGTTTTAACGTTTTTTTCGATAGCAAAAAACGGCTAGTATTAAGGTTAGCTTAACCCTCTTGTCCTAATATGGTCCCACCTGATTCCAAAAATCCAAGATGGTGAGGCCCAAGATGTCAAACTAGAGGCTTCAAAACAGCAGTCGACAAACCAGTGGATGACATCATAGTGGCTATGTCCATTATTTTGTACAGTCTATGGAAAAGACCCAAAATGACTAGGGGACTACTTGATGACTTTTAGTGAATTATTTAAACAGCATTTTTAGAGGAATGATTGTGTTCAAAGCTTTCTAATCTATATAAGTAGTTGATCACTGTGATTGTGATGACTGTAAGCTGTTTCCAGGGTATATAATCAAATAGTGGCTGGCATAAAAATGAAGACATTATCATTCATAACCATGGTAATAGTAATACTTTATTAAGGCGTAAGCGTCCATAAGTGTGTTTACACATGAATCTGTGTGTGTGCTTGGTATTAAGCATTGTGTGTGTAAAGCAAAAGGCCGGTTTGACTCACCAGCCTAAATGTCACTGTATTTCCAGAGGGCTTGTTAGCGTCTTGTTTACAGAAGGCTAAATTCAATTACTGGAATGATCTACCGTAGTGTGTAGCTTTGTGTGTACATCTGCATATTCATCGGGCTTCATGTGCTTTTCACACTGACAGTGATACAGTAAGGAAACGTTCAAGTGCATGAAGGTAGACCAGAGATAAGCCACCACATCAGGGGCTCAAGGACAGATACCTACGTGGCCCATTTGTTTACGTGTGGCCTTCACAGCATCTCCATTATAGGCTTAGAGCTGCGAGGCAAAATGTTTGTGAAGATACATGTAAATACAGGGAGTTAGGTGCTCTTGGGGAAACAAGAAATGCCACTGATAGTGTTTCTCCACACTATCAACAAGAACTATTTATCCACTTCTATTCATACTGTAGGCCACGACTCCAGTATAGGTATGATATTTCATATATACAAGCACATTGTTGTTTCAGGATATTGTCTCATAGACCTAACACTATATTTTATAAATAAAGCCTTCAGCCATTGCATTCAGTCACTTTCAATGAATGCTGCATCATAAACATTGTGAACACTGAAGGCCAAGCTTTAGTACCCAGAGACCACTGCTCTTTTTTTTTTTTTTTGTGGGAATGTGCGTGACAACATGGCAACTAGAAAATAGACCAGTATCAGCAGAGTGCACTAATCCAGCAGTCAGTAATGTTTCGCCCCACAATATCAATACCAGTTGAAATTTCCATGTCAGCTGGGTGCTGCACTGTGTGATCATCAGCTATCCACCAGTGTGGACATGTCAGCCAACATCTAGCGCTGCAGCCTGTTGTGGTGGTGGTGGTAGCGTCTGCATCTGATGCCCCTGAGCAAACTACACTCCACGCTGCATGTCATTCTTTCCCCCTGGAGGGCAAGGGCATATATCCAAAGCTTATGATCGGTGCCATCAGCAAGACAAGCAGGTCAACGGGAGCAGTATGTGGGGCACAGTGACATCACCTGCCGGCTGTGTGTGTCTGTGTGTGCTCATGTGTGTTTCTGTTTATATATATAACAGTAGATAGGGGACAGGGGTTTGTGGGTCAGGGCAGACACAGATGAATACTACCGAGTGGTGGTCAACATGACCTCTCTAGGACACACACTATGAGCTAGTCTGTGTATGCGTGTGAAACTGAGTTGCCTGACGATGCCCAAAGGTCACTGCAGAAACACCAAAGCTGTGAGATTAAGAACACACATTAGTCACACACACAAACTATATATATATAAATACATAGTATGTAAATATATGGACAAATCCATCTGACATCTGGGCGCATGCGAGACAATGTCCAAATGTAAAAAACAACAGCTGGATTCAGCTTACATCCTGCTTAGTAACCGGGTTCATGACCAGAACAACCTTATTAATATGTACATGACGTGTGTGTACATAGTCCGTCTTTAAAGGTATAGTATGCAGGGGGAAAAAAAAAAAATTCATTTCAAAGTAATCCCTCTTAATTTTCACTTATGACCCACTAGAAGTGTGTGGCGCTGTATTTATCTGCAGACACTCTGCCCTCTGCTTGTATTTTCTAATTATGCTGCACCAATGATAGCTGCAGCCAGATTATGTTTCCTGGTTGTTCATCCTACCATATGTATGTCAGTCCGTCCCATTCTCATGAACGCTTTTATCTCAAGAACGCCTAACGGGAATTTCTTCAAACTTGGCACAAACGTCCACTTGGACATAAAGATGAACTGCTTAGATTTTGGTGGTCATAGGTCAAAGGTCAAGGTCACAGTGCCCAAATCTGTCTCATTGCTGTGAACACTATATCTCAAGAACACCTTGAGGGAATTTCCTAAAACTAGGCACAAACGTCCGCTTGGACTCAACAATTAACTGACAGGAATGTGGTGGTCGATGATCAAAGGTCAAGGTCACTGTGACCTGACAAAGCATATTTTTAGTCATAGCTCAAGAATTCGTACAGTATGTTCTGCCATTTCTTCTCTAGATGCAAGCGTTACGTAGGTTTACATTATCAAAGGTTTATGACAAATTCACTTGACAACACTAACTCCTGTGTGCACATGGCAAAAAAGGAGAGTGAGAGATACTGTGCTGCTGCCAGTGGAGCTGCTGAATGAGTTCCCTCTGAGCGGTAACTCACTAAAAGAGTCTGAGATATCCGCGGCTGTTCATAAACATTAAGGACGCCATAGTTTATTTCACAATACTGAAGCTGCTCTTCTTCTTGGAACCACCGCAGAGTCTGTAATAATTTCGCTTTCAGCCATGCTTTTTGTTGCCATGGGTAATAGTGTGATGTCAACATGTCAACAGTATCGTGGTATGAATATTTCATATGATATGAAAAATTATACCGGTGTTATCGTGAGTGAGATGCTATGGCACATTCCTACTATTAGGATATAAAGACAAAGTGATGACATTATATATCCACAAGGTCAAAGGTCAACTTCACTGTAACATCATCATTGACAAATCATAAGCAGCATGCATCCAAGAGGAACCTACGACAACTGCAGGCACAGCGCAGAGAAAAAATGCAAATATGGCGAGGTGAAACACCAAGAGGACAAACTCATTCTGAAAGGAGAGTGAATCTTGGCTTTTACTCTCTGTGGTAATTCTGCTGAACAGTCACTGACACTTTGTACATAGTGTACTTTTAATTAAGAAAGCCAGAGAAAGAGAGAATTTGAAAGAAACAAAGTGAAACATGGCAGTAAAAGAGAGAGAGAAATGGAAAAAAAAGACCTCCCCAGAGAAAGAAAGCGAGAAAGCAAACAAGAGCAAAATTGTGACACTCACCCCATCCACCACTCTCCCTTTCTCATACAGATACACTCTCAGGCACACACACACATCCAAGGAACAAATATCAAGCATATTCCTGCCTCTCTTCCCTCGCCTGCTCTCCAGGAGTCATAAAACTCCCATTTAAAAATGCATGGGCTCCATAAGCTGCCAGACCTATCTATTAACTGTGTTATAGTGTAGCTGGCTATAGCTGCTGACGGCAGCCAGGGAATGCTGCTTTCTATTAGGGAAGAGCGAGAGAGAGAGAGGGAGAGTGAGGGGAGGGGGATGAGGGATGAGGAATGAGGGGAAAGACAGAATTTACTCATTTTTCTTTTTCCCATGGCACTGCAATCTGATGCCTGCGCGTTTGGGCATGTGGAAGAAGGGGGAGGCAGTGACTTCAACATGTAAGCCTGCATAAGTATAAATATATGACTGTATCAATGAAGTGTGTGTGTGTGTGTGGCTTTTGCACCTGTGCGTGAGTCTGTGGCTGAGGCGAAAAGTAATTGATTCGAGTGTTTCTGGGAGATTTTCCCCAGTGTCCTTAGGCGCTCACCAGATGACTATTGATTGGTTAATTGATTGATTGGCATCCGGCCGACAGTGAGTCAACAACATCATCACTCTTCATATGGACCCAGGCACACACACACACACACACACACACACACACACACACACACACACACACACACACACACACACACACACCCGCCACTCTCTGCCACTCTAGATCG
>JAPZEB010000014.1:18209073-18221005 GCA_029783705.1 Chaetodon striatus | reverse complement strand
CTAATGTAATGCCATGTTAACAACAGAGTAATAATATATTAAATTTACAACAAAAAAAAACCCTGAATGCTTTTTAAAAGTTGTATTTCTTTTTAAAAGACGTTTGTTGATGCAGGACAACCACTGCTCCACCCTGCTTAGTCTTGGCAAGGTGCTGGAAACATCAATAAGTCCAAACTGGTAGAAAAGATTTCCACACACTTGCATCTATGCAGTGTCTCACTTTATTGTTGAGCTTTCAGGCTATTTTCTTTCTGTTAGACCTGCATCAGAGCAGGTTTGTTAAAACAAATGTGACTGAAGTTAACTGGGCTCCAGATTGCAACCAAATGGTCGCATTTTGCAACCATTTTTTGGAATCAGTGCGAGTATTTTTTACAATTACTCGCTCACCTGCGATCTGCAAATTTGCAGGCGTTTTTTTTTCATGTATAACGAGGGAGCGAGTCCACCAGTGTAGGCCGATGTGTGTGAGAGGAGGAAAGTCCAGTAGTGAGTGATAACTAAACCACCGGGGTCATGTATGTAGTGTGACATATTTACTGTCATCACGTGAAGTCTGCGAGGGCAGAAACTGCAAGCGACTGATAGACAGTCCTCGACTGTTTTACTCGTTGCCGTGGAAACATTTAACTAGCACTGCTGTCATATTCACATACATGTCATATAAGTTGATGAATAGTGCCTACTCATCTGTTCCTGCAGGTAACAACGTATAAATCCCCATGTATAGCCTTTTTTGTGACTGAACAAAAATGTATTAATACATCTCTATATAACATTCAGACTACCTGTGTTCAAAAACACAAATGTTTGTGAATAAGGACAAGACTATAACTCAACAAGTTTGGGTATTACTGACATTAGAAGACCTTCTTTTGATGTTTTTCGGCAATTTTTTTCTGCCTATTTCACTCCACAGCCTATTGCATAGGCCGCAATAATAAAATGAATTTTAAGTTCCTCTACAGCCTCTACAGTTCTCAGTCTCACACTGTTTTATTTATGATGCTTTACAGATGATCTGTAATATATGTTCACGGTTCAACCTCCATTTTACATGAACCCTCATGTAAATCAGACCTCTCCTCAACTATATAGGCTAAATAAATTGTGTCTGACTATAATGTGGATATTTTCAGAGCAAAAAAAAAAAACAAGACAACAGCTTTTATTAAAGATCAGTCAGATATAGTCAAGGCTTCACATCTGTACAGATGTTATTTTAAGAATCCTCACATCCCACTGACCACATGTCTTTGTGATGCTTAATGCTTCAACAATTAAATCGTCCAATGTTAATATACAGTAGACTACATATAGTTTATTATACAGTTTGAATGGTCGAAAATGTGAATAATTGCAGGACGATTTAAGGTATGCTCCTAAATTTTCTGCTTGTGCACCTAAAATTTTTTAGTTAGGGGCTACAGTGCTACAGAAAATGAGTCTGGAGCCCTGCTTAATCATAAAAAAGAACTTTTTGACATCGCACTTTCATAGTGTATAGCGCTGTTAACTAGTACCACAACAGAAATAATTTTGTATGTTTCTGTGCTGTCTTTTTTTTTTTTTCAATTTAATCATATATCAGAAAAGGCCTGTAAGACATTTTCTGTAAGACCATTCTTCTTTAAAAACAATAAGGTATGTCTTTGTATGTTTTGTTTTAAATAAAATAAAAAGATGAATGTAAAAAAGTAGGGAAATTAAATTATTCATGGCATATTTTTAAACAACGCACTGTTTAATGTTTGGACTTGGGGGAAGGTATCAAGTATTTTCAAGTCAGAAGGCTTAAGTCCTAGTGAAGTCACAAGTCATTGGTGTTAAAGTCTTTTATGATTTTATTAAGATTTGTCTAAAGTCATTAAATTTGTGACTCAAGTCTGACTGACTGTCCGCACCTCTGTTGATCTCTTATTAGTAATAAATACGAGTGTTAGGATGCATCAGACCCTAATGCCGCAAAAAGACATTATAAGAGACAGTTCACCACTTCTAATCTCATACAATACATTCAGCAATATATTCTGTCTGTATGGGCTTGTAGTTAGAGGAAGAGGTTTGCCTCTAAATTGAACTAGACTGGAATGGTTCAGTAGGTTAGCGCCATATAGCATAAGTGAACACATAATTGTTATTAACCAATATACCTTCTGGGTAATAATTCCTGAGAGGACATTGTTTACCTTAGCAAGCGAACGCAGCCAATTAACTGCACACAAACATAAATAGACGAAGGCGCACAAACAAGGAAGTGTGTAGTGATAAAGTATGACATGAGTGGCCAGCCCTGCCATTATGAAGACAATTGACAATAAAGCTCTCAGTGCAGTCACAGGAATAATATGCTCCGTTATCATTCAATAAGGCAATTCTCTTCTACAAGACTCTTCAGTGGCACTGTACTCATTCCTGAGGAGCCTGCAGGCGAGAAACAATACTCAGGTGTTGAAATGTCTCTTCGCTACATTAAAATCAGTAAATATGTGCGATTGCACACCTCGAGAGGTGAAGCTGAGCCCGAGCAGAGGGATAACTTCATACTTTAATGAACACATAGAGGCTAGCATGGTGCAACTAAATCTTAGTTACGGCCACACCCTGAGCGTATCGGCCCGTATTATACACAACTCCCTGACCATTCCTCCTTTTCCTTTTGCTGCACATTTTCCAGAGCAGGAAGGACCCTATATCACTGTATATAATACATCAGCGACTACTGTCGTTAATTTCTTCTCTCTTTCCCATTCTCCCTCTCTCTCCTCAGGGGTTCCCAGTGGCTGTCCAGAGCACATGTGTTTTGGTTTACCTAGAGCGGAGCCCTATCTGAGCCTGGGCTGAGAGCAGACTGCGGGCTTTGTCTGTGGCACCATTAATCAACTGTCCTTTAACAAAAACAGAAAACCAGATGAGAGACAAAGGGAAGAGACGTGGGGGGTGGGCCCTTATTTAGGTAGAAAAAAAGACGAGGGTAAGAAGGAAGAGAGCGCAGAGAGAGAGAAGGGGGGATGCTTGACCCAGATCCAGGCCTTTAATAAATCAAGCAGCAACAATAACAAGCAAAGTTTTCATGTGGCTTGACTGATTAATCAGGCTTTTTTTTGACATGGGAGGCGAGGGAGTCTTTTCTTCTTTTTCTGTCTTGTCTCTCTTGTGGGAGACTGCAGAGTGGCTGAGTCTTTTTTATGTTGGGTGTTTATGTCTTTATGCTGCAAGGTTTCAGACATGGAGGGCCCGCATCGTTCACGGTTTAATGAGAGTGAGACCTTCACTTGATGGTGCGACGGGACAATTTCACCGAAGGTTTCCAGCTACATTAACAGGAAACGGGAAGGTTGTCGAAAAGATTTGGACACGCACATTCCAGGTTCACGCACATTCACATATACAGGTTGTGCGAAGGTGCAGGTGTATAGACGCAGGTTTCTTTTCTAAAATATGAACGAGTGCTGTTTTACACACGTGCACACACCACACACACTATCTAACACAGCGAGCCACAGGATGTGAAGCAGCCCTTTGAGACTCTTTGCAAGGTGCCGATCGATGGGCATTGAGTGTGGACAAGGAGGCCTCAGGATCGATAGGGGGCCATTACAGAGATGTGCCTACTGGGACCTGGGAGAGGAGGTGTAAGGGAGGGTAGATACATCTGGGCCCTTGATGCTGTCTCCTTTACCTCATTTGTGGGAGGTTTTACTCCACGTGAGCACTGGGACACACATACACATAACAGAAACGTGGACATGTGCGTGCATTAAGAAGAGCATTACACAATGAGTTAAATGGAGAACGTCATGTACTGTACATGCACTTGCTCCCTCTCTCACACACACACCAGCTAATGGCATCCCAAGAGACCTGCTGCCACCCCACGAGTGCTCAACCTTGTCTACTTCTCTCAATCTCCCATTTTCAGTGTCCTCATCTACAATCTACTTGTGAGGAAAGATTCTTTCTGTCTCTCTAACTCACTTTCAGTGCCATCGTCTCCTCTATTTCCTCCTCCTCTTTATTCAACTGTCTCTTTCTCTCCTTGCACTGCAGTGTCACCACAGCTGCCTGTGTTGCGCTCTGTCAGTGGATCCTAAGACTTTCTGTCATCCCCTGCTCGTCCTCCACTCCTCCGCTGCTCACAGAGAGTGAACTGACTGTCCTATTCTCTCTCTCACATATAGACGCACACATACACACACTGACAGCATTGTTACTTCCACAAAATGTCTGGCAGTGACATAATCCCCGACCACATTCTGTTTTACATGTTCTTGAGGCATCTGAGATGATTTTACAGAAAGGTTTACTGGTGGTCCAGTGCTGCATAGCTGAAATTACTTGTGGGAAGGGGCTCAGTTCATGTAGGTGTAACTTTAGGATATGAACACAGTTATGATGTTCTGTATTTAGATTAGCAGAGTTACACAACTGTGTTACACTCACTTTGAAAAAAAAACCAAAAAAAAAACCCATAAGGGCCAGGACACATGCCGCGTCTTTACCCACCAGGAAAGCATGAGGTCAGGCACTGGGTGCTATTCTTGTGTCTATTCTGAGCCAACTTTTAAAGGCATGGAGGCATGTAGTGTTTGAAGCTGCTAAGCAACCATAACCAGCACTGTATCATAGCCCACTTACCAGAAAACCCAAATGCAGAGCTGATTATTTTTCCACATGAAGTTTTTTAAGCGTGTATTAGGCTTAAATGTTGTCCTTGGGACAGATGTAAAGCTCTGGGTAGTCCTGCACTAACATGATCAACCTCTCCTCCATACGGACGAAAGAGAAGATATCCACAGGCTGTGATTGGTCGTTCCTGGTCACATGACGTGCTGTGTGCGTTATTGTGTTCCTAAGTTGAAAACAGGCACTTGGGAATACTTGTGTGCTGCAACAGCATCACTCTCACTCTTAAACACACCTTCCACACATCTAAGCTGAAAACAATGGATTTGAAGGAAAAAAAAAAAAAAACATGGCAAGTGTGCGGGTCATAAGGATGCATTTGCTCCTAAAATGCTGGCTATGACAAACAAAATACACTGCCAATGTCTTAACATAGAAAATCCAGTCTGTTAAAGTGCTATACTTAATAACTATTCCAAACTCATACAGGTGCTGATCACATGGAAGTCGACAGATGAGCCAGTCAGGCAGACGACTGAAACCAATGAGGCAGACTGTGAGCTGGCTCTTGCATCCATCACCCTTCCAGGAAAAAAAAAGTGAAAAAGAGATTTACTATTCACCACATTTAATCCTCCTTGTAGGAATGGGAGCAGGAGAGGAGAAGGGTCTCCTCCTCCTGCTCGCCATCGCCCTCTTTTCTGCGGCCCCGTCTCCACCAGCACCGCCATTAAAGGACAGTTGAAAATAGTGCATTTGGATGATGTTGTGGAGACGAAGGACTATTAAAAGTCAGGCAAATGCTTTTACCAGTGCTTATGAAATTGCATGGAGGTGCCATGTCGGCTCCTGCAAGTGCTGTCCAAGAAACCCTTCTGTGGCTGATCAAAAAGAACGTGCATGTGCGCACACACACACATCGTATGCGCACTCAGTTTCTGGGCTCAGCTAGCAGTCCCCATTGGTTTGGAAGGCCATAGCAGGCTATAACAACTACAGCCTGGCCGGCCTGTTAGTAGTGGGCCCTCTGTTTCAGCAATCTGGGTTCTCTTTGCCTTTGGACAGCGACCAGGTCAAGCTGCACAATACACCACTGTGTTTGGAGAGTGAGAGAGAAAGAGGGAGAGAAAGAGAAAACTGCAGGCGTGTGAGTCTCTCTGTGCACACATACGTATAAATAAGAATGTGTGTGCAAACATGTATGTTTGAACATGTTTTGGTTGTGGGAATACTGCACGTGTGTGTCAGCATGTGCATGTGTGTGTATAAAGACCCACCATACCCGCTCTCTCCTCCATACTGGATCAGAGGCCTCCCTCCCATCTCCCCAGCCTCCGTCGTTACATCATCATTGCTACATCTTTTTGCTACCTCAGCGCAAACAACCATTTTGGGACCCCTTGCAGCAGTTGCTCTCTCTCCCCTCAAGGCAGTGTTTGAATGGTGTCGTTGGAAACCTCCAAGAGGTCAGTGCACCAGAAGTAACACACATCACTGTCAGCCTGGAACAATACAGTGGAAAGCAAACGTGTCGGCCTATGCAACTGTGACGGCTACATGGAAAACAGACTGCAGATACAGAGCGGGCCTGTGCCTCTTTAAGGAGCGCAGGCGGCACCTGTCCCTTTAAGATCTATTTCTCACAGCTTGTGGGTGCTGAGCTGAGCGGGCTAGCCTGAGCCGAGCCGAGCTGCGCTGTGCATGTATGGTAACAGGGGGGAACCGCGCCGCCCAGCCTGCCAGCCCACCACAGGGAATTTGTTTATGTTTCCTCGCTGCCAAGTTCCTGTCAGGAGGCGCCCCAAAGAGGAACTGCAGACTACTCAGTACTGTTAGCTACGCCCTCTCGCCTAGAGTGGCTGGGGTTTTTCTGCATACAGTATCGGGTGGTGCTTTGTAGCAACACTTAAATCCAGGGAGGTCTCTTCATCAATTTCAGCACTCACGCACACACACACTCAATACTTCAAGCGTCACTCTGTTGTTCCATAACCAGCTTTGAGAGCATCTAACTTTATAGAACAAGTTCTAACAGAATGCTTAATTTATGACCCCCCAAACAGATTAACACCAATTTACTCAAAACACAGTGCATAAAACGGCACAAAGGCATAGTTTCATTAAAGCAACACTTTACGAGTGGCACTTTGTTATGCTGCGGATTATGGGTATTGTAAAAACTGAGCACCACCACATAAAAACACAGTAAACAGGATTGGTAAACTCATGGGCATTAAGTCAAGTACTTGTGGGGAAAAGAGCTAAATCTAAATTACTCTCCCACTAATGCAAAAAAACGAAGCATGCTGGCTTCCACCAACACACAAACATTTCCTCCAATCATGACAAAAATACGATCCATTACCGCCAGTGAAACAATGACTGCATCAATTTTTGCACATTCATACAACGCCTCAGCCTGGCATATACATGCTATTTGTTGAGTATCCACTGCATATGAGCAGCCCTTCTGTCAAGCAAGGTCAGCAAGTGCGTTCTCCATCTTGAGTGCTGCGGCCAGCCGCAAGTTTGTCTCTTTGCAAGAAGGAAAGAGTTGCAGTAACGTCAAGGACATGAGTCGTTATTCTTCATACCATGCATGTGCGATGTCCAGTCAGTGTGTGCGGTAAGAGATAGAGAGATGTGCGTATGTGTGAGTGAGAAGAGGAAGGAGAGGTCAGACAAGGCCACACAAAGGGGCGTGGGACCCTGGACAGTGAGACAGAGGAAGAGATGGAGAGAGAAAAAGGGGAAGAACAAAAGATGGAAGCGTGGATGGAAAGACGGAGCCTGGGGTTGGGGGGGAGACTGGGTGAAAGCAAAAAACAGGAAGCCATTTATGTCAGCTTGGATGGCGGGACCACTCCCTGTCACGTGCTGGCACATTTCACTGTTCTTTGACTGTACAGCCAGAAACTCCCCGTTTACACACGCAATGAAAGGTAAACCAATGGCTGATTGGATGAATGCACAGGGGAGAGGCACTGGCTGCGTTTGTCTGAATGACATTCACGCTGTCTCGTCAAACTTCTCCATTTTTTAGCTGTGGGTGGAATGCACACGCACGAGTGAAAACTTAAATCAACTGAGCATCAGGACTGGCGGCACACTTCTGCTATTCTGCTGACGGTGGGGAAGTAAGATGCCACACAATATCTTGCTATTCAAATGCCTTACAATAAATGAGCTCAGCAGCACAAAATACCAACTGAGTTTGAAGTAGTAAAGTCAACCATGACTCTCCAAATTCGGAGGTTTGGGTAAATCTGACAAATCAACTTGGTTAAAGGGGACCTATTATGCTCATTTTGAGATTCCTAATATATTTTGGGTTTGTAATAGAACACATTTTCATACCTTAATATTCAAAAAGGACCTTATTTTCCTAATACTGTCTCTGCTGAAACAACTGTACTCACTCTCTGTCTGAGACACTCCATTTTAGCACCTGTCTCTGTAACCCCCCCTCCTGAAAAAGCCCAGTCTGCTCTGATCGGTCAGTGTCTCGATCTTTCACATCAAGGCATCTGCATCACCACTGCAGCCAGGGAATGACTGTAACGGAGTATAGCTGCACTTTCTACCGTGAAAAAAACAACCATAAAAGCTTATAAATGATCCAGCAGGAACATGATCCAAAATCAGGAGATATTAGCAACACTGGCTACCAAAATTACATGTTTCCCTGGCATTAGCATGTAGCTACATGTAGCAGTTTACTTGCAGCTGGCGAATGACTGTGTGTAGCAGCACTTTTTCCGATGAAATATCACCAATAAAAATTTCTAAACACAACAGGATGCTCAAACAGAATTATGATCCAGAATTGAGAGATATTAACAATACCGGCAGCAAAGTTTACACATTTCCCTGATGCTACATGTAGCAGTGTAGGCTACATCATATAAACATTTGTAGTAGCGTACCTGGAGCAGATAACCATACAAAGAAATTGGTCACAATCTGACGTCAGCTTGTCGCAAAAGTAGAAAAACCCACTGGAAACAGAGTATTCAGAGCGGTCTTAAGTCTGACGTTCTTGCTCACAGGGATTACTTTTACATCCGTTTATCTCATTGTTTGAGACTTTGGCCACGTTTACTATGAACATTGTAACATTATATATGAGAGAAAATAAGGAAAAGCATAATAGGTTCATTTAATCAGAAAGTCGAAGTACTGGAATGCAACAGTATGCAACACAATCGCACTACTACACTTTATCACAATGGAAGAACAAATTGCCTGAGAGCCATTAGAGCCACAAACAAACTGGCACAGCCACATAAGGAAAGCAGTTTTAATTTTACATGGGGAAGTCTAAAGAAGAAAAAAAATACAAAAGCTGCTGTAGGATGGTGGCGAGACACGAAAAAGACCAAGCCTGGCTAAACAACAAAGGTGTCGAGTGCTGATTATTCAACTCTGTCCAGCTCCAAGTGAGAATAAGAGGTGCCATTACATGGGAACAACTGTGCGTAAACAACACATTTTAACTTCCCTGAAGTTTTACATGTGTGAAGAGGAGTTTAAAAAAAACACAACACTGAAAAAAAAACACAGGAGTCCCATTCTAGACAGAGGGAGAGGCAGCGGGCTCGGCAGCCACCACCGACCTACCGCACACAGAGTGTGAATCATTAAAGGCATGTGTTCCACATCAACTGCCGGGGCCGCTTCCCAACCCACGAATGAGACTGGATCTAAATTATGACGGAGAAAGGGGGGTTAAATACCGCTTCACGTGGAGATGAAAACCCCAAACCTGCTAACTCAGAGAGTGAGAGAAACTGGAAAATGACTGCATACAAGTACTGGGTGTACCTTCTGCCAGTTCACAAAATAAAACAGCAATAACAAATGAAGCAGCTAATGGAATAATTAAATGATTTCCAAAAACAGTGGTGTTTCATCATGAACAGATGAAGTGTATACGGTTTTATGCCCTCTAAACAACTCAAAGGAGAGCCAAACTGAATCGAAAACTGACCTACTTTACTTCCTGCATGTTTTTCTGGCTGCCTCTGCCAATTTCTAACCTCACAAAAGCTACGATGACACAGTGGGATAACTTTCCCCAAGAAAACAAATCAAAAGGAGGGAGAGGAACTCAGAGCTGAATGCATATAAGACCTAAGTGCCAGCTTTGGTCTTGTCCATCAGGCTAGCCGTATGCCAAACTGGTTGCTAACAGAGGAGTGTCTGCCAGACCACTTGTCATCCCCAGTTACGACACATGGACGTCCTCTGTGGGTGTGAATATGTGTTTGTGTTCAAAAAACACACACCCTCTCTCATGTGGGCATCCAGTGAAGGCGGCGATTTGTAGAGGGAGTCTGCATTCTTCTGGGTATTGGCTGGCATCTCGGTACGCATACCATTCTATTTGCTTTTTGCCTCTGAGGCTGGCGTGGGGGAAGGAGTTCGTCTAGGGGGAAGAGATCACCTTTCCCAGGAGTCAGGAGGGGACAGGACAAGACATGACAGGGCAGGACAGGAGAGGAAAACACAAGTTTGTACCGGCAGGAGAAAGCCAAATAGGACAGGACAGCACAAACTATGCCACAGTCCCGGCGACCTGATGTTATGATTGGCTGAGAGGAATTGACCAACCTTTTTCAGCTTCTTCCTGTCTGTTATTATCCTGGCAACATTCTGGCAAACAACATGAAATGGAATAGGAGGAAATGCCAGAATAAAAAAAATACGGTGCATAACTATTCTTTCTGTTGCCACACTGTTTTGCAGCTGACACAAGGAAGATGAATCAGACACAATAAATCAGTCTATATTCACAGAGTGATGATCCAAGTTCTTCAAGCCAACTCCTAATGATGAATGGCTGTTTTTGTTTGGTCTTTGTCCCTTGAACATGACAGAGCAAATCTCCCTGCTGCCAGCTCCAACTCTGATGCAACAGACCCAGGATTAGACTTGATCCTACCACTGGCGGCACGCAGGCCACAAGACAGAGTACCTCCTCTAAACAGTACAGAGTGTGTGTCTCCGTGTGTGAAAATGATTCCCGCAGGTTTGAAAATACTTCAGCTGTACATAAACAGTGACCTTTCGCAACAGCAGCTGCGACACGGTGAAAACGCAGACAAAATTCAATACGACCACAAAACCAACATGGCAGTCACATGATGAGGAACAATGCTATTGTATAGAGAGAGCAAGATGGTGTTTGGTACCCACAGACACGAGTGTGGAGTGCGCAGAAGTCCAATTACCCAGAGTTGACAGGAGCGACAAATTCGGGCTTACCCCAAAAACGTCAATCTCCCTGTCCTTGGCCAAGGAAATCTCCCCTTGAATCGATTGCAGCTCCTAAGCTCTGAGGAGAAAGGAAGAAAGAGAGAGAAAGAAAGATATTTGAAACCAAGAGCTTTGTGGTCCTTATCCACGTGCTGCAGACTCAGTGACTCCCTAGCCTCTCTGGCATAGAACTGCTTCACTACACGAAAACTCTTACACTCTTTTTCCTTCCTTCACTCTCATACTCCCTGTAATCTCCCCGCCCTTCTCCAATAGATTGGACTTTCTCTCTCACTGCATTTGTGCCCCAGACATCATGTGAAAAGTGGAGTAAAACAGTGCTTTTGTGGTGTGTGAATTACCTGGGGCCCAGGACGGCACAGTAGTGCTTATGGCTACAACTCAATTACAGCAATGTGAATCAGGTGGCGGCCTAGAAATCCCCTTAGCCTGATGCACAAATAGGGACACAGAGGCGCCTTCAGTGCCAAGACAGAGACAAATCTAAAGTGGCGTGTCATCTATTCATAGAAAGACAGCTAGAACTGCACTGTACGTAAATGAATGGTCGCCGCAGAGATGGATCTAGTGACGCTGGTTTAGAGCAAGTGTGTGAACAATGCCATGTTGTTTATGCACGTTGCTAAAACATCAGAAGTGTTTACAATATGTCTGGTTGCAGATCTAAATCCGAAGAGTCACATGGCACTTAGGATATCTGATAAACCTGATGAACACCACCTTTGTGTGGCACAAAGCATGGAAAGTGTTTTGTAGGATTGGTTCAAAGTGGAAACAGTCAACTTTTCAACTTCCACCCCCCCTAGTGTTAGTGTTGCAAAGACAACCGCATCCCTTTCCATTTTCCTCAGAGCCTAGCAACTACCAACACCACACGACACACTGCATTTTGTTTTCCACAGTTACTCCTGTTGTTTCACTGTCCGCAAGTTTTGCTACTGGGGATAGTAAAAGCCTTTGCACACCAAGTCCATATTTTTCTTCTAAGATTGCTGCATGTTTAAAAATAAATACGACCTTGTGT
>JAPZEB010000014.1:18198634-18208973 GCA_029783705.1 Chaetodon striatus | reverse complement strand
AAAAACATGTCTATTTCCACTTAAACTGAAAACAACTGGATGAAAATTACAGGATGGTGGTTTTCAAATGTTAAAAGGCACTTTGTTGGATTGCTGGATTCAACAGAAATGCCAAACTGAACAATCATGGTCAATAATATTTGAATAGAAAATTGCTTTGTGTCAGAAGCACTCAAAAGTAGTGAGTTTGTCCTGTCTTTCTCTTTGAGGAGAAAACAGAGACCATCTCTTTTTAGCATATCCTGGTTACAGGATCCCTCCAGGTCCCATAAAATGTAGAGCTGTGGACGAGGCCAGGGTTTTCCAAAAGCATGTTCAAGAGAAACCAATGACCTTTAAAACTGTCGTCTGTTTGGGTTTATTTCATTGTACAAAGCACTTGTCACAGTTAGGAAGGACGTTTCTATACTTCAGTTAACAAAGACAGCAGTAAGTTATATCAGGACAGAGCTTTCCTTACAGTCATAGTAATGGTTGCTCTTTGGAGGGGGTCATCATACCACTACAAATAAAAATCCCCTCCTTCCAGACCAAAGTGGCCTTGGTGCCATTTAACAAGCAGCAAATGAATTTCACACTAATTTGTTATCACAAGCTCTTGAGGATAGTCTAACAGTTATAACAGAGATAAATATAGCAGTCCTACAAATATCAGGCATTAATCTTTACTACAAAGACTGCTTTCATTTGCACATCACAGAGCTCCAACTGGCTACTGTGCAAACCTCAATGTAATATTAATGAGGAATCACGTTCACAAATTCACACTAGCTGTTACAGTTTCAGTCTAAGCAAAAGTTGCTCACATGCATCAGCTATAAGCTCACCTTCCTGTTACATGTACATAATTAGCCTCTTTGACAAAGATGGAGCAGGAAGACCAGATGCAAAGACATCACTGCCAAGTGGTGCCTATGCAGATCCTAAAATTATCTTAATTATAGACCTATGCATTACAAACATATGTAATATTTGTACTGTCTAATACCACAAAAGCTATTCACAACAGGGTGTGGACACTTACACCATGAACACTTAAAATATAATGCCATGTATTAGCCCCTGAAAAAACAGAGCTTTGTCCCTTTTACAAGCAGGATAGAGGACAAAAAATGCAACTTAAAATATAATATACTTTATAATCCAATACAACATCATAACCTACAGCTGCAAAAAGCACCACAGAATTCAATTAACATTTCTTTGATAAAGTCAAAGGACATCAGCGAGTAGTAATTGAACTTTGCATGTCGCTGGGCTCCTGTTTGCACTGGCATGAATTACATAATTATAGTGTGCCTAAAATGAATCAGCGTGAGTTTGCCAAGTTTAGAAAACTACACAGTGACTCAATATTTCGTCAATAGGGTTACATATGTATGTATTTAAAAAAAACAAAAAAAAACTTTCTGGTTTATCTCATTGCAGTTATTATAAAAGCCAATCATGTGATGCACCTGCATTTGTTTACAGTTATTTTGCCTTTACATGGGATTCAAAATACCTATAATAAAAGTAATTTCAGGTGTGAAATGTGGCTTTGCATCAGACCATACCTCCATTTAGTCAAAGCATGGCCCTGGTGCACTGCTTTGCATGTGACGACTGAGAGTAAAACTGTACGTAGCATTTAGCTGCAAGCAAACCAGCCTATTACAGTGTTTCCCATACATTGATTTATTTGTTGTGGCCTCCAACAATATCAACATTGAGTGCCACATATTGATTTTTTTTTTTTTTTTTTTTTTTTACTATTTACAATCCGATAGCCGATAAAATAAATTAATTGAAAAATGTGCCACTCTGGTTCTGAGGCCTGTCTCTGTCTGTGGTCACCACTCTGCAGCCTCACTCAATGTCACACCCACAGCACTATCTGATTGGTTACACGGCACGAGAATCAACACTGAAGGCTGCTGTGCCTCTGATGGAAGACCACAACACAGACTGTAGCTGTGTGTTGAATGCAAGACAGAAGATATAACTGAGGTTGTAATAAACATCACAATCATCTACCGTGAAGTTGCAAAATCACTCAGTGTTTCTGCTGGTAATGTTCTGCTGTTAGTAAAGTATTGCATGCAACTTCAGTTGTATCAGTATGAGAACTGCAAGAAGAGGAAAAGGGAGTGAGACTGCGCCTATGATACAGACATTCATACACCAGACATATATAACGCCACGTCTACGCTGGAACCACTCATGAGTCAGCCGTCCCATCACTCTGTTTGTCACTGTGAGTAGAGACTTCAGTCTGCAGTTCAGTTCATATACTCCAATGATAGACCAGAGAATTATACAGTAACACTGGACCAGAATCTAATACTGTTGGACACACTGTACTATATGATCCTGCAATGAAATGCTGCCTGTTACTCCAGCTGACAACACTTTAATGGGTAAGTTTCTGGCTCTGTGCTGCTCACTCCAACCTGGCAATCAGCCAATCAGCTGGCCTGTGCCCAGGGCCTGAATGACTCATCATTCACTTCCTGTCTTATTACACGCCCTCACTTCCTGTTTGTGGATCTGATTGGTGTGTTATTACTAGTCCACTACACCGAGAACAGCCTAATTTAGATGAAAGCAGGAGGTAGGATAAAATGAGGACAGAGTTTATGCACGTGCACGTATGGGGTGTGTAAAAGTGTGTGTGGAGGTATGCGTGTGCGAGCCTGCAGCCTGTACACTGATGAGAGCGGACAGGAGTAGCCTGGGGTAATCACGTCTTTATCCTTGCTGATGGCTGAAAGCAACTCATTGCAGACACTCACCTTTCTCGCGCGCACACACACACACACACACACACACACACACACACACACACACACGCGCATACACACAAGGGGAGAGGAAGGGGCCCTCACTGCTGGAGCCCTGCCAGACAAGTCCATCTGCTTTTAAAATGGAACCCAATTTACCACACCTAGAAGGCCTCGCCTGCTCAGGGACCCTAAGTATCACCACGCAGAGAGCCTGAAACTGTAATACAGCGGGGTCATCTGATCCTCGATGTACGGCCTTGCACCGGCACCTGGGACTGGGATTTGGGTTGCTCAAGTGCTGGTGGTTAAAAAGGTTTGATGGGAGGTGGTCCAACTCTCAAGTAAAATTATTCATCAGCCTTTGCGACATTCACTTACTCGTTGTGACAGCAGCACCCCAACACTGCCGCTCAGTACAAATGTGTAAAGGCAACTGATTGCGGGTATGACCGGCAGTCTCCAAGTGCGAGCATACTTGGGAATGGCAGCCCTGCGGCGAGAGTCATGAGCTCACATTAAAACAGACACAATGTGTTGTTTTAACTCGCTTGCTTCTATAAAATTCCACCGGCTGCGTGCGTGCACACACACACACCCATTCACAATATAAACCCCTCTCCTCGAGGCTCCGACTCTCAGCGGTGGAAACCCCCTTCAGTCACACATAGATCACATAACCTCTCTTGACATCGGAGGACAGCACTCCCAATGGAAAGATGCAGATTCACACACGCTGAGTGCCGGCCAAGGCTCCAGACTGCCATTGTCCTTCAGAGTCATCCAAACAAAACAATGAAGAGGGTCACGCAAGGCCCCCTGTGGAATGGTAAATAACCGGAGAGAGTGAGAGGGAGAGTTGGAGAGGAAGAGACAGAGAGAGAGAGGAAGTGAGGGAGAGACCGAGAGAGACAAATCCACTGACAACGACAGTGTTATATGGAACACGGAGTGCAAAATATGATCATCTGGGGGCAGGTGAATTCCACTAATGTTCAATCATTCAAGAAGAATCTGACACTGCTTGGATGGAAAATATGTCAGCTCCGTGATGTACAGAGCAAAAACAGCCATGTAAAGAAAGAATGTAAATTATCTCACCACTAGGTGCGAGGAGTTATAGTTACTATAACACATGGTGAAAACAAATCCATTCAACTTGGAGTTTTATGACAATATTTTATGCTCTGTAGAATAACAGAAATTTACATCTCAGTGCAGGAGACAGTTTTATGTGTACAGCCATCTAGGTGAGCACTGATTTCGTCGAAGACATGCACAGGCAGAAAAATCCAAACGCTATCAAAGGCTCAGATTGTGGTGATGTTAATCATTCATTAGTGCTGAGTGACCCTTATTATAAAACCATCTTTGTTGTCATTATTCATCGGGCATAAAATGCTAGCCTGTTAATTCAGACTCAGGATGTTGACAATAGGCGGCCTACAAAGGGCTTGGAAGCCACAGTCCCCCTCCCAATTGGTCTTTCATATGCTAATGAGGAAACTGTTTTGGGTTTACTGGCCTGGTTGGAAATGATTTAGGGTGACACCGGTGCTCTGAGCCTTTATGTTTAGGCTGGCCGCGGGGGCTCATATATCACCCTGATCATTAATCAATTAGCGTCTCCGAGCCACCTGTCGGACACATCGGCGCACAAAACATTCCTGCCCTTGGGCAGTTGCTAGACGATGATCATCAGTAGCACCACTATTACCTTCCAACCCCTCGGCACACCGCCCCCTCCTCCCCTTTATGGTAATACCCTGATGGATTACATAATCACACCCAAACACTGCCCGCAACGAAAAGGGCTCCACTCCAAGAGAAGCAAATCTGAGTGGAAACCGCCATGGTGGTTTTCTTTTTTTAAATGGGTCTCCCCCCTCCTAACTCAATTGAACAGCAAGTTTTTTTTAACATGCATTTGCCCTCCGCTGTCACAAACAGAAAAGACAAGGCAGAGAGGAATTGATGCCGACCTTGAAGGAGAATCAATAAGCTGACGGCTATTCAAAAGTGCTGAATGCACACCAACGCTGCGTCCTCCATTGTTTTAAATGCAACTGCCTCCAGTGGGGTATTGATGGTTGTTTAGTATTGATGACGTGTCACAGTAGCCAAATACATGTGAGATGGAAAGGTCTAAACTATCAGGGTGTTAGTGACATTAGGGCGAGTCCAGAAAAGTGATTTTGTTTAGACTGGATGAACTTACTGCTGACTTGCAGTAAGTCAACTAGAAACTAGACAGCTAAAACAAACACAAAGTGGCTTTCTGACTGACTGTTCATTCATTACACATTCATCTTCAATCACAGAAATGACCTTAATTTAAGTTTCTGTAAACTTCCAGTTTCTGGAAAACTGAACGACAGATAGAGAGGGAGAGACAGAGAGGTGGAAAAAAAAGTTGTGTCATTTCTCATGGTCTGGGTTGCTTGAAAACTCCATCAGGCTTTGTGATCTCGTGAAGCCACATGAGACAGAGTGCAGTGGCAACGATGGTGATCAAAGATTTCTGTTAAACAACTATCCTTTGCCCAGCCAAATAAATAGGCCTGTCACGATGAAAGCTTTTGCACAATATATTGTCGCAGAAATAATTGCGTTAAAGGATATTATTGCCATTTTAGGAGCATTTTTATGCCACTTCGATAATGATAACATATTAGCATAACAATGCAAGTACAATTCAAAGAGCAACGACCATTTAATTATTAAGAATATGCAGACATTGAAACTGGAATGTGAAAAATTTAACATATTAAAAAAAGTAATTAGCCCCTCTTAATATGTACAAGAATGTACGTATAAAATGATGGTATTTTTTTAGGAGTAGCCCAAATTACTCATCTTGAGACTTAATTCAAAATCTGGCCAGCAAAATCAAAACCAAGTGATGCCTCTTGCGACTAACAGACAAGCTTAGCCACGCTCCACGAACATCGCAGTTACGTCCATAAACCAGCCTGTGTGCTGCAGTCAGTTCCCAAGGATGGACAGCCTGGGAGCCAGGCAGCTTGCTCGTCATTTTGCGGAGTGGAGGATGAAGATGTTGGAGGGTAAAACTACAAACAACAGACTTTTTGACTCATTGCAAGGGGTTGGAAAGCTCACGACAATCAGGACTGTGCACCTTCCATTCCAAAAGTGCAGCTGCAGACTACTGGTAAGCAACACTGTGTCGTTTTTGAAGTGTAATTTTATTTTTCTGCAGACTTGCACAAGTAGGCGAGGGTGGAGAGAGGTCTTATAATGGTCGGGAAAACCCTGCTGTTTATTCTGGCATCACGTTTGCTAAAATGTTGGTGACTTTCTTATGTAAACAAACACACATGTAAACACAATGGGCAATATCAAGGTCAGCAAAATGATCGAGGTAGCGTCCACAAATCGTACATTAAGTCGATGATGTAATTATCGTGACAGGCCTAGCCACAAATACTGTTTCTTCTGGAGATTTGTATGTAAATTTGAACTCTTATGCAAAGGCCCTCGCTGCCACTAGACAATCTCTTTTTCACAGCCTGGCTTCCCCGACAATACCCAAACTCCCACCACCCTCCCATCCAACCCCCCAAAAGCCTTCACATTTTTCACACTTTTTTGTTATTTGGAACTAATTCTTAAAAGCAGCTGAAGAGATAAGTGGCACTAAAATTAGAGCCTAATCCGCCAACCCTCAATATGGGGACATGGAGAAAGTAGATTTGTCAAGCCTTGATTTAGCAGTATTCTCTCATTATAAAAGTAGCACTCTTAACGCAGCTTAGCAATACGAAATGGCTCAATCAGTCTCATGTGGAACATTTAACGGGGAAGGGGGGAGAGGATGGAGCGAGGGCCCATTTGTGAACCCGGAAAACTTGGCATCACGCTGGTGCCATTATTGTGTTGCCAGCATTGTTATTCCTACCTGTGCTGCACTCTTCAACTCTGAGGGTTCCCCATTGAAAATGACATTCGCCATACACTTCTAAAGGCTCCAAACACAGGAGTTGTTTCACTGGGGGATTGTAGAAAATCTGGGCCACTGTGTTTGGGTGTGTAAAGTGTGTAACACTGGGCTGGGCACTGGAGACTGGGAGTTGTTGTTTTTTTTTTCTCGCTCTCTTTCGTCTTTTAAATCCAACCAGCTCAGGCAAGGAGCCAGCTACCGACATTATCAGGTGGATTTTCAAAAGAACAAAAGCTCCTCTGCGATTCTTTACACTGCCAGTGGAGGAAAAAAAAAGCTGAACAGAAACCTCATCCAGCATAGATACTCTGTGTGTGTATGTGTATGTCTGTGCACACACATTCATAGCCCTCTGTCCTTGATATTTCAACCAAATTCATTTCTTCCAGAAGATTATTTTCCTGATAATCTCACACTTTCTTCTATTTACTTATCTCTTCGGTAAGGTCCTAAAAACCCGCTGTGATATTAGAAGTGCAAAGGTCAAAACTAAAGCTGAGAACACAGAGAGTAAAGCATATCTGTTCTGGCTCACTGTATCTAATCACATTCACAACATAAATGTATCGCAGAGGCCACAAGGCCAAATAACAGATACTTTTGGAAAGATAACTCTGGAAGCGGAAAGAATCTCACACTTGACTGCAAACAAGTAAAGTGCATAGTTGTGTTGCCTGGTATCTGCTAGTGGACAAGCAGTGTTGGACCGAAAAAAAAAAAAAACTACTGCCTGAGCAAGATAAAGGCTATCCACAGGGTACAGAGGCAGAGAGAAGACAGCAGGAAGAAGGAGGGTGATGGGTGACGGGGCAAAGGCTTGACCTCTCGGGGTCAATAGGTGATTAGTAACATTTATCATACCTATAAGAGCTGCTAAATGAGAAGCCAGGCAGCTTCTCTCTGAAGAATTCAGCCGCATTTCTGTGTCAAAGCCCAAATGAAGGCTGGGCCCACTACTGGCAACCAGATGCCCTGTGTTTATGACAAAGACAAATATTGGAATCCCTAAGTGGAAAAACATGCCATGCTGGCACACGGCAGCGGCAGTAAAACGTTACATCATTTTGACGATTTAATGAGCACGGCCTGGATCGGATCAGAAGTTTAAATACCTGCCAATGCCAATATAAAAGCTTGTATTTCATGCTTCATGAGAGAGGCTAAAAAATAAGTTTCATTCGATAGGAAAACAATGGTTGGAGGATGAAGGGGCTGCGGTTGTGGTTGAGGGGGAGGCAAGCAGCACTGATGAAAGCCATGCAAGGTATCTGAATGCAGGGAATCCATGGAGCCACAGCTCAGTCACACTGACATTCACATGGAGGAAACGACAAAGAAGCAATTGAGTTGCGGGGACCAGATTTGGCACGGACATATCATAAAACAGCCCACCCCCAGGGGACTGCCCCGACTGTGGCTGAAGAAGCACGGCAGCCCTGCATTGTTTTGGTGCTCTGGACAAGTGGACCAGAGTTCGAGTGGGTATCGTGGGCCAGAGGCCAACCGAGAATGAACACACGCTGTTGTGCGGAAGGACAAATAGACCATACTCACGCAAGACATCCATCAAAGTGGAGATGACAGCCAATTTCACATATTAAACAAACATAGCCTTCTTGTAGCCATTTCATAACTTGTGCATGGGCAGAACATCTACAATGACTCTAAAAGAAGTGAAATGCAGAAACAAAACACAAATTAGAGATGGCATCCCATTTTCACATCCCACACCTCCAACGCACAAAGATTAACTTCTTTCAGTAACAGAACAGAAGCTCCGGAGCACTTTCTTCAAAGCACTCAAAGCACTCGAGCGTTCTGACAGTCCAAATCCAGTGAAAGGTTATTATCAGGCACTAGTATGTTAGGTGTCTGCATCACCCAATTTTTGTAACTTTCTGAAATTTACAATCTGACAATCAGGCCTCTTTCCGCAGCTTAAGAGATGCTGCTGCAGCGTCATCCCAAACTGGTTAGTGTGCACAAAAAAAATTGATAAGGGATGTTGTCCGATGCAACAACCGAAGGCAGGAATCCATGAAGAAGATAGGAGGAATAGAATAGAGTAGGGGCTGAACATAATCCAGGGAAATATCCACAAAAACAACTTGAACTGAAATTGTCAATTTAAATCTGCAGCGTTGCAGCATGCTGCTACCCTCCAAATACAGAACAGTGAGGTCACAGGTGGATAAACATAGAAAAGGATGCAACAACTATAACAAAAGGGATACTCATTATTGTTTTATTTTGGTATTAAAGATTCAGGAGTGGGCTAATTTGAATGCACCGACACAAACCGGTTGTCAATTTGTCACCTAATAAACAGATGACCTGCAACAACACTACAACTACAACATTATACAGACATAACATTGTCACCACTGTAATTCCGTTGTTTGTTAAATTAAACTGAAATGTAACTGGTTAACAAGAATACCAATAATTTCCCACGTTAGGCTCTGCGGTAATGTTCAAGAAGAGGGCTAAATCAAAAGTCAGGAGAGCAGCCTTTTCACATGTGCATAGGTGTAACAATGGGCAGAGCTCCAAATGGTCTGCAAACAGTTTTCTCCTTGTTTTTTGCATTCCTTCTTCCACCACTGTCCGTGTTCACCGCTGAACCAGACCACACACCACACACCTCTGTATTGGAAGCGCTAGAGGGACAGTGTGAGAGCAAGAGACAGAAGGGGAGCGATCGAAATCAGCATCAAAGCCTGAACAGAATCTTCACAGCCAGTATTTTAAATTGTTAAAGCTGAGGCAGAAAAGCCCAGGTGTTACTTATAACATTAAGGATGACTCAGTGCAATTCAAGAATCACAGTAAGCTGCACCAGTGAGCCATCACGCACAATACTATGCTCTAGAACTGGCCGTTTTGATGTTATTAATTACAACTGTGCAGTGAAAAAGGTCAATATCAGCCAGAACAGATTTCCATTGATAGATTCACTCTTCTTACAACACTATTTAAAGAGACCCCCAGCACTACATCTCATTTTCTGCAGCCTCTTTATTGATCTCATATACCAGTGATTACTTCCGCTTTCTGAATATATTGCAAAGGTCTGACAGACATGTTAGTGTAAATACAACATGTTTGTTAAGGCCATTCAGTAATTAATTTCTATACACACTGCCTTCCACAGAAAAATAACTTGAGCGGTCTTCAGTATCTGTTTATGAAGTTGAACAATGATGCAATCTTAGAGTAAAGTCCATATTGCTCTTATAGTCCTTGATTGTGGGGAAAAAAGCCTCTGCTGACGTAAAAGAACAGTGTTTGCCGCAGGGTCTCATGTTAGCTACTAGAAATGTGTCACAAGGACGCAGCACGAACAACCCAAGATGCGTTTCTTTGGGTCCTTTCACAATTCCTCAATACTCTTTATTGTGTGGATCTATTTTTTGTTTAACAACCTAATTCTTGGGTTTGTTCTAAGCTTGGGTTTTCCCCCAAGCTATGTTTGGTTTTACATAATACTCACAAACTAATAACAACAATTCAAATCATTAATATGAATACGCAAAGCTATGTTTAAGAAGAAAATCCATAATAAACAAATAGGGTTGTATTGATGTAGATGTTTTCAAACATGTTGGCCAGATGT